>JACEVL010000070.1:865000-960000 GCA_020284085.1 Aporrectodea caliginosa
TGGAATCTGGCACATTGGGGGACTATCTCGTGGGTGGTCTATATCGTGGGTGGTCTAAAAGTAGGCGGTCTATTGTGGATGGTCTGGCTATCATATCTTACTTGAGTGGCCGTACGTCGCTTCTCCTAAACATCGATTGGTGTATACATACATACATGCATACGTGTCCCTGTGCGTGTGCATGCGTGTTGTGTGTGTGTGGCCTGTCATGGGGACATGCATGCAACTGGGTTCTTGGGCGAGAGAGACAGATATATAGAGTCAGTCAAAGAAACTGAGACAGAAAAAAAGAGATAGATAGCTAAATAGATAGATAGATTGACAGAGAGAGACAGAGTTAGAGATGAAGATATAGACAGAGAGAGACAGAGATAAGAGATAGAGAGAGACCTGGATAGGGAAAGAGATAGAGAGAGATAGAGACAGAGGTAGACAACAAGGAGAGTGACACTGAGACAAACAGAGAAGCAGACAGAGAAGCAGACAGTCTCTGTCAGAGAGACAAACAAGGTCACAGACATAGACAAGCATATAGAAAGAGACACACAGATAAAGAGAGAGAGAGAGAGAGAGAGAGAGAGAGAGAGAGAGAGAGAGAGAGAGAGAGAGATCACCCTCCTTGTTGCCTCTCTTTCTCTCTCCCTCTCACTCTCTGTCTGTCTGCCAGAGGCTGTCTGTCTGTCTCGCAATCTATCTATCTATATGTTTAGCAATTAGCTATCTATGTCTCTCAGTCTCTCTCTGCCTGTCTCAGTCTATCTGTCTGTCTCTGTCTGTCTGTCTGTCTGTCTCTCTCTCTCCCAGTTTTTTGACACAGAGTCAAAGACACACGCCCATACAAACAGCCATAGGCTTTCGATACTCTGGAATGTGAGACTGTGACGAAGCGGCCAAAAAAGACAGAATTTGTCAGTCGATCGATTGCAGAGTTTAACCCGCGTGCTGGAGATAAAAGCTGCCGCCTCTTAACCATAGCAATGTGGGTGGTTCCTGATTCCTTTATTCGCCGGCGTTAAGACGGAAAAAGACGGAACTTATCAAACGATCGTCTCGCGTGACTGTTAACGCTGACCCTCTTCTTCTGACTGTTGACCTGATTACACCTTGGTTCTGGTGAGCCATCGGTTGAGGCCTTGTGTATGAGACACCGACGGTATAGAAATTAATATATAATGACGATAATGGTGATGGACTGATGGTTATAATACATGTAATAATACGCTAGTAATAATTTATTATTATTATTATTTTTATCCTTCAGGATTGTAAAAATAGGGGGTGCGTTGTTCTGGAATGTCAAGCCTTCGCAGATGGTTTGGTTGGATAGAAAAGTGATAGAAAAAGCACTGCAGAAGCCCTGAATAGTCATAGACAAGCGCTGGAAGAGAAAAGTTGTCTCTCTGTTATCTCCTGATGTTTTGGCAAGTTGAGCGGTATTATTATTATTATTCCATGGTTGATCATTATTATTATTATTATAACTATCGATCATGCATCATCGTATCATCATCATCATCATCATCATCATCATCATCATCATCATCATCATCATCATCATCATGCCATCGAAATCTGTGTTGTCTGTTTCCTCTCATGTATTTTAAACAAAGGAGACCTCACTGGAACCAGTCCATCCGGTGCGAACTCACCAACACTGCACCTCTTGTAGTCTCTGCCCGAGTCCTTCATTCTTCAACACGTGGAAACACTCGTCTCCCACAAGGCTCATCCTGACCTCTCCCTCTTCCCTGACCTTTCACGCCGCTCCGAATCTAAACACCATCCATTGCCTACCTGGGTGAAACCTTGGAGCGTAGCCTCGATTAGAATCTGACCTCTCCTGCCTATCGATTTGTTTTGACTGAGCATCTGTGATTTAGCTGCTTGGCTTCCATTGGGCGCATTTCGAGATTACATTGGGTAATCTTCGTTCCAAGACGTGTCAATTCATAGACACGTGGTTATTGGGTAGAGACCTTGAGCATGTAACAGGTCGATACCGAAGGTTTGATAGTCCGAAGGTTCGATACGAAGATTCGTAGTAGCTTGACGGATGAAAATAATTCTTGCTTGAGTAGAAGTTGGATTAATTAACAGAATTCTTGCTTAAATAGAAGTTGGACTGATGAAAATAATCCGGGCTTAAATGGAAGTTGGAATGACGCAAAGATATTGCAGTGTAAGTAGAAGTTGAATTCACTACGATTTTATGTCGGATTAAATAAAATGTTGTACTACAGAATCTTCGGACTATCGAACCTTCGGACTATCGAGGCGTAACCCCTTGAGCAAGCCCTTCACTCATAATTGCTAAGCGCCATCGACTGATGCTTAGGCATTAGATTCTGGCGCTGAACGAATGCGATAAAAAGAAATATGTTACTAATATTATCAATCTAATATTCAAAGTGATGATGATGACGACGACGACAACAATGATGATGATGGTGACGATGATAATAATAATAACAATAACAGCGTATCAATGAAGAACATTCTTACTTACTTACTTACAGTCTCATCCAGTTCTTATATTGTCAAATCTTATCTAACCTTCAGGCGTCTTTATCGTCTATATCGAAAGGTCATTGCAGCTAGTCTGATACAAAACTAGCCTAAGTTAAGTTAAGCTAAATCGAGTACGATTAGTAGCCATTGTTCAATAGGTGACCATTCTCAGAATATCAGCCCATCCCAGAGCAACACTTCATCTCTTTACGGTCGCTAAATAAGTGCAGTCCATCGCCCTAAACAACCATCCACTCCATCCATCCATCTATCCATCACTCCATCCTTCCATCAATCCATCTCTGTATCCATCCCTCCATCCATCAATAAATCCATCCATCCATCGATCTGTCCGTCCATCCATCCATCCACCCTTCCATCCATCCATCCATCCATCCATTCATCCATCCATCCATCCATCCATCTCTCCATCCATCCATCCATCCATCCATCCATCCATCCATCCATCCATCCATCCATCCATCCATCCATCCATCCATCCATCCATCCATCCATCCATCCATCCATCCATCCATCCACCCACCCACTCTCCACTTCCACTTCCCCTCCTACTACCCAATTTGAGATATACCAGCCATCGCCTCTACATCTTCCCCTGCGTTCCTCCGCTCGGCCACCTAGCCGCACAGAGGGAAGAGCAGGGGCCTGCCTCCTGCCTGCCTCCCTCGCGGTGAGCACCCACAGCCTCAACGGAAGCAATATCCCTCTCCTCCATCGAGCCAGGAAAAGGCGTCGTTGAAGATAAGGAGGTCCTCAGCCAGGAAGCTCAACCAGAAGGAAGTACTTGGACCTCGACAAGTGCCATGAGAAACAGGATAATCAGTCCGTTGCTCCAATCCCTCCTCTTGGTCAACGATCCCTCTAAATCCTCCCCGAAACATGTCCACCCTCTCCAATAAATCTGGAGTTAACATCGCTGATTACTAACATATTTCGTCGGTTCAAGGTCAAGCGCTGATGACGATGATGATCATAATGTTGTTGTCGATGATGATAATGATGATGAAAATGTTATTGTTGTTGTTGTTGTTGTTGTTGTTGTTGTTGCAGTTGTTGCTGCTGATAATGATGTGATGTTGTTGTTGTTGTTGTTGATGATGATGATGATGATGATGATAATGATGCTGATGATGTTGTTGTTGTTGTTGTTGATGATGATGATGTTGTTGTTGTTGCTGATGTTGATAATGATAATGATGATGTTGTTGTTGTTGTTGTTGATGATGATGATGATGATGATGATGTTGTTGTTGTTGTTGTTGATGATGATGATGATGATGATGATGATGATGATGATGATGATGATGATGATGATAATAATAATGTTATTGTTGTTGTTATTGCTGATGTCGATGATGATGATGATGACGACGACGACGACGATGATGATTCTGCAACGTTCTGAATGAATGGATGGGTGACTGGATAAATGAATGAATGAATGAATGAATTAACTAACTAATCAACCGATGAATGAGTGAATGAGTGAACGAACGAATCAAATAACGGTGGAACGAATGAAAAAGCGCACCAGTGATAACGACGACAAATATGGATGATGACGATGATTACAACGACGATGATGTAATCGTTCTCTTCATTCGAAGATGAGACATAATAATCTCTGTTGCAAACCTGGTCGACAGATGGAGCCTATCGTTCAAGTGGTTGCTATGGGAACCGTATGCCTACCTGGGAGTGAGTGCCAGAAGGCGCCCCCTCCCACGGGGTGGGGGATAGATATGGCTACTGCGCAGCACAGTGGCTCATAGACCGACGGACAGTCAGAGACACTCACACAGGTGGTCAGGCATACATGTACAGACACGCGGATACACGTACAGGAGATTGAACGCGCAGCGTGGCAGTAAGACAGTCACAAGTCAGTATTTAATAATACAAACAGGCAGACAGAGAGATAGACAGAAAGACAGGTAGAGAGACAGGCAGAGAGACAGATAGAGACAGTCATAGAGACAGGCAGATAGACAGAGAGACAGGCAGCTAGACAGAGAGACAGGCAGATAGACTAGGAGATAGGCAGAGACAAGAAGACAGGCAGAGAGACAGAGAGACATACAGATAGACTGACAGACAGTCATAGAGACAGACAGCTAGACAGAGAGACAGGCAGATAGACTAGGAGATAGGCAGAGAGACAAGGAGACAGGCAGAGTGAGAGAGAGACAGACAGACAGACAAACAGATAGACAGACATACAGGCATAGAGACAGGCTGATAGACAAGGAGACAGGCAGAGAGACAGAAAGACAGACAGGCAAACAGACAGACAGGCAGAAGATATCTACATGTGCAGTGTATGTAGGAGGTACGTTCCTGGATTGCGTTAGACTAGAAGGAGATTAACTTTAAATTGAATTGCGTAAAGAATTTGTCAGAAGCGCCATGATAGAGAGACGTCTTCTGCTAATTCTTCGACCGTTCAAACACCAACGAAAAATCCACTAAAGAGAGATTAAGAACGAACTGATTAATGAGATTAAAAGGATTTGATTAAATAATGCGACTAGACTTTCGATTACAACATCCTCCGCGGACAAGTCGCATGGTACTTCAAAATGAAAGCGCGAGATAAACTGCTCCAATCGATGTCGACGTCTAACATTGATTGATTGATTGACTGATTGATTGATTGATTTAGTGAGCTCCATCCAAGTTCAATTCTTGAAAATCGAACAATTAAGATCGAAGCATGTCTCTTTCGATTTGCATCTTGTACTGGCGCTACGCAAATTGAGAATTGACTGAGCGAACTGCGGCGTCGGGTTTAATCGAATTGCTGATATTGTCTGATTGCTAATTGGACCCGGCAGTGTCTAGCAGTCTCCACGAATTAGTGTGGGCAAGACGAATGGACGCATTACGTATACTGTTCTGAAGCCTTTAGAAAGTGTTATAAATAAATGAACAGATACATACAATCATACACACACATACGTAAAAACATAAACACACACACACACACACATACGCAGAAACACATATAACACATAAACACACATACGTACATACACATACGCAGAAACACATAAACACACATAAACACACATACGTACATACACATACGCAGAAACACATAAACACACATAAACACACATACGTACATACACATACGCAGAAACACATAAACACACATAAACACACATACGTACAAACACATACGTACACACACATAAGTATACACACATACATACACACATACGTACACATATGGATATACACGTACTAACATAGAGACATACATACATCAGTAATATGAATAATATCTCCAATTTCCTCTGCAACAGTAGCCTGACTAACGCTATCTTTTTACATTATTTTATTCATTATCTGCTGATGTTCCAGGTTGCTGTGGGTCGATCTGCATGATTTCTAATAAACGAATATTATTAATACATGCATACATACATGCATTATGCATACACACATATATGTATAATGCATACATACATACGTATTACGCATAACAATAATAATGGTTTGGAATGGGCTCCCATTAACATTACGCCTTATTCCTAGAGTTCATTTAGATGCGTTTTACTCTAGCCTTAAAACCATCCTTTTCAGCCGTGGCTGGGTCGGGAGCCCTCCTGAGTAGTAACCTTGAAGGGGCGCTATATAAATCTTTGGAATGAATGAATGAATGAATAACCATGCATTGAATACAGGGCTGCCGACAGAAATTCCGGGCCCCTAGGCAGAGCAGTCACGGACCCCTAACTATCGTTAGACTTTATGAGAAATAAAAAAAAAACTGAAATAATAATAGTGCGGATACAACCCTACAAAATTATATTTATATATGCAACTATTGTAGTTAAGTGTCCGTAATATTATATTTTAAAAGGCATAAATCATAAACTTTGTATAACTGATTATAATATTTTTCATTAGTTGATTGCTGGGCCCAGCCCGGGCCCCTAAAAGTCGCCGGGCCCCTGGGTTTTTGCCCCCTGCCCACCCGGGGCCACCCCCTCTCGGCGGGCCTGATTGAATACATCTATACGTTTTAATATTACTATTATTGTATGCATTTATTAAGCGCAAGGATCTAATGATCAAGCATCAATCGATGGCGCTGAGCAACTGTGAGTGAAGCACTTGCTTAAAGTCCATAGTAACCGTCTCAGAGGAGGGGCTCGAACCCATTCTGTTCGCGTTACAAAGCAAGCACTCTTATCAATCAGTTACCGTATAATACATAATTAAATAAGTATATATATATCTCTCAAAATATATATATAGGCTCATGTTTATATATATATATATATATATATATATATATATATGTATGTATGTATGTATAAATACGCATGCATATATTATGGATGCACATACATGCATAATTTTGCATGTACATGTACACACACATTTGCAAGTACATACATAGTCAGATAGTCGATACACAGGCCTACATATGATTCCCTTTGAAAGTTAGTCATGGTATCAACCGCTTTGAACAGCACTGACTGTCTGCGAGTACAGACTTGCAGACAACCGTCTGTCTGCAAGTTCTGTACTGAAAGGTTTCTCTTCCCAGAACACGTTAGTTTAAAGACGGAAGGAGGCTCGATTAAGTGGATTGACCTCTGCGTCGACTTTCTTTCGTAACGCACGCAATCACACACACACAGACATACACACATACTCACACGCACACCCACATATACTCACGCGCAAACACACAAAGGCTCGCACACGCTCACAAACACACATTTGCACATCTACACACACAGACACACACACACACACACATACTCACACACACACACACACATACTCACACGCAAACACACAAAGGCTCGCACACGCACACAAACACACATTCGCACATATACACACATACTCTCACGCACAAACACACACACACACACACACACAAAGCGCACACAGAGACTCATATGCAGACACACACAGGCTCGCGCACGAACCCTCACACACTATCACATATACACACACACTCACACCACACTCTTATGCAGGCACAAACACACTCACACACACTTGCACATGTACAAACACACATACTCTCTCTCTACCTCTCCCTCAGTCTCTATCTATATCCCTCCCTCTCTCTTTCTCTGTCTCTGTCTCTGTATCTGTATCTGTCTGTCTGTCTGTCTGTCTGTCTGTCTGTCTGTCTGTCTCTCTCTCTCTCTCTCTCTCTCTCTCTCTCTCTCTCACACACACACACACACACACACACACACACACACACACACACACACACACACGCACACAGGCTCGCGCACGCACACGAACACACCCTCGCATCTACACACACATCTACACACCCAACACACCCAACACACGCACGCATAGTCGTCCACTGGTCAAGCAGGTGACCCAGTGACCAGCGACTGATGAATACTGACGCTTGCGTGATCTTCAATGACCGTTAGATGGCGCGCATTGACCAGACGATGACCAGACGTTGGCACGGAACGGATGTGGTCATTAATTTCTGTTTTGTTGGTCCAATAGATCGTCCGACAGGCGAGATTACTTGCTTACTTACGCACCCCATTCAGCTGCCATGCACCCGATGAAGAGTCTGAATTATAGCCTGACAGGAAGATTTACTTACTTATTTGTACCATACCCTATTCCGTTTGGCATCGTGGCACTTTCTACCCAATCCGTTTGCACATGGTGGCATCTTCTACCCCATTCCGTTTGGCGTTGTGCAATTTCTACCCAATCCGTTTGCACATGGTGGCATCTTCTACCCTATTCCGTTTGTCGTTGTGGCATCTTCTATTCCGTCTGGCATGGTGGCATCTTCTACCCTATTTCGTTTGGCATCGTGCCATCTTCTAGCCTATTCCATCTGGCATCGTGGCATTTTCTACCTTATTCCGTTTGACGTGGTGACATCATCTACCTTATTCCATCTGGCATCGTGGCATCTTCGGTAGCGCACTGGGTCCATCACCTAACGATTATTGCTTTGAGTGTGCTGAGTGGACCCTGGTACGACCCTGGATTAGATAGTCACGTGCACCTGTTTCTTGTCTCAAATTATTTAGATGATGTTGAGCTCGTTACATGAGCATTGAGCAATAAATAAAACGAAATGGATCGCAGTGGGTGGTCTCCGCTTATCTTTTATGAAGCGCTATTATAATTATTTAGACAAGGACTTCTTGTGTTTAATTTGTATCAGTGTGTTACAAAGGTCAGGCCAGGTATAAAAGTATACGAAGAAGAAGGGCAGTTTCTGTTAGCTACTTGAATCAAATTACCTGTCCATTGCATTTACGGCGCCATAGAAATTGTCGTTGTTATTTTTATCATTATTATTATCATCGTCGTTATCATCATTCTCATCCTCGTCATCGTCATCATCATCATCATCAGCAGCAGCAGCAGCATGGAGTAAACAATAAACATGACTCAAGAGCATGGCTCGATACTGTAATCGCGGAGTTCGATGAAGTGATAAGGCTCTCTTGTTGCCAAGCGATGTTTACCAAACTTTCTATGAGTATACCGTTTCAAAAACAACATCATTCACAAAAGATTTCAACGGGAAGAAAAATCCAGCGGCCCAGTTAGATAAGTCTGACTTCGGGAAGGGGTGGGGGTTAAGTCACTTCAATTAGACGGTATTACCAGGTTCGATTTATGGATGGTGGTAGTTGAGGTTTGAGACCTCTAGGTTGAGGTTAAGGGTTGGAGTAAATTATATTATATGTCAGGTAGAGCGATCAAGTTTGGGAAACAATTTTTTCGCTGAAATTAAATGCATTGAGGAAATGTACGTTATCTATGAGATAGATTGAACAAGTTGTGGAAACGATTTATGCGCAGAGGTTAAATGTATGGAGAAAATGCACGTCATATGTTCATATAGTGAATGCATGGAGGAAATGTACCTTATTAATGTAAGCTCGAGTGAAGAAGTTGGGAAAGAGTTTTGGGCAGTTTGAAATGTATGAGAAGAATACTCTTTCAATGGGAGACGGTCTGGACTATTTTGGGGACAGACCTCTGAGCGAGAGTGGAAAGGTATCTAGTATCTACACCTGAAGAAAGTTTGAACCAATGGGAAAACCACGCCAGCAAACCTACGGGCTCCAGCGAAATGTACGTTTTGCATTAGGGCCTACCGGGCATTGCATTTCACGTTTATTCGTGGTTCCTTTTGAAATGAAGGTGCTGTAAATTTACTAACTAAATCAAGTGAAGTGTGCACGTCACGACAACCAATATTAAAATCCACGTTATTTTATTGCTGTTATTATTATTATTCTTATTATTATTTTTTTTGTTGCCCCGAGGTCAACAACAAAACATGATCCCTCAGGGACTTCAAGATTAATTAAATTATTATTATTATTATTATTATTATTATTATTATTATTATTAGTTAAAAATATTTATTCTCTCCATCAATCAAAATCAATACGGAAATCTACAATAGACATTATTATTATGTTATTATTCTAGACATTTTTAAAGTGCTCAAGATCATTCAGAAATGCGAATAATATAACTAATATAATATAACTAGGTTTTTAGTGGCTCAGAAGACTTGCATCTGTGTCAGAGCCACTCTCTCAAGTCTTATCCAATGCATCTTGGCGTTAGTCAGTTACCGATGAGTGTTTCCTTGAAGCTGCTTTCGCGCCATGTGAAGAGCTGCTAGATATCCGAATTCTTGAAAGCCAACGAGAAAACAGTGTTTTGAGGCGTTTCTTAAAGGAAAAGAAAGAGTTCGAACTTCGGACAAACATTGGTAGTCTGTTCCATTCCTCAGAGACAGAAATGCAATTATGTAATATCGACTTCTAAATTCTGAAATTACGTTGTAACCATTATGGTAAACCTTAGATGGTTAACCATTCAGCACGATGAACACAGCAATGTAACAGCATGAAACAGCAATTATGTTTTGTAATGTCCTATTGGCCACTGTATATGTATCACCCATTTGTGCGCTTTATTAGCTGTCATGTATATAGACTATGCTATGTCTAACTACCGCCATTCACCCACCGTCATCTGCCTCAGACTCTTCTACATATCACCCCACAGGCTTTCCATTCCAAAATGAAGTCTCACCTATTCAAGGATTCCTATACCATTATCCAACCATTCCTGATTCCTATCATAATCCAACCATTCCTGATTCCTACCATAATCCAACCATTCCTGATTCCTATCATAATCCAACCATTCCTGATTCATTACCATAATCCATCCGATCCTAATTCCTATCATAATAAATCCGATCCTAATTCCTACCATAATCCAACCATTCCTGATTCCTACCATAATCCAACCATTCCTGATTCCTACCATAATCCAACCATTCCTGATTCCTACCATAATCCAACCATTCCTGATTCCTATCATAATCCAACCATTCCTGATTCCTACCATAATCCATCCGATCCTAATTCCTATCATAATAAATCCATTCCTGATTCCTATCATAATCCATCCGATCCTTATTCCTATCATAATAAATCCATCCTAATTCCTATCATAATCCAACGATCCTAATTCCTATCATAATCCATCCGATCCTGATTCCTACCATAATCCATCCAATCCTGATTCCTACCATAATCCATCCGATCCTGATTCCTACCATAATCCAACCATTCCTGATTCCCATCATAATCCACCCGATCCTGATTCCTACCATAATCCATCCGATCCTCCGCCTTCCAGGCATTCCCGTCCTCCAAGGAAACCCGCCTTAGCAGCTGCTCTCCATCCTCTCTCTGCTCTCTCCACCGGCTCTCTGGACAACGATTCTGAATCTCTGATACGACGCAGCGCTCTTGAATAAGCTGGTGCCCTGCGCTTAACTTTAGAAATAGCGCTTAAGAATCTGGAGTTCACGATTACGATTAGTATGTGAAAATGCGCTATAACATTGTGATGTTTATACGCATTGAGTTTGCTCTAGCTAGGGACAAGAGAACTTTGATGATCTCGTGGTCCGTTTACGATGTTATTAATTTATATAGCGCCGCTCACAGCAGTGACCATTCAGTAGCGCTCCAAGTTCGAGAACCCCTAGAGAAGAAGAAGGTTTTGAGGCAAGGCTGTAGGAAGAGACCCAGAGAGAATGGTAACACGTAGAGAGGAAGGAAGGGCATTCCATAGGGAGGGACCAATAGTGGCAACAATACATGGCACTCACGAACTGACACTTCTCTGGCAGATCTCCACTGGATATCGATCTTTGGTACGACGCAGCGCTCGTGAATAAGCTTATGCCCTGCGCTAAACTATAGAGTAGCGCTTTAGAAATAATTTGAAGTTGATGATTGCGATTACTGACTCATTCGAATTGTGTCTTAAGTCGTTGTCCCTTAGTTGTAATTCCTACATAATCCATCCAAACAATTTTACCCAAATGCATTGTGGGGCGCGGTGTAGGGGTATGTTCGGTGCCTTGCAGCCGGAGGGTTGCGGGTTCGAATCCAGTCAATCCGCCGCGTAGGGACCCTGGGCAAGTCCTTCACTGCAATTCTTGTGAAACTCCAATTCAATTCGCGCAGTAGTCGGGAGCGCCTCTGAATGGGAAATCTGGTTGGGGCGCTATAACAAGTGCTCATACATACATACATCCAATCAATCCCTACCCTAATCCATCCAATCCTCCGCCTTCGAAACATTCTCGTCCTCAAAGAAATCCGCCGTAACCGCTCCTCTGCCTCCACTCTCTGGCCTCTCTGGCAACCGGACTCGGAACATCGCTTGGCATCTCTGGTCAACCCCTCTGACTCGTCGCAGCGCTCGTGAATAAGCTGCTGCTCTGGCGCCTAACTACTTGATAGTAGTGCTTTAGAAATCTTGAGTTTACCTTAACGATTACAACCCTCTGGTACCGTTTGCATCTAAATATATCGATACCAAACAAAAACTAGAAGCTGAAATACAACATAGTTACATACTTACATTGGCATCGAGACATTCCAATCTACTTCAGTTGACTTACAAGAGTACAAGAGTCGAGTGTCGTACCTTGAACAGCATTTAGCGAACGGTGGCGTCTCAAAACTTTCCGATCCTTCTGAACGGTAGAGGGCGTCAAGCACCGCAAACGAAAAGCCTCGTTGAGCTGCTTGTGGCTCGGTTAAAACGCCGGGTACATCGCATCAGACGGTTGAAGATGGCTTCCGCCTTAGAGCCACGCGCTGCGTCCACCTAGCATCCGGCGCTGAAGAGTAACACGCACCGGGTAACGTGATGTGATTTAATACGATGTTGAAATTCATATTTAATCGTATCTGTTGATTTCTATAGAGCCATGATAACAACAGTTGACGGTTGCTTTGAGTGAGATAAAAAAATCATAATGAAGGATCGTATTCCGTTGGATAAACGTTTTTGGAATCCGATGCGTGGTAATGGAATGTGATGCGAATGGATGTTCCCATTCATTCATTCGTTCATTCATTCATTCATTCATTCGTTCATTCATTCATTCATTCATTCGTTCATTCATTCATTCGTTCGTTCATTCATCATGTATTCATTCATTCTAATTCATTCATTCATTCATTCATTCATTCATTCATTTATTCTTTAATTAATTAATTCGTTCATTCATTCATCCATTCATTCATTCATTCAGGCGCTGATATAGTGCCCATTCAAAGTATTATCTAATGCGACGGCACGTCACGTAATTTCGATACACACTTATGTAGCTTCTACATTAGGTCTCGAAGGCAATTCGTGGCAATGGAAATGATGCTTGATATCGCCTAAGGAACGACAAGCCATAGGCGTAGAATCGGCGATGATGAAACTGACCGAATAACAACACATATGGTTACACACCTGTTAGCGCCGCGTTAAAGCTCTTGTATCAAGACAGTTAGTTTTAGAGCCTTATGTTCTTTTATGCATTCTTACATTGTACATGTACGCATGTATGTATGTACATTTATGTATATATGCATATGCAATACATGTATGTACGTACATGTATGCTTACATACATACACACACCCACAGGCATACATACATACACACACAGGCATGCATATCCATCCATCATCACATAATACATAACATATCTTTCTGTTACCAATACAATAGGTTGCTTTATGTGTTATTAAACTGCGTTGTCATCATCACATTAACTTATATCACAATGCACGCAGTAACACTGACCATAAGGTCAACCTGTCGTTTATAACCATGACATCAAACTCGACCGATTCATTATCTGCAATTTCTTCACTGGCGATCATCTTCAAACATCAGGTTTTCCTGGAAAATGATCCAGGTTGCTAGAAATCCAGTCTGTGATGTCCGTTAATGACAGCCGTTATATCACCCGATCAATTCACCTGAAAATGTATGTATGTATGTATGTATTTATGTATTTATGTATTTATGTATGTATGTATGTATGTATGTATGTATGTATGTATGTATGTATGTATGTATGTACCTTGTATGTATGTATTTATGTATTTATGTATGTATTTATGTATGTATGTATGTATGTATGCATGTATGTATGTATGTATGTATGTATGTATGTATGTATGTATGTATGTATGTATGTATGTATGTATGTATGTATGTATGTATGTATGTCTGTATGTCTGTATGTATGTATGTATGTATATGTATGTCGTACAGAAAATGGTCAGGGTCTAACTCATGAGATCGCTATATAAACATGTGCATTAAACAGGGACGTATCCAGGAAAAGATTTCGTAGAGTTTTAGTTTTCGGGGTTCCATTGAAGATGGTCGTATTTTTCTACATGTTTTGTGTTTACTGTTATAAGTAATGCATTTATTTGGTGGGGGTTTGAACCCATTCCTAAATACGCCCCTAACATTAACCTTTACATTTACAGCAAAAGAATTCTCCAAAAGCGATTCTTATCGTACCTGTTGCTATTGCCCTGGTGCGCGGCCTCTCGCGCCTTCCTTCCGATCTCTCGTTGTGTCGTTATCAACGGCGTAAAAGAAGAGAAAGAAGGCGCCTTGTTGCCCAACACAGTCGCCACACTCTCCGCTTCTTCTTCTTGCCCACTGTGTGTCTGCTTATCAGTAGACAGCTGCTCTTCAGTCCCTATGTCCGTCCAACTGTCTGTGTCTCCGTTCGTTCGTCTCTCTGTCCTTCTGTTTGTGTGTCTGTCTGTCAGTGCTTCCGTAGCGTGTGTCGCCACGATTTTAAAAGTAGTATGGCAAATGGGAATTTAGGGGTCCCCCAGAAGCTGACGCTTTTTGCATATATTGACAGTGTTTCGTGCCATTTTTCTTAATCTAAAATACACATTTAAATTGATAAAAACTATTTTCTAGCTTTTAGCAGACAAAAATTGGTACGGCAAAAATATATTGTCGCTATTCCACCTTAAAAGTATACAAACATTACAAGCAGTATGAAATATATTTACCACTAATACCATAGTACATAAACTATACAGTCCAGAGACTCAAGTACAGTAGACAGCCGATACATTGGAACGGGTCTAGGATATTTCTCCCCCGGACATTACCCCACGAACTTGGACTGATGAAAATAATTCTTTACTTTAATAGAAGTTGCGTTGATGAAAGAAATTCTTTTCCTTAAACAGAAGCTCGATTGATGAAACAAATTCTATGCTTAAACAGAAGTTGGATTGATGAAACAAATTCTTTGCTTAAATAGAAGTGGGATTGATGAAAGGTCTTTGTTTCAATAGAAGTTGGATTAATGACAGTTATCATGGACAATGGGAGAGTTACCATTGTACTGTTGGTGGAATTTCCGGGGGGGGGAATGTCCGGATACCATTGCAACAGTTGACAGTTGAGTCAGTACGGTCAGTTGTACAGCAACATCCATTTCACTAGGAGGGGGGAACTTTTCCTGGCACAAATTGGAAGCAGTCTGCTTCCAAGCAGTCTGCTTCCATCCCCCTCCTACGTAATAGGCCCTGCCTCCATCATTCTATCCATGAGTACGTCTGTTCGCTCAGCTTCTCCGCTTGTCTCTCCATCTCTAAATTGTCCACCCTAGCTTAAGTAGTGTATGTCTGTCTAACTGTGTGTCTGTCTGTCTCGGTGTGTCTGTCTGTCTATCTGACTGTGTGTCTGTGTGTTTGAATGTCTCTATGTGTGTCTGTCTGTCTGTCTGTTTCTCTGTTTGTCTGTCTGTCTGCTAAACTTTGTTCAAACCAACAAACACACCATTCATCTCAAACCTAGCACCTCCATCGTTAACTCTTCCATTGATGAACCTCAGCGGAATGGTCTTCCTGGAGTAGTTGCTTCCTTCCTTTAGAAATCTCACCTGAAACTCGCTCTCTTTTATTCACCCATTCTAACCTGGAAAACCTCAGAGCTATCCTGGACCCTGGAAATCACCGCCTTACCTTTGTGACCGTTGCGACCTTTTGTGACCTTTTGTGACCTTTTGTTACCTTTTGTGACCTTTTGTGACCTTTTGTGACCTTTTGTGACCTTTTGTTACCTTTTGTGACCTTTTGTGACCTTTTATCACCTTTGTGACCTTTTGTGACCTTTTGTGACCTTTGTGACCTTTTATGACCATTTGCGACCTTTTGTTACCTTTTGTGACCTTTGTCAATGCCTACCTTCCTCCCTCCTATTTACTCCCTGACTATCTCACAGATTTTCAGTCACTGTTTAAGTTCCCAGCTTCTTCTCCTTCTAAACCGATGACTGCAGGTGACTTCAGTACACAAAAGGCCTGATCTTCTCGATATTGACCTGGCTGCGGCTTGGTTTTCGGTTGACGCCTTGTAGATTAAACATCGACGCAATAGAAGGAACTAATTAATTATGTTACTTCCAGACGGACAAATGACAGACAAAGAGAGACAGACAGGCGGGCGATCGTCTGGATACTGAGCTGAGTTACGATTTGGTTTTGGTGCTCCAAGGTTTAATAATAATAATAATAATAATAATAATAATAATAATAATAATAATAATAATAATAATAATAATAATAATATACTACTAATATATAATAATATTATTATTATTATTATTATTATTATTATTATTATTATTATATTAATAATAATAATAATAATATAATAATAATAATAATAATAATAAAAATATTGATGATGATGATGATGATGATGATAATAATATAACAATAACAATAACAATAACAATAACAATATCCTTTACATAATAAGTATGAGATGGTCAGCGTTACTCCTTTATTAGGCCTACTACAAAACTGATCTGATGACATTTTACCCTAACTATACCGATCGCACTAGCCCAGCTACTCTTAACAGAAATTGGACAGACTTTCCTCTCTCCCACAAAAAAGAGTGGGAACATGTCGACACCGCTGGTTGTTTTGCCATTGTTGTTTTGGGGGCCTCCTCCCTCGGGGGTTGTTTACGAGCTTCGTGCACCCATGCGCGAAACGTGTTTAGTCCAGTGGCTTATGTTGCGTTGTTTTCCCATAACAGCCTCTCGTGATTTCGATTAGAGGCAGAAATTACGACACTCTTAGTTAATTACTGCTTGGAGTAATTAATACTTGTTTGGTTGTTATTGGTCAGAAGCTTATTGTGTTTTGGGCGAATTTACCGCGGAGACTACTCGGTATGAATAGAGGAATTGGAGCTGGAGGAATAGGAGGAAAGAAGAGTGGAGGACTGGAAGAGTGGAGGAGGAATTGGATGGTATAAAGTGGAAGGTTGAGGAGGAGTGGAGGTGGATGATGAACTGGTGGAAACGAGAGTGGAGGAAGAAGAGGATGGAAAAGGATGGAAAGTTGAGAAGGAGAGATATCGAGGAAGGTGAATGGGAGGAAAGGTAGAGTGGAAGAGGAATAGGTTGATATAAAGTGGAAGGTTGAGGGGAGTGGAAGAGAATGATAAAGTGGTGGAAGGGAAGAGTGAGGAGGATGAGGATGGAAAATGAGGAAAGGTTGAGGAGTTTGGAAAATTAGGAAGAATAGGAGGAAGAGGAAAGATTGGAGAGAAGTATAAAAGATATAAATTATGGAAAATTTAAAAGATGAATTATATGCTAGAGATACCGTGGGGAGTTCGAAAGACCGGTGAAAGAGAAAGTAGAAAGGAACAGGAATTGAGGGCGATTATATATTATGGGAGAGAATAAAATTGAAGAGGAGCTAGAAGTGGATGGAAGATGAGAGTGAGAGATACGAAAGCAGGTGGTGGTAGCGGAATTGGAAAATGAGGAATTCAAGGTGGAGAAGAAAGATCTATGTGAGCGACAACAAATTTAAATTTACATAGTGATCGTGAGTTTCAACATTTCTAAACATTTTTTGAGGTGTGCGCGATAGTGTTTTGGTTAAAGTGTTAGATTGTCAATCGAGAGGTTTGTTGATTGGCAGTCTAGCACGGGATTCAAATCCTCCTAGGGCAGAAATTTGGTTCGAGATTTCTGCTCCACCTACGCCCCCTAAGCCAATTCACTGACCGTACACTGTCGGTTGGAAGATGAGACGGCGAGGGAGACTACTGGCCACCCGTCCTCACATGCCGAGGCCAAGAAAATGAAGTCGCTGACACTTCATATCCACAAATGTCTCTCAGGCTAGCTCAAGGGACTACTCTTCTTCTCTTTTTTCTTCATCTTTATAGACATATTTACTATAGTTCAATAATAAAAACATATGAAACTAATCGCCAAACGAGGACAGCATCCCTTCAACGCGTCCCTCCATCAATCACACCCCCTCCCTACCCGACCGTTTCTCAACAAATAAGTCACGTGGTCCGGCGTGAATCGGTTGCCGTGGCAACGCAATTAATCCTCATCTTGCTTCTTGGCGCTCTCGTGCTGCAAGGTGCCCAGCTAATCAGCGCCTCTAATCCTTGACCGGGCGACAACATTGCTTCCGGGTTACGGAGCATGCGCCCTAAGACGACAAGTTGCTCCGGCGGCCAATGAATGGAAAGCTTTGTGACGGATAATGGAATTGTTTGGAGACTGGGGAGACACGTTCGGAAAGGTAAGGGATTCGGACGACGACGGGCGACCGGCGTGATTAGGGTCCAATTCAGACGGAGGAGGAGAGAGAGGGAGGAGGAGGAGGAGGAGGAGGAGGAGGAGGAGGAGGAGGAGGAGGAGAGAGGAGGAAGGGAAGGGGAGGGGAGGAGGAGGAGGAGGAGGAGAGAGAGAGGAGGAGGAGGAGGAGGAGGAGGAGGAGGAGAGAGGGGAGGAGGAGAGGAGGAGGAGAGGAGGAGGAGAGGAGGAGGAGGAGAGAGAGGAGGAGGAGGAGGAGAGAGAAGGAGGAGTGAGAGGAGAAGGAAGAGGAGATAAGCTAGGAGAAGGAGGAGTGAGAAGGAGGAGGAGGAGAAAAGGAGGAGGAGGAGGAGAGATAAGCTAGGAGGAGAGAAAAGGAGGAGAAGGAGGAGTGAGAAAAGGAGGAGGAGAGAAAAGGAGGAGAAGGAGAATGAGGTGTGAGAAAAGGAGGAGAAGGAGGAGGAAGAGTATTGAGAAAAGGAGGAGAGAGTAAATTATCTGGAGAGAAAAGGAGGAAGAGAAAGAAGGAAGAGAAGAAGCTTTGTCAGCAGCGATGGATGTTGATTTGTTGCCAGTACGATAGAGGAGAGGGAGGAGGATGAAAAAGACGAGGAGGAACAGGAGGAGGAGTAGGAAGAAGAAGAAGTGTAGGAGGAGGAGGAGGGTTAAGAAGAGGAGGAGGGACAGGAGGAAGAGGAAGAGTGGTAAGAGGATGAGTATGAACAGGGTCTACTATCCCCTCTGTAAGCTGGAAGCAATCCCGCGTTACTAAGCGTGTGTCGCCACGATTTTAAAAGTAGTATGGCAAATGGGAATTTAGGGGTCCCCCAGAAGCTGACGCTTTTTGCATATATTGACAGTGTTTCGTGCCATTTTTCTTAATCTAAAATACACATTTAAATTGATAAAAAGTATTTTCTAGCTTTTAGCAGACAAAAAGTGGTACGGCAAAATACACGGTGAACGGAAAAAAACCGAACCTCTCCTATTGCTGCAATAATTTATGTAATAATTTGTACATTTTAATGAAACATGGAGAAACTTCAGTTTATAGGACATGAATCAGATAACTATCATTTGTTAGTTATAATGTGTGTTCCCTTTGGCTTCCACACACGCACAAAGACGAGCTCGCCACTGACTAATAGCTGAATCGATTACAGCTTGATCAAATTCGTCCCATGCCTGTATTATGCGCTGACGCAGTTCTCCGACATCGCGAACCTTTGTCTTGTAAACCTTTTCTTGCATCACAGACCAGATTTTATAGTCCACCGGATTAAGGTCTGGGCTATTTGGAGGCCAAAGTGCAAGTGGTATGAAATCTGGAGGTTCGTTTGTGAGAAGTTCAACGGTCTCGCGAGCTCAGTGAGCAGGAGCACCATTTTGTAACGGATTCTTATTACAAGTGACGTCACGGTGACGTCAGTTTCTAACTGGTATAGCGCATAATTATAAAATATAGTTAAGTCTATTGTGGGGAATAAAATAGTTTACATTTTTGGTGTTAATTTCTCTTTTTTGTAGAGGTTCGGTTTTTTCCCGTTCACCGTGTATATTGTCGCTATGCCACCTTAAAAGTATACAAACATTACAAGCAGTATGAAATATATTTACCACGAATACCATAGTACATAAACTATACAGTCCAGAGACTCAATTACAGTAGACAGCCAATATATTGCAACGGGTCTAGGATATTTCTTCCCCAGAGATTTCCCCATGAACTTGGACTGATGAAAATAATTCTTTACTTTAATAGAAGTTGCATTGATGAAAGAAATTCTTTTCCTTAAACAGAAGCTCGATTGATGAAACAAATTCTATGCTTAAACAGAAGTTGGATTGATTAAAGAAATTCTTTGCTTAAATAGAAGTGGGATTGATGAAAGGTTTTTGTTTCAATAGAAGTTGGATTAATGACAGCTATCATGGACAATGGGAGAGTTAACATCTTACTGTTGGGGGATTTCCGGGGGAGGGATGTCCGGATACCATTGCAACAGTTGACAGTTGAGTCAGTACTGTCAGTTGTACAGCAACATCCATTTCACAGGGGGGATTTTTCCCTCTGGCACAAATTGGAAGCAGTCTGCTTCCATCCCCACCTACGTAGTAGGCCCTGAGTATGAAGAGGAAAAGTAAGCAAAGGAGAAGAAGCAGACGAATATGATGATATTATATGTATGTATGAATGTATGTATGTACGTATGTATGTATGTATGTATGCACGAATGTATGTATGTATGTATGTATGTATGTATGTATGTATGTATGTATGTACGAATATATGTATGCATGACATACATACATACATACATTCGTACATACATACATACATTGTATGTATGTATGTATGTATGTATGTATACATGCAGAATGTTTCCTTTAAAATGTTGTGTATGTAGGCCTATGCTATGCATGCAGAATGTTTCCTTTAAACTGTTGTCATATCCGCTTTAAACTGGTTCAGATTATAATTATCTGACCCGATTTATTCCATTAGCCCCGAGTATATGTTACCTAACTACGCCGCCATTGAAGTGCAATTGTCCTACATAAACTACTGACCGCGTTCACCTCATCCCACTCCGTGACATTGTCCCTTTACCGCGAATTAGGTCATGTGATCCGGATGGCTTACACGCGTCGATATTCGTGGCGGGCAAACACTCGAACGAAAGGCGTTATTGCAAGTACGTTTGGGCGCCAATAAATGACGACATCAAAGAGCAGACGACAAGACAGCTGGTTCCCTGTCAAGCTGGTTCCCTGTGCAGAGAATAATGCGTGATTTATGTTGCGCTTTTTGGAGCCTTTGTTGTGCATGGAAGCAGGCGACGAAAGTTGACACTGGATTACCCGCGCTTCAAAGAAAGCTGTGTTACGTAATAAAAAAATATTGCGCCGCGTGCACGCTTTTCAAGATGTACAGAACTCTGAAGAAATCCTGCTTGTACAATCTGAAGCAATGCAACGTGTTCTCGAACATGTTGTAACATGTTATTCGTTTATAACATGGTGTAACTGTATCAGAATGGCTTGTGTTCTATAACCATAGCCATAATCATAAATGTTATTGCTTCTTGTTGCACAGAATAACAAGAAGAATTACGCATAGCTACAGGAAGCTTGTTCCAGGTCCTCGGGCCGGCACTTTTCATTGAGAATTTTCGTGAGTTGGCTCTGGTAGCAACACGTCTATAATTGGACGATGATTTGACATTATTTGATTGAGATGTCAAACTAAAGAAATACACTAAAGCCACAGACAAGAGATAATGCATGTATTTAAACATGAACAGTTACTCTGAGGTCTTAATTAGTCTGTCCAATTTGAAGAAAAGAACATTCAATTTATTTAACATGGTTTGAGAAGACAAAGGACATGCATACAGCGCTCGTGAATAAGATGGTGCCCTGCGCTTAGCTTTCGAGTGGCGCTTTAGAAGTTTGGAGATTACGATTACAATTACGATACCATCCCCAAAGTAATTTTGGTCGCCCTGCATTGTAATAAAGTTAACCTAACCAGACGAGAATCATAAATTCTGTAAAGTGTAAACTGTGGACTTGGATTCGTTGGTGAGGCTCTACGTGGCTGCGTGGGCCCTCAATCAAAATCGTAATTGTAAACTCTAAATGTCTAAAGCGCTACTCTAAAGCTGTGCCTACTGGTGACTCTTCTAACTTACTATATGCATTGGTTTGCTTGTTAATGAAACTCCAGTTCACAGTGAAAGTAAACGTCATCACAGAGAGAGCCTCTACAATTACAAATAGCCTACAATTATGAATTTATTACATGTCACAGAGTGTAATGTTATCAAACTATAACATACTAAATAGTGTTTACGTCTATGAAGAAAAGCCATAACATCTTAAGGCGTTTATGATGCTGCAACATGCTAAAAGTGTATTTTCTTTGCTAATGGTGTCAGAATGGCTATTATTACGGAATCCTTAAAACGTCAAAGTCTCATTCATGGCGTCTAATAATCGCAGTTTCATTAACAACATCGACAATGACACACTCAGTAATAGTCATTGGTCAGAGTCTGAAATAGATTAAGTGTGCAGTTGATTTGTCTTTAGTGTGCAGATTGTGGTATGCATTTTTGAGAGATCAGCTCGTCATCCATGCACACAATTTCATTGTAATAGGATCTACCTTGAATTTTACTTTCCAGTTCAAGTACAATTTGACAGATTGATGAAGAGTTTTCAATTGACACTTCTGAGCATTTTAGCCATTAATTATTAGAACCGAATTATTCGTCTCGACGTAGATTATGTCAAAAACAGTGTAGACTACACTGTCTACATGTTTTGTTGAGTTGAATTTTCTATAAAAAAAAATCTACAGCATGGACTTTTTTGCAACGAAGTATGGGCGTGCACTAGTAAGGACTGTCGAAAAATCGAGAAAACTCGTCCCATTAGTTCACACACTTTTAGCCGTGCACGGTAGCTGAATGAATAGATCGCTCGCCTTGTTACGGGAAGAGTACGGGTTCGATCCTCCTTCCCTGAGAGTGTTACTGTGTAGGGACGTTGAGCAAGTTCTTTACGCACAGTTGCTCAGCGCCATTGATGCTCGGAATAATAGTTATGTGCGCACTAAGCTGTGAAGTGTGAACGTTGGAAGGTCAATAGTAAATGTAGACCGGTGCTCTAAACTATTCTGAGAGACAAGGTATACATCTGTTGTAGTAATTGAGTTCCGGTTCCACATCGATACGGAACACGTGATAATCTCATTTTTGTGTTTACAGACGAGACAGAATCGCACCTTTGAAAAGTCGAATGCGACGAGAAGCTGCGAAACACGCAACGAGAACATTACACAGCGATAATGTCTACATCAAATGTTCGGTGATCTTGGTTGATTAACCATAAAGCAACAGTGGTGTATTTACCGAGGGAAGGCGGTCTGCAAGTCTTCTCCGATTTACCGAGGGAAGGCGGTCTGCAACTCTTCTCCCGATTTACCGTGCAGAATGGATTTCTTTCTTCTGAAGAATCTGCCCTTTAGCACCTCCTCCGCCACTTCCAAGCGGATTTTGTTTGCAACGTAATTCGCAGTTAAACTATAGTTCTCGAGTCACCAATCAGGCATGTCTGAGCTCCAAGGCTGGAGCTTGGATTCCAGGTGAAATAGTCTCAACCACGATACTCCCACCGTCATCGAGATACTTAGAATATCATTCATTTGCTTCATTGCTTGATTATGAATTGCGCAGTGTAATTGAACCCGAATTTGATAGACCGAAAAACTCTCCAGCATCAAAAGAGTAGATTGCATTCATTTTTGCAACATTGAAACAGCTTGGACTACTCTTTTGGACAACCCCTCTGACTAGAAGCAGCGCCCGCGAATAAGCTGCATGCGTGGCGTTGCTTTAAGTTGCTTAGTCGCAGATATTATTGTCGATAGAAAAAGAAGTAATGTCCATAGAATCTATAAGCAGCGCTGAGACAAGGCAGTCGATTGGAAGAACGATTGCCTGGTAACGCGAATAGTACAGTTTCGAGCCTCCTAATCTGAGACGGTTACTGCGTAGAGACCTTGAGCAACAGAGCAAGCCATTCGCCAACAACTGCTCAGGCGCCATCGATTGATGCTTGGTCACTAGATAGCAGCTCTTGGTAAAAATAATATATAATCTAATGCAGTCTGACTTTGATAAGGATTCCTGTAGCTCGATGTTTTCTCAGACTGTTTTCATGAATCGTAAGTCATGGAAATCTCCGTCGCGTTCTCTTCAAATGTCTAATAATGCTATCCTGTGTTTTATTCGTACACATGTTTACATCTCACGGCTATCAAATCCACGTTTGAAGATAACACTAAACATAGATATGTAAGATATGCACAGAATATATAGGCTATGTAGTCGAGTAGATATATAAACCATTTGCCATATCTGTCGTTTGGTCGTGTGTGCACATGTGAACTTTGGACGGAGGGCAACATCAAATACAGTTATTGCATTGTGTTCTAGGAAACTGATGGATGGGAAAGGCGCCGAAGAAGAAGAAGCTCTAGTGCAGCTTATCGCATCCACTCTGCAAGATATTCAGGAAAATAGTCATATATACATTGTATATATATATATATACAGAATATGTCTCTCTGTATATTTGGATCATGTATATATATATAATATAATATAATATATATATATATATATATATAATCTCTGTCTGCAAAGTATGTCTTTATTGTATATTTGTACATATGCCTGTTACTACTGTCTCTCTGTCTCTGTCTTGCAAGGTGGATGCTATAAGCTGACTAGAGCTTCTTTCCTCTTTGAATTCTCGTCCATCTCTCTCTCTCTCTTTATTGAACACATATATACTGTATCTGATATTGACTTCCTTCCAAATATATAGTCTACATATTCTGTATATATTTTAAATAATATGTATATCCCCCTTGTGTATTAAAAATATCTCAGATATGACATTGAAAGGAACCGTGTCCTTTCATCTCTTGGACTGGTTCCCTTCCAGATCTGTAAGCGCTGGAGCTGGTTGATTTGTTTTTGGCAATTTGGGTTGTCATGGAAACCCACTGAAGCCTGCATCTTATATGGATGCTGGAACTGCTGGAGTCAAGTGGAGGCAGAAGCAGCTGGATGCTCGTATACCATCGCCATCAACGTCACCATTAAAGTCTGACATCTGCGCAAGGCCAACAACGGTAACGTCTGCCCTTATTCAGACACTTGGTGTATTGTATACTGTCAAGCAATAACTGTATTTGTCGTCAAGCAATTACTTTATTTGTCACTTACTCAATCATTCAATTACTTACATATCTATCTATCTAGTTACCTAGCATCTGCCTATCTACTTACCTACCTACCTACTTATACAATCATGCACTATTGAATACCGTGCATATATATACGTAGAGTAAGGGATATCGTTATCCAATACTTCTCTCTTGCTTTGTCTCTGTCTCTGTCTGTCTGTCTCTCAATCTCTTTCTGTCTCTCTCCATGTCTCTCTGTCTCTCTCTCTGTCTCTGTCTCTGTCTCTCTCTCTCTCTCTCTCTCTCTCTCTCTCTCTCTGTCTCTGTCTCTCTCTGTCTCTCTCTCTGTCTCTGTCTCTGTCTCTGTCTCTGTCTCTGTCTCTGTCTCTGTCTCTCTCTCTCTCTCTCTCTCTCTCTCTCTCTCTCTCTCTCTCTCTCTCTCTCTCTCTCTCTCTCTCTCTCTCTCTCTCTCTCTCTCTCCCTCTCTCTCTCTCTCTCTCTCTCTCTCTCTCTCTCTCTCTCTCTCTCATCTCCTCTGTCACTCTGTCTGTCTGTCTGTCTCTCTCTCTGTCTCTCTGTCTCTCTCTATCTGTGACTCTCTCCTACTCGCACGGACTGTATCTCTTTTTCGCTCTCCAAGTCTTTATCTCTGTGTCTCTCTGTAACTCACTCTCCCACACACTCTCTCTCTCCTTCTGTGTCTATGCCTCTCAATCTCTCTCTATGTATTTCTGTCTCTCTTCGAGGAGTGCCTAGATTTCTCAGGTCGTTTATCAAGGATCTGTCGGCCCACGACATTCATCCGAGTGTCTGGAAAAGTTCCGTCTGGTTTCCTTATCTACACACATAACTCTCCCGTCTAAAGAGCTCGTTTTTGGAGATAGTAAACATTGAGATCATGAGGACCAACGAGTGAATACTGGCACAACTCAATCTGGAACGTCAACTGATAGGCATACCATCAAGTCAAGGAAGTTGAGATATTTTTGTCGTATTATGACTTTATGAGGAAACACGGAGCCTACCTGGAAAAGAATATGATGCAGGGTACAGTATCTGGATTGCGAGAATTTGGAAGACCAAGAACAGCCTGGAATTAGACCACAAGGACTTGGACGGAATAAACTGTGTCGCAGTTTACCGACAATTAATTGCTCGTGAGCAGTTGCTTGTAGGACAATTGCTCGCCAGCAGCTCTTCGATAGGTCAGTCGCTCGCAAGGTCAATTATTGATCAAATAAGCAAATAATATCGAAATTGGCTTAATTAACTTAGTAACAATAACAAAAGGCCTGCATTGTGGACGTGGTAAGAACAAGATCCAGAAGCTTTGCTTATGTCGGCCCCTCTAGTTGGAACTGTCTTCCGCATGAATTATGTCGTGAACACCTCAGCCTTTCTCTTCCTCTGTTTCGGAAAAGCCTGAAGACTATCTTATTTGTTAGCGATAGCACTGACTTGGGTCGGGAGCGTCTCTGAATCTCTGAGTGGCGCTATATAAATGTTCAATTACAATTACAGGCAGTGCGACCACTCTATATTTTCTGAAATCCCAAGCTCTTGCCAGAAAAATCCCAAGATTGGCCAAAAGTGTACCAAAAATCCCAAGTTACCGAAAAGAAAAAAGTTCTGATGAAATATGAAATGCGTTTTAACTTTTAACAATCACAATTATTCAAAAAAAAATGTCTAGTTAAGAACTCGCAAAGAAAAACCGGAGCATAACATTGAATTAACAATGTTTACAAGTTACAATAATAAAACGTCTTTCAGACTGAGCGAGTTTTTCTTATCTGATTCGTTGCCACTGTTGCAAAGTACGGTAAAAACTAGTCCTTAGACCTGAGAAAAATCCCAAGATTGCTAGGCAAATTCCCCAGATCCCAAGTCGGACCCCAAAATCCCAAGATCTTGGGAAAAATTCCAAGCAGTGGTCGCACTGATTACAGGATCCCATGAGAGTCGAATAACTCCTCAAACTGACTTACCGAGAATAGTCTGGCGTGCTGAGTCTGATGAGTCACTATTGAAGAGGCGCTATATAAATTTGTGACAACAGTTACAATTACAATCTGGGGGGGGGGGGCGATAGCGCATTGGATAACACAATGGCATAGAGAGCGAGAGGTACCGAGTTCGAGTCCCGTAGGGCGGACATGCTTTGTAGGCTGCTATTAGCGCCGTGTATTGCAGGCTGTCTGCTCTGTTAGTAGTTAAGATTTATGTCTTCTGTCATTAATTTTGTGTTCTTGTGAATTGTTTCAATTGCATAACATGTAAATGTACAGCGAAGTGCGTTTGTCAGGCGCTTCAATAAAGAACATTTATTATTATTATTATTATTATTATTATTATTATTATTATTATTATTATTATTATTATTATATTATTATTATTATTATTATTATTATTATTATTATTATTATTATTATTATTATTATTATTTTTATTATTATTATTATTATTATTATTATTATTATTATTATTATTATTATTATTATTATTATTATTATTATTATTATTATTATTATTATTATTATTATCATTATTACAAGTACTCTGACTTGGCTTTGGCTTTGGCTTGTCATTCTGTTGATGCCTTGTACACTAACCGTACTAACGCTAGCGTTATTGAAGCAGCTGATTACGAGCCTTTCTCTATCACAACAGACGAATATTTTGTATGCTAACCTAATATCACGGCTTGGCTTTGGAGCGTCATCGCTTGATACCATGTGCATCAGACACAGGCGCAATAGAAGTTACTAATACATTGAAAAATGTACAGAGCGAGGTGGTAGGCGGTAGGTGGTAGAGCGAGGTGGTAGGCGGTAGAGCGAGGTGGTAGGCGGTAGAGCGAGTGTTACTACCGTGTGAGTCCAATAATCGTTGCGTGTGCGTGTGTGTGTCTGTCTGCGTGTCTGTCTATCTGCCTGCCTGTCTGTCTGTCTGTCTATCTGTCTGTCTGTCTGTCTGTCTATCTGTCGATGGTATGTGTTGTAGATAGCGTCGAGTGCAAAGTTTATTGTCTTTCGTTGTCGTTGAGTAGCATTCGGTAAGTCCAGCCGTTGGAGCTCTCTGTCTGTCTGTCTATCTGTCTCCCTCTGTCTGTCTGTCTGTCTGTCTGTCTGTCTGTCTGTCTGTCTGTCTCTCTCTCTCTCTCTCTCTCTATATATATATATATATATATATCCCACTGTCTGTTTGTCTGTCTCTCTCTCGCTCTCTGTCTCTCTCTCTCTGTCTCTCTCTCTCTCTCTCTCTCCTCTCTCTCTCTCTCTTTCTCTCTCCTCTGTCTGTCTGTCTCTCTCTCCCTCTCAGAATGCGGTTGAACCAGAAGGAGGATAAGGCAGAAGGAGTGTGAACCAGAAGAAAGATGCCTGAACTCTTGACCCCAGCAGCTGGACTTACCGAGCACTCATCACGAGAAACAAACGACTATAAACTTTGCACTGAACGAGTCCAAAATTAAGATTCTGATCTATTTCTGTGCTTACGTTTCTAGTCTTATGTCATTCAGTGTCTAACGCGTCCATTTTTGTTACAGGAAGTTTTTGTTGTTGTTAAAGAAATCTTTCCTATCGTAATCGTAATCGTAATCTCCAAACTTCTATAGCGCCACTCGATCGCCAAGCGCAGGGCACCAGCTTATTCACGAGCGCTGAATTCCTATTCCACTGCTAATGTCAAGAAACGGCGTTGTATAGCCCAATTGTCGACCTAACTGTAAGAAAACACTTGATTGATATGTAGCCACTTGCTAACAGACGAAAAAGATGATTTCCTTTGCATCGTCCGTGTTTAAGAAGGACTAACCCGTCGGACAATTCGTTAGGTAGTTCCTGACCCGCCTTAATAGGACGGCAAGCGCACGCACATACACACTCATTAATCGCATCAAAGTAAAGACAAAGGTCGACGTACAATCCGCCACGACCTCTTCAATTCCTCAGATATCCGTAAATTGAAGGCCGCCAAGTTTTAACCGAGTGCAGTAAAACAGCGAACGAAGACACTTTAATGTGGTCAGTTAAGTCTATTCAACCAGACACGTTTAAATCAATTTTCAAGCAGTAGACAATCCATTTACAATTATACAGAGTATGCTATATATATATATGTACTCGTTAACCGTGGTTATTAGATACCTGCACACCAAAGTGTGATTGGCAATTGGTTACTGAAGAATACACTTACTTACTTACTTACTTACTTACTTACTTACTTACTTACTTACTCTACTTACTTACTTACTTACTTACTTACTTACTTACTTACTTACTTACTTACTTACTCACTCACTTGCTCCATTGCTTACTTACTTACTTACGTACTTACTTTCTTCTTGTGTGCATGCAAGCATGATTTAGTATATGATAGGCGCCTTCATTTTCTTTTTCTCGGCATTTCAGACATTAATTAGTTTGGTTTCCTTATTCGCCTCTTACGCAACCTCGCGATAATATCTTATATTGATGCCTTTGGTCGTATTATATTTGATGGCTCAGTACCGGTCCTTTACCTCAATTGCTCCCTTTCTTTGGAATGCGCTGTCTCCATCCACTCGCTCTCAAGTTCTAGCTAGTAACCTCTCTTCCACCTTTGCTTTTCTCAAAACCTTTTTCTTCTCTGTGGCCTTGCGCACTGGGAGCGCCTCTGAATGGTTCACCCTATGAGGCGCTTTATAAATGTTTGAATACAATACAATACAATATATAATTACTGTAAACGGCTTCATAGACTGCATGTCACGTTACAGCCTGTTCTTACAGGTCAATTGTCTTGAAGTGTAATTAGCCTATAACCTATGAATGTGAACTATCGGACCTTTCCATCCAACACAGCAACACGTGCGGCTTGCCATCTTTGAGAAGATACTTAATTCAAAACTTAAAACATTCGCCTTCCAAAAACCCTAATATCCGTATTCATCCTTTTCCTTTAACTACTACTTCAACTGATACTGCTGCTGCTGCTGCTGCTGCTGCTGCCACTACTACTACTATACTACGACTACTACTACTACAAACAAAATACTAAATTGTATGCATACACACATACATGCATACATCCATACATACACACACATACACAAACATACATTAATACAGTCATTCATTTTAGGGGGACCCGATAGCGCATTGGATAAAACACTGGCATAAAGAGCGAGAGATACCGAGTTTGAATCCCGTAGGGCGGACATGCTTTGTAGGCAGCTATTAGCGCCGTGTATTGCAGGCTGTTCTGTTAGTAGTTAAGATTTATGTCTTCTGTCATTTGTGTTCTTGTGAATTGTTTCAATTGCATAACATGACATAACATATTAGCGCCGTGTATTGCAGGCTGTTCTGTTAGTAGTTAAGATTTATGTCAATGTACAGCGCAGTGCGTTTGTCAGGCGCTTCAATAAAGAAAAGAAGATTATTATTATTATTATTATATATATATATATATACATGTACATGCATACATACCGAGCAATCGACCAGAGGAGTTGTTAGTCCCACGAGCTCGTTCTTCTGTTAGACAGTGTCTGACCTGAACTCTTAGAACGAGCTTCCGTTGCAGCTACGCTTTCTTTCTCGGAACAATAATATGTCCACATTCTACAAGTTGCTAAAATCTCTAATTTTTAGCCGTGGCTGTGCTGGGATCTCCTCTGAACAGGTCTCTTGAAGGGCGCTATATACATTTTTCGGTCCAAATGAATGAATATGTATGCGTCTATGTATGTACGAGAGATCTCTCGCCAACTCCTGTGTGCTGTTTGTTTGAAATCAGACAAAAGAATGGGATGGGCTGAGCCTGTCACCGGGAGCTTAGAGAAACATTGTCGGCGGAACTGCGGGATGGAAAAAACTCCCGAACAGGAAGCGCGTTTTAAAGAAAGACTACGGCACAAGATTTGTAAGTCTCTGACGTCACTTCAGCGTCGGTTTGGCATGCCGAGTGACGTCGGACAAGGGGTCTTGAAAGCGGACGGGATTCGGGTTGATCCCTGTCTTGTTCGCGGCCGCCCGGCCTTCTTTGAAGTCTGCCGCCTTTCAATGCTTCCTTTGAAAGGCCGCCGCAACCCCCTTTAATCCCGCGCTCAATGCAACCGGTCTTCTAGAAGATATGCGCGCTTCAGAGTAATGTCTGCTTTAGGGCAGACACTTGCGTTGATAGATCGTTGTCTGTCTGTCTGGGTGTGTGTCTGTGTTTGTGTGTTTCTGTCTGTGTTTGAGTTTATGTGTATCTGTGCGTGTGTGCCTGTTTCTCTGTATGTCATTCGGTCCCGTTTTCTTCCTGTTAAGTGTCGTTATTTGATTTCTTTTTCTCGATACAATAGTTTTTTCTGTGTGTTATGTATGCATGTATGTCTGTCTGTCTGTCTGTCTGTATGTATGTATGTCTGTATGTCTGTATGTATGCATGTATGTATGTATGTATATACGTATGTCTTACTATCTGTCTGTCTGTCTTACTATCTGTCTGTCTGTCTGTCTGTCTGTATGTATGTATGTATGTATGTATATACATGTCTTACTATCTGTCTGTCTTCACTATCTGTCTGTCTGTCTGTCTTACTATCTGTCTGTCTGTCTGTCTGTCTGTCTATGTATGTCTGTCAGTCTGTTGATAAGTATTTAATTTATACATCTAGTTTAACTGCGGGTCTTGCAATCTTGCAATCTTCTTGTCAGGCTTATTATCTGTCTGTCAATCATTCTGTCTGTCTCGCACACACTTCATTTACTATCTGTCTGTCTGTCTGTCTGTCTCCGACACTCGTTTGTTGTATCCTTGCAACAGAAACGGGTGTCTTGATTCGGACGTCTGTTGATAGAGTCTTTTTTAAAGTGCGCTTGAGTATGTGACACTATGTGTGTGTGTTTCTCTCCGTATGTTTGACAAATGCCTGAGGATTTGCAACAGATTGGGATCATCGCCCTAACAGTCCACCGTAATTTTCCAGATCAGTGTTTATCTCCCTTGGAATCTAATTCATCTTCCATTTGTCTGGTTGTCTGTCTATTTGTGTTTATATGTCTCTGTGTGTGTTTGCTGCGTCTGTGTCTCTCTGCCTATGTGTCTGTGTGTCCATCTGTGCATCTGCTCAGTCTTTCTGTCTGACAGTGTCTGTCCGTCTGTCTGTCTGTTTTTCTGTCTGTTTTTCTGTCTGTCTGTCTCTCTGCCTGCCTGTATGTCAGTCTTTTTGTCTGTCTGTCCCCCCCGCCAATCTGTCTGTCTGTCTGTCTGTTTGTGTGTCAGTCTCTTTGTCTGTCTGTCCGTCTGTCTGTCTGCCTGTCTGTCTGTCTCTCTGTTTTTCTGTCTGTTTTTCTGTCTGTTTTTCTGTCTGTCTGTCTGTCAGTCTGTCTGTCCGCCCGTCCATCTGTCTGTCTGACACCTATCTGTCTTGATTATCCGTTGTCCGTTCTTTGATTGGGCCAAATTCTTCTTCCGATTCGCACATAATTTGTTCGGTGGCAACTTTCGCTCCTTTCAAGAATAAATTGCATTATCGCCCACTATCCAATTACGCGTATCGACGCCACCTAGCGACCGACCGAGGGCGTTCGTCGTTTGTTTGATTCCACATTCGATGTCGTCACACTTGACTCATCCTGTCGTCGCCAGAGGGCTTCAATTGTCACCGGTCACCTTGAATTTGCCGAAGAAGCGTTGCTCGACATCCCAGCAACTTTTCTTTCAATCGTTATAGCTTGTTAGTGTTACGTAACGCGCTAACGCAAAACACACACACACACACACACACACACACACACACACACACACACACGCATTGCACACACGCACACGCACACGCACACGCACACGCACACACAAACACACACACACACACACACACACACACACACACACATTACATTAGCAGATGCACACGCAGACACACACATACACACACATACACACACATACGCACACACATATACACACATATATACGCAGACACACACATATATATATATATGTACGTTTGCATGTATGTATGTATGCATGCGTGCATGTATGCACGTGTGCATATATTAATCATGTATATAATTATAATCTTTATGGATTTACATATTATGGATACGTATGCATACTAATGTAGGCCTATTCGCACATAAATAAAAGGACTCAATGGTTAATTTGTTCTGTGAATATTTAGGTGTTATTCTTTGGATAAGTACTTATTCTATGGATAAAAGCTGTACACATATACCTGGATATATATATATGATCTCTAGGCAAATTTTTAATATATACATAGATATCCTCTTTGGATATAATATATACATTATACAATATTGATATTAACAAGCTATGGAAATTATATATACTCTGTAGTAGATATCTAATTATGGAGATAAATATATGGCCATATAAATATATAATGTAATGTAATTAGCAACTTCTATTGCGCCGGTGTCTAATGCACAAGGCATCAACCGATGGCACACCAAAACCAAGCCGTAATCAGGTCAACATCCAGAAGATCAGTCCGTAAGAGACAGAGAGGCAGCCTAAGGTGGATAAGCAATTTGAAAGAGGTAAGTTTTCAAAGCCGAGAACGAAATGACACAAGCGACTGAGCACAGCGTACAGACACAGGAAGAGAGTTCCAAAAAGTAGGTCCAGATACTGAAAAAGCTCGTTCACCGAGAACAGTTCTTGATTTAGGTATGACCAGACAAAGACAATCAGATGACCTCATTGAATAATGATACGTCAGAGGAATAAGAACAGATTTTAAATATTGTGGTTGGCCAAAGTTCAAAGTTTTATAAACTATGAGCCCCAGTTTGAAAACAATTCTTTGCTGAACAGGAAGCCAATGCAAAGATTTAAGCACAGGGGTTATATGTTCATATTTGGATGTATTAGTTATGGCTCTAGCCAAAGAGTTCTGAACCCTCTGCAGCTTCAGTATGTTTGATTTATTGATACCAGTAAGAAGTGAGTTACAATAGTCTAGGCGACTGGAAACCAATGCATTTGCCAAAGATATTCTTGCAGACATGGGCACATAACGCCTAATTCTGCGTATGTCACGAATGAACATATAGGATGACTTACAAATACTGTTTACATGGCCAGTGAGAGACATGGTAGAATTAAAAACAACGCCTAAGTTGCGTGCAGCATCGGCCAGCTCAATAACTGAGTCATTGAAACTGGGTCACCCAGTTTCAATGACTTAAGCCCATCAAATTTCTTAAGTTGCTGTGGAGTGCCAAGTAACAGAAATTCAGTCTTTGATGGGTTAAGGAGGAGTTTATTGGATGCCATCCAGGACTGTACTTCATCAAAGACAGCAGACAACATCTGTATAGATGAGTCGCATGACAGACTATCAAATGAAATGTAAATTTGAGTATCATCAGCATAGAAATGATATCTCAGCGAATGATTATCAAGCAATGCTCCTAATGGTGTCGTGTATAGTGTAAACAAAAGAGGGCCAAGCACTGATCCCTGTGGTACACCGCATGTCAACAAAGCATCAGATGAATAATTACCATTTAAATACACTGATTGAGTGCGTGGACTAAGATAAGTACTAAACCAATTTAGTGCAGGGCCAGAGATCCCAAACCAATTCTCAAGACGTTATATTATATTATATTATGGTATATGGACTTACAGTATATATATATTTGTTTCCATAGAGTACCCACAGAGTATATGTCAACAGACCCATAGCTAAAGAAGGAAGGTCCGTAGACATGGACCACAGGACCACAGACCTATAAAGTACAGTGAACCACAGACACAAATAAAAAGAACCACAGACATAAACCCAGAGAACCACAGACATAAATCGACTCCGTAAATAAAGAGAGTCTGCCACATCACTTCATTCGACTCCGCGAGCCTCTAAATTCGAGTCATAACTCGACTCGAATGTTGAGTATTTTCGAGTCGAGTAAATGATCGAGCGTCGATCAAGACTCGGCAATGGAGCCGATCGCCATGTTCCTACAAAGAGAAATAATCACCACTGATACCGCACCGTCGTTTATGTAAGTACGCATGCGCACGACGACGGAGCGCCATCTATCGAGTGTCGTCTGCAAGAAATGTTTGTGTTTTTGTGAACCTTAAACATGAAATTGGTACCAGAGGGTGAAGCAAACGAAATGAGACTGATGGAGAGGCAGGCAGAGAGACAGGCGGACAGACATACATGTATACAGACAGACAGAAAGAGAGATAGATAAAAGACAGACAGACAGTTTAACAGAAAGTGGTTGACAGAGATCGTGAGAGAGAACATAGACACATAGACAGACAAACAGACAGACAGACAGACAGACAGACGGAGATACAGAGAGATAGATAGATGGATAGATAGACAGACAGTATTTAGTAGAAAGAGATCGTGAGAGAAAATATGGATAGACAGACAGACAGACAGGGATACAGAAAGTCAGACAGACATACAGTGGCAGACAGACAGACACACAGTGTTTGAGAGAGATCGTGAGTTAGGAGAGTCATAGAGACAGAGAGGCAGACATACTTAGCCAAATACACAAGCAGACAGAGACACAACAAGGGCCATAAAACACTGTAGAGAACGCCATCTACCGTTCGGTAATGACGTATTTATCTACGCTGGTCGCGTGATGGCGTTTGTTTGCCTATCATTTGGATTAAGAGCCCTGATTCAACTCGACCCGGTCACTCGACATTGGCCTCATAAACACATGTCTGGGTGAGAAAGAAAAGGCGGTAATAAAGGGCGGGAAAGAACTGGTGGGAAAGAGAGGGCAAGTATGAAAGGGCGGGAAAGAAAAGGGTGGAAAAGAAAGAGTGGAATAGAAGGTTGGGAAAGAAATGGTGGGAAAGAAAGTGCGGGAAAGAAAGGGCGGGAAAGATAGGGCGGGAAAGAAAGGGCGGGAAAGAAAGTGCGGGAAAGAAAGTGCGGGAAAGAAAGTGCGGGAAAGAACTGGTGGAAAGAGAGGACGAGTATGAAAGGGCGGGAAAGAAAGGTGGAAAAGAAAGAGTGGAATGGAAGGTTGGGAAAGAAAAGTTGGAAAAGAAAGTGCGGGAAAGAAAGTGCGGGAAGGAAAAGTGGGAAAGCAAGGGCGGGAAAGAAAGGGCGGGAAAGAAAGGTGCGGGAAAGAAAAGGCGGTAAAGCAAGTGCGAGAAAGAAAGGTGCGGGAAAGAAATGGTGGGAAAGAAAGTGCCGGAAAGAAAGGGCGGGAAAAGGGTGGGAAAGAAAGGATGGAAAAAAGGTGGGAAAGAAAGGTTGGAAAAGAAAGTGCGGGAAAGAAAGTGCGGGAAGGAAGAGTGGGAAAGCAAGGGCGTGAAAGAAAGGGCGGGAAAGAAAGGTGCGGGAAAGAAAAGGCGGTAAAGAAAGTGCGAGAAAGAAAGGTGCGGGAAAGAAATGGTGGGAAAGAAAGTGCCGGGAAAGAAAGGGCGGGAAAGAAAGGGTGGGAAAGAAAGGGCGGAAAAGAAAGGGCGGGAAGGAAGAGTGGGAAAGAATGGATGGAAAAAGGTGGGAATGAGAGGGCTGAAAAGAAAAGGCGGGAAAGAAAAGCCGGGAATGTCGCGTGCCAAGGGTATGTTGCTGTGTCCGCAACACGTGAGACGAGTGCACATGTACTAGAGGTCATCATAATAGCCCTCTTGTTGCTGCTCTCCCAGGACGTTGACCATAAAGCGTGGAGTATTTGGTCGGCCACTCATCCAGTTAGGAAAACAACCGGTCGATTGACTGATCGATTGATTGGTCGAGGAATAAAGGAACCATTAAATCAATCACTGTTTGGAAAATATCAATCACGGTTGACCAATAACGTTGATCTATTGTGTGCAGCGAAGAGTTGGTTCCAGTCAAAGGAAGAAAGAAATTCACAGACGTTCAGTAAATAATCATGTTGTTGGTTCTGTCTTCCATATTCATCCGTTTGTCTATTTTGTCCATCCATTCATCCACGCTTTCGTCCATACAGCTAACTACTCATCCATCCATCCATCCATCCATCCATCCATCCATCCATCCATCCATCCATCCATCCATCCATCCATCCACCATCCACCCATCCTGTCATCCATCCATCCGTCCATCCGTCCATCCATCCATCCATCCATCCATCCATCCATCCATCCATCCATCCATCCATCCATCCATCCATCCATCCCATCCATCCATCATCCATCCATCCATCCATCCACCATCCACCCATCAGATCCATCCATCCATGCCCATCCATCCGTCCATCCATCCATCGATCTATCCATCTATCCATCCATCATTCATCTATCCATTCATCTATCCATCTATCATCTATCCATCTATCCATCCATCCACCTATCTATCAGTCATGTCAGGTCCATTCATTCAGTCATCCGTCTATCAGCAGTCCATCTATCCATCCATCTATCTATCCAGTCATCTATCCATCTATCATCCATCTATCAATCCATCTATCTATTCATCCGTCAAATCATCTATCTATCTATCTATCCATCGATCAGATCAGTCAGTCTGTTCGTTCGTCTGATCTGTCCTCCGTTCGTCTGTCAGATCCGTCCGTCCGTTCCGATCGTTCGTTCGTTCGTCGTTCGTTCGTTCGTCTGTCTGTCTGATAAAGTCCGTCATGCCTGTCCGTTCGTCTAAGGTCAGATCAGATCCATTCATCTATCTATCTATCTAGATCATCTATCTATCTATCAGATCTATCCAACGGTCGTCAAAATCCGTTGTTCGTTCATCTATCGTCAAATCCGTTCGTCTGTCGTCTCTGTCCGTGTCTGTCTGCAGATCTGTCAGTCTGTCTGTCCAGATAAGATCGTTCGTCCTTCGTTCAGTCTGATCAGCGTCCATCCTTCAGTTCAGATCATCTATCTATCTATCTATCTATCTATCTATCATTCAATTCATCCATCTATCTAATCTATCTATCCATCCATCCATCCAAATCCATAAATCCGTCCATCCGTTCGTAGATCTGTCTGTCCGGTTCGTCCGTTCGTTCGTCTGTCTGTCTGTTCCGTTCGTCTGTCAGTCCGTCCGTCCGTCCGTTCGTCCGTCCGTCCGTCCGTCCGTCCGTCCGTCCGTCCGTCCATCCGTCCATCCATCCATCCATCCATCCATCCATCCATCCATCCATCCATCCATCCATCCATCCATCCATCCATCCAACCATCCATCCAAATATTCATCCACTGATGCATGTACAGTGTATGTATGCCTTATGTATACGTGTTTATGTATATATGTATGTAGATGTATGTATGTATGTAGGCCTATATGTATGCAAGCATGTTTTTAAATACAGTATGTATGTATAACTATGAAGATATTTATTCCTTTATATAGAGCTGTTAGAGAGCGTCTAAATGGCGCTGAATAGACGTAAACATTGAAATTCCGTAGACTATGAATCACGTATTTCTCCTAAAATCGGACAGTTAAATGTTTCGACGACTTACTCAGACTTGTATTGTATTGTATTTTCGTTTATTGATCAACTCTGGCTGTCATAACGCAGCTAGTAAGCTTGTAAGCGTCGCTGACCGGAGGCCACACTCTTCACACATCTTCTAACATCGTTCTGGCAAGTGGCAACACAACGTGTCTGTTGTCACGAGACATCAGCCTCAGTGTGGCCTATTTAGCACAATTAATTAATATTAGTCAGGAACAATATTTAGTCGGCTTGTTGTATTTCGCGAAAACAAACGTCCAGCCGATTAGTACAGCTGCAGAGGGAGAAGGGAATGATAAGAAAAGGGGACATGGCAGTCCACAGAAATTTTTGCATGAGGGGCAATACACAATGGTCACGGTTAAAGTTTTTAGCAAGAGCTTGAAAAATGCAAAACAGAAAATTAAGAACATTGGTATTTTTCGTAGAGGTTTTCCAAATGTAAAATTTGAAAATTTGAAACAATATACAAACAAAATCAGTTATTTGTACTTGAATGAATGTTTTCCATGAAAGTTATTTTAGAACAGTTAAGGGAAACGAAGGAGAGGGTGGGACAAGGGAAGGGGAGGGGACAGGAAGGGGAGAGGTGAGGGGTAGGTGGTAGGGAACGGAGGAAGGATTGGTTACGGCCTGTGGGGGTAACGTTACGCCTTTGTGGAGAAGGCATCTTGCTGCTCCGGGTCACTGAGGGTCCCTACCGTCCCCGCGGTATTGCATTACGACACACTCGATTGACCCCTCACGCTCCGCCGGGTTGGCTTCGCTCCGCTTCCCTCGCCTCTTCCCGCCTTCCCTGACGCCGCTGGATCCATCCTTCCCGTTGCCATCCAGGGTGGACTCGCAGGCGTCGGATACGGCCCGGAACTGGGTCTTCTTGGATCGACCCTTGCACTCTTTGACCCGCAGGTCGAAGAAGACGCAGCACCCGCAAGAGCATGACACGACGAAGATGAAAGCCAGAATGGCGATCATGACGCTCATGATGACGTGGAATGACTCCGTTGACGTGTAGTGAAGGTGACCGACGTCACGCGTCAAGTCACCGACGCTCACCTGAAAGTCACGTCAAAGAATGCCAATGTATTAAGACAAGCACTTGAGAAATGTAACGTATTAAAATGTAGTGCTAATGTTTTGTATCTTATTGCTTTGTGTTTTATTGTGTTTTATTGTATTGTATTGCTTGTATTTAATTGCTTTGTGTTGTACTGTATTGCTTTGTATATCTTTTATTATTGCAAATCTTTGATTTAAAGCGGCTATATAAGGGTTCCGGTAAAATATAATTCCAATTAATCCCAGGTTTACCATAATCTCCCCGTTAGGGCAGAAAGTTGGTTCGAGATTTCTACTCCCCTAGCCAACTCATCTGTAATGAATACACTGGCTATAACCGTAGTTGGAAGATGAGAGGTCGAGGGAGAGGACTGACCACCCACCCACATATGTTGAGGCAAAGGGCTAGTTTCCTTTTTGCCAGAGTCCAACGGATGAAATAGCACAGTTACAGTCAATGGGCTAGGTAACTATTTTCCATAGCTCCTACGGAAGATAGTTTCCTAGCCCATTGACTGTAACTGTAACTGTAGTTCAAATACGCTCAAAAGATGGCGGCACGTCTTTCCACCTGGCGAAGTGTGTGGCAACTAGCTTGGTCTATGTCAATGAAACCATTTTCAAATGGAAAGAAATCACACTGCGTCGCATCACTGCGAATTTTATCGCATTTCAAGACATCGCATTAGGATAGCATCCCATCAACAGCAATTAAATCCCACAACATATCACAGATATCCCTGCTACAGCTGTTGTGCGTGACACTGATCAGTCTTGGAGATATGCATTACATTCTATTTAGATTACATTTCTGCGATTACAGTAACACAATATTATAGATATATTACTTAACTGAACTGAATGAATGAATGAATGAATGAATGAATGAATGAACATGACGAATGAGTGAATGAGTGAATTAATTAATTAACTGAATTAATGAATGAATGAATGAATGAATGAATGAATGAATGAATCAAACAATGAATCAATGAATCAATGAATGAATTAATGAATTAAGAATAATTAAAGAATGAACGAATGAATGAATGAATTAATCAATTGAATAAAGAATGAGTGAATGAATGAATGAATAAATGAATGAGAATGAATGAATGAACAAATGAATGAATGAACGAATGAACGATGAACGAACGAATGAATGGATGAATGAATGAATGAATGAATAAATGAATGATTGAATGAATAAATGAACGAACGAACGATTGAACGAATGATTGAACAAAGTTGTAGTCGTATTAGTAAACCAGCTTACCGTGACTTCCAGAGTGTTAAGTTCCGATGGTCCGTAGCGGATGACTGACTTCGAAAGTGGCGGCGGATGACAGGTGAGTGAATTCTTATCCAACTGGACATCTGTACAGGTGCCAATTCCCACCCGTACAGTTAGGTCGGCACCAGTGAAGTTCATGTGTGGCCAGGTGACCTGCATCAAGACATCAAGAGTTAATCACGTTGATTGAGGCGCTGCATAAATGATATAGCGCCCTTCAAGATATCTACTCAGAGGTCCTGTCGACCCAAACACGGGAGTCGTTCAACTAATTGGGGGTTGAAATGCTGTTGCCGCATCTTACGACCCGTTCTTCCACAATGCAGCATTGTGGATATCGTGGGACGCGGTGGTGTAGGGGTATGTTCGGTGCCTTGCAGCCGGAGGGTTGCGGGTTCGAATCCACCCCAAGCCGCCGCGTAGGGACCCTGGGCAAGTCTTTCACTCGCAATTGCTCATGCGCTTCGGCGTGAAATTCCGATTCAGTGTTCGCGCTGTAGTCGGGAGCGCCTCTGAGTAGAAATCTTGAAGGGGCGCTATAACAAGTGCTCATACATACATACATACTGTACATGATAGGTGTGCTCTGTGGTCATCGCTTCATTCTGGAATAGTTTGTCATGCAACTGACGCCAGAGGCTTCTTGTCCGTTCCATGACTGTTTCGCCACTGGTTGAAAGAATACTGCATTTCATCGTGGTCTTAAGTGGTAGGATCGAGAGATTCTCTGAGAGGATTTCTTTAAGAGAGGTTACATTAAATGTGGACACTTACGATTACTAGCACTTACGATTACTATCTCTTACTATTGCTAGCACTTACGAGCACTTACGATCACTAGCAATTACAATCAGTGGCGTAACGAATGGAGGGGCGGCGGGAAGAGGGGGGCCGCCGCCCCCGGGCGCAGCACCAGAGGGACGCAAAATTAGCTTTCAGTGGTACACAGTACTATGACAAGAACGATTTAAAGTCAACAAGAAAATTAAAAGGGGGCGCAGTCATCAACCCTTGCCCATGGGCGCTGAAACCCTTCGTTACGCCACTAACTGCAAACTCAAATTTTACGATTGTAAGCACTTACGATTACTAGCACTTACTATTATTATCGCTTACGATTAGCCTACTAGCACTTGAGATTACTAGCACTTACTATTATTATCGCTTACGATTAGCCTACTAGCACTTGAGATTACTAGCACTTACTCCGATGCGGAGGACGTTCTTCTCATTTGCCACGTGGACTTTCGTTTCCGGTTTGAATTTATCTATTTCCGGGTTATGGAACATGCGCAGATCGGCGAACCGTTGAAATGCGGTGACTCCGTCGAACATGAATCCGATCCAGACTTTCCTCTGGTTAAGGTTGATTTCTTCCGGATGACTCCGGACGCTTTCGTTGGAAGAAGATGAACCCAGATCAATCGGTTGAGTCCGACATAGGAGCAGCGTAGAGTTCTGGACAATGCACGGCTGAGCCATGGAAGAAGCAACAAAAGGAGGAAGTTTCCAGTAATCCGATAACAAACCGTAGAAGTTACTTACCAAAAGTCATTTTTAATTAATTTTGCTGTTTAACGAAATAACGACACTGTGTCATAACAGAGATTATTAGCGTTGCCCTCCTTCTTTCTCCTGGCTTCGGACTGGCACTGCTAGAGTACGAGCAGTGGCGGAGTTTAAATAATTAATCAGACAATGCATGCAGAGTTAAACGACCTCTTATTGCAATAAATTAAGCCGTTGGACCTGAGACCCAGTGACATTGAACGCTTTCAACAATTACATAGCGCTGTTTAGCGCGTTTAAAAGGTGTCTATTGACACACGCTTAGCCATTATTATAATTATGATTATTATTTATTGTTATTAATAATAATAATAATAATAATAATAATAATAATAATAATAATAATATTATTATTATTATTATTATTATTATTATTATTATATTATTAATATTATTAATATTATTATTATTATTATTATTATTATTATTATCATTATCATCATCATCATCATCATCATCATCATCATCATCATCATCATCATCATCATCATCATCATCATCATCATCAACATCATCGTCATCGTCGTCGTCGTCATCATCATCATCATCATCATCATCATCATCATCATTTTCATTATCATTATTATTATGATTACCATTTTGTTGTAAGCTTCCCAAATGTGTTCGATATAATAAAGGCTTGGAGGCAAGTTCTCTTCTAGTTTTCTGTGCGATGCAACTGATAAAACATCTCTCATTAATGCCATGTTAATCATTTAAGCTATCGTCCAAAGCGCCTCTGATAGTGGCGCTACACAAATGTCCGATTACAATTAATTAAGCGTTAACAGATTTTCGTGTAGTAATCCAGGGTAGGTTCGATTCCTGCATAGCTGCAGCCATTATCATTCACCTGTCCTTGACCTGTTGAAGGTAGGTCATATCCAGTCCACATCTGTGGCTGAGCTACGGCATCCAGGTTCCTTCCAACCACAATCTGTGTTATTCCACCCCTAAACAACAACATTTGCAAAACTCAGCAACGTAATAAATTAAAAAATCGAGCGATTATTGTACTTTACTACCATACGCTGGCTGACAATTATTATACTGCTGAATGGTTTATGTAATACAACGTTTGCAGAAATATTTTGTTTCTTACACACCTTTTCTAAGCTTTATATTCGCTTTATAAATAAAAGTGACGGACACGAAGTATTAGTTCACTCTATGGATGATGAGATACTCTGTACGGTTGGTCATATGATGTTTAACAACATACTGCGACATAACAAAGATGGTTAACGTTGACTTCCTCCTTTCTCCATGTTATGGATTTGTACTATCAGACTACGAGCAGCGGGAGAGTTAAACACCTTTTCTAAGCCTTACAATCGCATATATGAATAAAAGTAGCAGACAAGAGCTGTGTGACAAATATCAATCAAGCTGTATTAAGAACATTAAATGTAATAAATTGAGATTTTCGGGTGAAGTTTCGGTTATCTTTTATTGTCAACACGGTAGCATAATAAATGATAAAGAATTGTCATATTCACTGTTGAATATATTTCATTAATAATGCTTGATTTTACTGATTGATGACTTCTTAAAAATCCAAAAGTGAACTTCATGTAAAACATGTCTTTCGTGTCTTCTAAATTTGTAAAATATATGTTATTGAAATAAATAGATTAAGAAGTAAATGTGCATTAGTAATGGTGATCAAGAATTAATTTTAAGAAATCTTTCTTGTATACGACAATTGCTACTAAATATTGTTGAATTTGCATCAGATACCAAATTGCATGTATCAAACTGTATATTTATGAATTGTATTTTTATTTTTGTATTTTTATGTCGTTAAACAATGAACACTAATGACATTTTAAGGTTATGTTTGGACAGTCTTAAATGGTGTCTTTTGGACGCTATGAATTCATTTCACTGCACTGTATATGTTTTAAATTGTCGTCAACGGCCTTTGATGTCATATGACGACGTTAAACCTTGGAGAAATAAAAGAGCTGTAATATGCCAAACCTAATCTTTGTCGGCGGCAACGGCCTATGTTGTCTTAAGCTGCCGTTAAACTGTGGATCCAATCCAAAAGGACATAATGATCCATAACCATGAATACGAAGCTCGAGTGATTTCATTTGCCCAGCCTCGTCATATGAGGAGGGGTGTGGCCAGTCCTCTCCCTCGCCATCTTATCTTCCCATCGACAGTGTAGGTCAATGTACTCGTTATAGCTGAGTTGAGTTACTTGGGTACGGGGCACAGGTGGAGCCAAAATCTCAAAATAGTTTCTATCTTCGCGGGATTTGAACCCCTATCCCTCTATTGGCAGTCCAACACGCTAACCACTATACTATTGCGCATCCGCTAACCAAACCCAAGCTAATATATCATTATCTAATCAAATCTAATCCTCCAAGCGAGAACTGGTTGATACTTCATGCATTATGGTAATTCATTCATTCATTCATTCAGAGCATTTATATAGCGCCTCTTCAAGAAGCTACTCAGAAGCGCTCCCGGCCCAGCCACGACTAAAGAAAAAGACTTGAGGGACTTGTAGAACCCTGGTAATGGTAGAAATTCTGAAATGATTGACGCAGATTAGATTAGATTGGACTGGTCTAAGAGCATATAAAATTCGATTAGAATAGATAGATAGACAGATATTTTAGATCATAGATAGCTAGATAGCTAGATAGATAGATAGATAGATGGATGGATGGATGGATGGATGGATGGATGGATGGATGGATGGATGGATGGATGGATGGATGGATGGATGGATGGATGGATGGATGGATGGATGGATGGATGGATGGATGGATGGATGGATGGATGGATGGATGGATGGATGGATGGATGGATGGATGGATGGATGGATGGATGGATGGATGGATGGATGGATGTATGGATGGATGGATGGATGGATGGATGGATGGAGTGAATGTATGGATGGATCGATGGATCGATGGATGGATGGATGGATGGATGGATGGATGGATGGATGGAGGAATGTATGGATGGATCGATGGATCGATGGATGGATCGATGGATGGATGGATGGATGGATGGATAGATGGATAGATGGGTAAATGGATAGACAGAATGATGACCACGTGGATAGATACAGTATATAGGCAGACAGACAGAAACAGACAGACAGATGGATTGGATTAGATTAGATCATATCAGCCAAGGATGAGTTATTCCAAAAGTAGATTAGATTTGATCAGAAATGATTAGGCTAGTTTTGTCTAGGTAAAAAGTAGATTATATTAGATTAGATTAGATTAGTTAGGCTTACGCAAGTATGGATTCCTTTGGGTAAACGTCTGTGATGATTGGATCGCGTTTATAGATGAAGATGACGGAATCATTTGTCATCCAAAGGGTGACGTCGTTGTTGTTGATCTCATCACACGACACCTGAACTTTGAACTCTGCACTCTCAGGTGTGCCTTTGGGAGGAGTCAAGCAAATGACTACGTCGCTATGGAAACAAATTCACAAAATGACTGACGGCGTCGCTATGAAAACAATTTACAAAATGATACGGATTTAAAATAGACATAGAAACACTCGTCTAGGTAGCCTAAGTAATGTCATCAGTTTTTGTCGTCGTCATAATGATAGTCGTCGTTGTCGTTATCATTATTATTAACATTATAAAAAAAGTCATCGTCGCTAATTTCGCTATTGTCGTCATTATCATTTTGTTTTTCAGTGGAATTACAATCGCAATCGTCGTCGTTTTCGTCAATTACAACTACAACTATAACTACATTTACATTTACATTTACAATTACATTTATATTTACAATTACATTTACAATTACATTTACAATTACATTTACAATTACATTTACAATTACATTTACAATTACATTCCACCCCAAACAACAACAGTTGCAGAACTTAGCAACGTAACAAATTAAAAAATCCAGCTACTTTTTCTACTTTAATATACTATACGCTGGCCGACCAGATTGCTCAATGGTTTATTATCTTATAGAAGAAATAGTTAATTCCTTACACACCTTTTCTAAGCCTTTTGTTCGCCCTATGAATGGAAGTAGCAGACGCGGATTAACAGTTCTCTGACTCCTCTTCCATGTCAATTTACAGTCAGAACATTAGATGCGTGTCAGTACTAACCTTTCTTTCGTGCAGTTGTGAGCAGTGAGTTGAGTGGAGCCGAAGATCAGATGGACGTTGATTCTGTGGTCACGTGGACAGGTCATGTCCTGACCGGAAACGATGACCCGAGTTCCACCGGAAACCGGACCATATTGGGGCTCGACCTTCGTGATTCGCGCACGCGCTGTGCAAGTACAAGAACACAAACAATAAGCGATACCAACGTCTTCGCAAAGGAATCCGTTTTGTGCAAGTAGGGAACTGTAGGTCCCGCGAGCCCGCTCCTCCATTAGACAGAACAGGGCCTTATCGGTCGTGAGATCCTCCACTTGGAACGGGCTCCCACTTGAGTTGGGGTTGTTACCTCAGAACGATGCGAATACATTCCATAAGGTGCTTAAATCTTTACTTTTTAGCCGTGGCAGGGCTGGGAGCGCCTCTGAGTAGTCACTCTAATGGGCGCTATATAAATTTTCAGAATAAATGACTGAATAAATGAATCTAAGAAAGGAAGAGGTTGACGCTAATCATCTTTGTTGTGACCTAGTGTCGTTAAACAGCAACCAACTAACAAATAATTATTATTAAACTAACTCCGGTACTGCTAATTGGAAGAATACGAGTTCCTTATACCCCTTTTCTAAGGCTTGCATTGGCCGTATAAATAAGCAATACCCGTCTGAAAATTAGTGGGTTAAACTGTACTATACGGTAAATTCTTGTTAATATGTATTCAGTGCCTATTATTGGGCTACAGAATATCGTGCATACATTTAACTCGGATTTCTGTTAGAAATGTTTGAAATAAGCACTAATGATTCTTGTATACCATGTTAGTAAATCAAACTGAAACTCAACTATGTAGCTACCTGAATAGTTTTAAAAGCAATCACTTTAGGTATACCAGTATAGTTCAATGTGCATGCTGTTAGTAATATTGTCAATAATTATACGATGTTTAATTATGATGTCAGCGGCCGATGTTTCCATAAGATGTCGTTAAACCGATGTTTTAAAAACACAGTCCCGTACACACCTTTTCTAAGGATAGCAGTGGCCATATAAATAAAAGTAGCAGCAGGACAGTTTCTCAAGTAAGTTCGTTAGTGGAAACAGCCATTTGTATGACGTGTTAGAGACTTCATTTCTTAGACTCGGCTTATGATGGCGGGTAACGAGTCCTATCTCTCGCATAATCATCTTCCTACCGACAGTGTACGGTCAGTGTACTCATTACAGTTGAGTTGGCTAGGGGTCACAATTGGACCGAATCTCCAGACGTAGGGACCCTGGGCAAGTCCTTCACTCGCAATTGCTCATGCGCTTCGGCGTGAAACTCCGATTCAGCGTCCGCGCAGTAGTCGGGAGCGCCTCTGAATGGGCAATCTGGTAGCGGCGCTATAACAAGTGTTCAAATACAATACAATACAATCAGATTTACACACACGACCTCTCGGTTGACTGTGCAGTATGCTAACCAACAGGTTATCGTGGACCGAAATTGTACTTTGTTGACCTCTTTACTTCAAATAGTTTTTATTTACCTGGTTCGATAGGTGTTGCTATCGTTGTCATGGTAACGTTGTTACCCTGTAAGCTCAAACTTGCGGCTTTCTTACTTGATCCAATGAAATGGGAAGACGTTGTTCCAGCTGACACCGTTGTTGATATATCTTAACAAATCAAGAAATGTTTATTAACCCTAGGGCTACCAAGCTTTTTTTGTAACACGGACTACCAAGGGGGGGGTGGTTACCACCCCCCTGGATTTCGTGTTTGGTTTTACATATCATAACTTGTAATATAGCATTGGATTCAGCATTCATTTCTGCACAGAATGGTATATTTAGTTGTACATTATGTGAATGCACCTCGAAATTACATCACTTTTAACAACGGGACCCATTAATTAGCAATATTGTATATTATTGCGTACATTTTGTACTTTTGGATAAACAAATATAAGATTATGTGTGTTTTGAAACTAATCTATGTATAAAAGATACACAAAATCATCCCTACACATGTTTATATAGTATAAATGTACATCCATACATATATATCCATACATATATATCGGTTTACGTTATAACGCTGTATTCAGCCATTTTCACACAGATTACGCGTATTATTATTTATTTTGATCACTTCCGGTATTCAAAAGACAAAGATGTAGGTATGCAAATGAAGCCCTTCATTCCCTCTAAAGAATGGTATCTTTGTTTCTCTTCCAGGAAGACAAATGAATACGCTACAGACAAAAACTAAGGGGGGAGTCCTTCCATTCAGCCATTTTTCACGCATGTTACGCGTATTATAATTTATTTTGAGCACTTCCGGTTGTCTCAGGTCAACTCAGTGACCATGGAAATGTAGCCCCACATTCCCTCTATAGAATGGTATAATTTGTGTCTCTTAATATTAAATGACGGATAAGATATAGTCGAAAATCTAGGGGGTGGTATCCACCCCCCCTGGTACCTCAGGTATATTGGGTATAACTTTTGAACGGTGTTAGATATCATCTCACATTTTACCTCAAAACGTGTGCAAATGAACCCCCTACAGCTACCTAAAAGGTCAAATTTTTATTCCATACGGAAAAAGTTTGAAATGAAAAAAACCTAGGGGGGGGTGGCAACCACCCCCCCCTTGGTAGCCCGAGGGTTAATTACATATTTATTATTTTTGTATTTCTATTTTATAAGACAGAATTATCTTGGGTCTTATATAAAAACCTTGAGAGCCGCTTATATATAACTGGCGATATATAAATGCTTTTGCATTCGATTTTCTTAGACTGCCACTAGATATTTTTCACAACCCTTTTTGTGCACTGCGTAATGCAAATGTAGGCCTACACGCTTTTACATGGCGATCGTATGGCCTCTCCCCTGGTCAGTTTTCAATGAATTGATCGGGTGAGATCTTTTACCACCGCTGTCTGTTTGAATGGATGTCACGCCATTTAAGATCCCCGTGTACGTACCGTGCTAGCCCGAGTACGAGCAATGGCGGAGTTCCATTTATACACTTATGTTTTGTGTGTGTGTGTGCGTGTGTGTGTGTATGTGTGTGTAGGTGTGTGTGGAGGTGTATGTTTGGAGGTGTGTGTAAAGGTGTGCGTGCGTGCGTGCGTGTGTAGACATGCCTGTTGTAGCCAGTATGCAACTTCTTTGCTATATAATCATACATATATTTGAATATACATGTACACCACGAGTAGGCCCTATTCAGGTTGATACCGATGCATTTGTCAGCAAGATTATGCACACAGTAACAGGGACAGAGAAACGCATTGACACACACACAGACAGACAGACAGACAGACAGACAACCACACGCAGACAGTGGCAGAGACACCGCGGTGGTCGTAGCATCTGGCGTACTAATCGTGACATGTGAAGCGTAACGCTAAGTCATTGGTCCGCGTGACGATATATAGTCAGCCAGTTAGAACTGGCGCCGAAAGCGAACTGAACTGGGTCCGACGTGAAGGGCACATGCAGTGGGCGACAACCATAAGAGCAAGGAGAGACTGAATAACATTAATGTAATGTAACGTAATGTGACGTAATGTAACGTAATGCGACGTAATGCAACGTAATGCAATGTAATGTAATGCAATGCAATGTAACGTAATGTAATGTAGTGTAATGTATTGAATTGCAGTGTAATGTAATGTAACGCATTTCAATGTAATGTAATGTAATTGAAGATTTATATAACGCCCCTTCAAGATATCTACTGAGAAGCGATCTCTGCGCTAGCCTATTTATATGATGTTTAATGTCATTACGAAAGAATATAAAAATACATCAGTTGGCAAAGTAATGAATAGAACGCTGAAAGAGTCACCACTGGCGGGCCCACGCACACACGAGGAACCAACCAACGGATTTCCGTCGACAGCTGAAGATGGCATCGATGTTCAGAGTCTCTGGACCAAGTGGCGTCGATTAAGTAAGATAAGTAAGATAAAGACATGTATTGCGCTTCATAAGTTGCAACTGTGGCTTAGCTAACTCTGTTTGTCGAGCGTTTCATACATTTGTATGTTAATAACAGGTTCAAAACAAAAACAATTACAGCACCTCCTCACTCATTCGCCCGCTCGGTCATCCAAACCCAATCATTTCTCACTTATTTATTCACTCACTCATTCATTTCCTCACCCACAAAGAAGATGACGAGCAGGTCTATGAGCTAGCCTGAGAGGCAGCCAAGGGTATGAAGTGTTAGCGACTTCATTTTCTTAACGTCGGCATATGAGAGCAGGTGACCAGTCCTCCCTCTGCCTCGCCGTCTCATCTTCCCACCGACAGTGTACAGTCATCATAGTCGTCATACTCATTATAGCTGAGTTGGTTAGGGGCACAGATCAAGCAGCAATGGCTTAGTAGGGGTGCCTTGGCATGAGAACCACTGCTCAATAGAGACACTGCATGTAACACTAACACTCACCCGTTTGCACGACGGAGAAATTGAAGCAAAGAAATGCGACAAATGGGAAGATTTCAGCCCCACGTCTTAGCCAATTCCTCATCTTTAACCTTTGTTCAATCCGTATATAACTTGTAGTCAACACTGACTAGCAATGTCTTCAATCGAAAGCTGAAGGGAATGAGAGACTGAACCGATGGCTAAGCGGATGGCCATAGGGCATGCACACGGGCGGTTTGTCCCGCCTAAGAAGCAGTTAGCTGTGTATAATTAGGGACGACCGGTTGGGACTAGATCTCAACCAGCTTCATAGGCTTATAATACTGCCATGTTAGACGAATTAAAATGACTTGTATTCAGTGTCGACGACATCTTATGGCTACCGCCTACCAGGACCGTTTTAATCAGCCATAGGTTTTGAATCAGCCATTGTTTTACTAACCGATGTAATATATTCGTTCGTAATTACATTTAACATCATAATTATATGATAGCGCAGAGAGCGCCTCTAAGTAGATATATTGTAGGGGCGTCATAATTATCAATGTTCAATAATACACTACTATTACATTAGGCCTTTCAAATCATAAACTAGATAATTATGAAAACATAGTCCTTAACAAAGGCCTTAATTTTGTCTACACAAGTAGTAAAACTAACCATTTAAAGGAAAATATAAAGTTAATAGATACTTTTGAAAGAAAACTTCAAATTAAACTCTTCTTTGAAAGAGATGCAGAGAAATCTAATAAAAAAAAGGGGTTATGCTTCTTTAGTTGTAATATTACAACTATAATAGCGTCGGGCTTGCATCTCCCAATTTCTTTGTAGAGCTTAAAGACCTCTGTTACAAAACAGTATAACTGTATAATTAGATAGCCTATATTGCCCCCCCCCCTTCCAAAGTTCGGAGGTACACACACACGACCATACGACAGAACATCGATGGCGCTGAGCAACTGTTAGTGAAGGTCATGCTCAAAGTTCCTACACAGTGTCCACATGAGTGGGGCTTCGAACCCGTACCCTCCGCGTCACAGGTCTAGGTCTCTATCCAGTCGGCTATTGTATTGTATTGTATTGTATTTGAACACTTGTTATAGCGCCCCAACCAGATTTCCCATTCAGAGGCGCTCCCGACTACTGCGCGAACGCTGAATCAGAGTTTCACGCCGAAGCGCATGAGCAATTGCGAGTGAAGGACTTGCCCAGGGTCCCTACGCGGCGACTTTGAGGTGGATTCGAACCCGCAACCCTCCAGCTGCAAGGCACCGAACATACCCCTAAACCACCGCGCCCCAGTTGTATTGTGATGTGTTGTATTGTGTGTTGTATTGTACTCCACGTTTATAATGCGACCGAGCCACCCGCAGTAAAGATCCGAGAAATTAATCTCTGATAATCCGACCCGACCGGGAAGCGAACCCGGGGCGCCGACGCGGAGAGCGGGCACCAACCCACTCGGCCACTCAGGATCCTTAATCCTAATAAGATGTATTGTGCCATATATATATATATATATATATATATATATATATATATATATATATATATATATATATATATATATATCTGTCTATAGCATCTTTGACTTCGACATGATGACATCACCTCAACAAATCTGCCGTTTCCACTATATAAAGAAGTTGTAACCCACCTAAAGCTCGTCTGAAGAGGCCTATATATTTAAGAATGCCAACAGATAATTAAGGTGTCTAATATAGCTGCGTTCTTTCCATTTATATTTTACGTGTTAACCAAGCTCTTGCGACTTCCAGAGTCCGTTAACGTCGACTTTGCGAGACCGACTTAAATTCAGACTTAGGAATTTTCATTTAGAAGTCCATAGGTCTCCAAACTGTTTGTTAGTGATTTTGTGAACTTTCAGCGATGCCCAGATACTCTCCGTTCCCAGCTGCTTATACTTCCCGAATGCGCGGCTATAATAATAAGACACCTTAATTATTTGTTCGCTTTCTGAAATATATAGGCCTACGCCTCTTCAGACGCGCTTAAGCAGAAGACGACTAAAGTCATAGAGCGGAAAAACTGTGCAGAAGCCATTGTCAGCAGTGCGACCACTGCTTGGGTTTTTTCCCAAGATCTTGGGATTTTGGGGGTCCGACTTGGGATCTGGGGAATTTGCTTACCAATCTTGGGATTTTTTCTCAGGTCTACAGACTAGTTTTTACCGTACTTTGCAACAGTGGCAGCCAATCAGATTAGAAAAACTCGCTCAGTCTGAAAGACGTTTATTATTATTGTAACTTGTAAACATAGTTAATTCAATGTTATGTTCCGGTTTTTCTTTGCGAGTTCTTAACTAGGCATTTTTGTGAATAATTGTGATTGTTAAAAGTTAAAACGCATTTCATATTTTATCACAACTTTTTCCCTTTCGGTAACTTGGGATTTTTTTGTAGACTTTTGGCCAATCTTGGGATTTTTCTGGCAAGAGTTTGGGATTTCAGAAAATGGAGAGTGGTCGCACTGATTGTCATATAAATTTGCGTAAGCTGTCTTATTAATTATAACAGAGAACTCTAACTTCTATCGAGCCCATGTGCAAAAAATGACAGTGACTTTTTGAATCGGTCTCATACACTCAGGGACGTGTCGTGCAATATCTAAGATGATCATGACGCTTCTGCTTCGGCTACGTTAGGGCAAACTCCTGTGGTTTTACACGACACCATAACAAAACAATACAATTGTATTTGATATTGCCCTACTTCCAACGTTTAGAAGTTCACACAATCATTCGACACAACATCGATGGTGCTGAGCAACTTTGAGTGAAGGACTTGCTCAAGGTCCCTACACAGTAGCTGCCTCAGAGGAGGAGGATCGAACCCATACTCTCCACGCTACAGGCCGAGCGCTCTAACCAGTCGGTAACCGTGCAACACATTTTTGGGTTTTGTCATATTTGAACAGTTGTGATTTGAATGAGATGATGATGATGATGATGATGATGATGATGATGATGATGATGATGATGATGATGATGATGATGATGATGATGATGATGATGATGATGATGATGATGATGATGATGATGATGATGATGATGATGATGATGATGATGATGATGATGATGATGATGATGATGATGATGATGATGATGATGATGATGATGATGATGATGATGATGATGATGATGATGATGATGATGATGATGATGATGATGATGATGATGATGATGATGATGATGATGATGATGATGATGATGATGATGATGATGATGATGATGATGATGATGATGATGATGATGATGATGACAATGATACTGATTGACATGATAACAATAACAACAACAATAGCAATAATAGCAATAAGCAATAATAACAATAGCAATAATAAATAGCAGTAATAACAACAATACGAATTATATATAGCGCCGTAGCACACAGAGGGGAAGAAAACCTCGCTGTACAATGGCAGCCACGCGGAGTAGAAATACTAGTTGCTGTTTAACGACCCTGTGTCAAAACAAAGATGATCAATGTCAACCCTCCTCCTTTCACCAGGCCTTGGGACTGGCACTACAAGATCGCGTTCAGTGGCGTTCAGTGGTTTGCTAATAGATTACGAAGTTATGCTCAACATTATATGAATCGCAACCGTAGTACGAAGTTCAATAAAAAGTAAAAGAGTGCTGTGTTATGAAGGTGTCTAATTAATTCCGTAATGTAGCATCAGGTTTTTTCCACAGTTTAGCGATGTCATTGGTAGTCCTAAGTCTAATACCTTTCTAGTTGGATCGGTTTTATTAGCTTTACTAAAGTAGACCCAGAAATCGAATCCAGGGCGGTTGACTTAAAGGCAGTTTGCTTGAGCGCAACCGCAAACTGTCGCCATCTACTGAATCGACACAAAGTAAAGCATCGCCACCTTGCGAATGATAAAGCACTACATGCATGCATCAAGACAATGTATTGTATCTATGCTTGCAAGTAACCACCTTCTGCTCAGATAGATGGACGGATTAGATAATAAGCTTCGTATATATTTCAGTTCAAACTGACCCATCGCAGCATGATTACAATTCATAGTAGTCTTATGAACAGATTATCATAAGTTATTCTTCTTTTGGTTCTCCAAAGAAGAATAACTTATGATAAGTTAATGATAGGGGCGAAGAAGGAGGAAGTAATGATAATGATGATAAGTTATTACAGTGAGTCGAATTTAGCGGTTTCGCAGCCATGCAAGGCGCCCATCACGTCCTATTACTCATTTACGAACGCCATCTGGCGAATGAAAGGCTGAGTTGACCTTTGGGAGGATAGCGGGAAGCGATCCTACTGCTCTTCACGCCACTGATGTTAGCATTACTCTGTGGGTATTTTTTAATCGACCAAATATGATAAGATTGGTTGAATTGATGCAACCGAAAGATAGGTCGGATGAAGCCTTGATTGGATTCATTACAAAAGCCTTTGCACATTTAGGCAAACTACCTATTGTACCCTCCTTCACATCGCCTCTATGTTTCTGCTCTGTGTCTCCGTTTCTCTGTCTGTCTCTGTCTGACCGTCTGTCTCCTACAGTCTGTCTGTCTCTGTCTGTCTCTCTCTGTCTGTCTTTCAGTCTGACTGTCTGTCTCTCTCTGTCTCTCTCTCTGTCTCTCTCTGTCTTTCTGTCTGTCTGTCTGTCTTTCTGTCTCTGTCTTTCTCTCTCTCTTTCTGTCTCTCTCTGTATCTCTCTCGCTCACATCTCACTCTCTAACTGTTTCTCTCTGTCTCTCTGTCTCTGTTTTTTTCTCTCAACCCTCCTCTCTCTTTCGATCGTACCTGCTGCGATCTTTCAGAGGTATTCTTCTCGGCCAAACCTTACGTCAAGGCTCCATTCCCTTATCCCTCTTACTCCTCTGTCTCTCCTCCTTCTTCTTCTTCTCCATTTCTCCTCCTCTTCCTTTACGTCTATCTCTCCTGGTCTTCCTCCGTCTTCGCCCCCCAACCCTCTCCTCCTCTATTCCTCTCCTCCTCCATATTCTTTATCACTCCTCCTCTTCCTCCGCCTCCTTATTCTCTATTTCTCTCCTCTTCTCATTGTTCCTTCTCTGTATCTCTCTACTCTTCCCCGTCCCTCCCTTCTCCTCCTCCTCCTCCTCCCTCCTCCTCCTCCTCCTCCTCCTCCTCCTCCTTTATCTCTGCTTCTTCTTCATCTTCTTCTTCCTCCTCCTCCCCCCCTCTTCCTCCTCCACTATATCTCCTTCTCTCGCTTCTCTGTCCTTCTCCTCTTCCTCGCCTATCTCTCCTCCTCTCCCTTCGCCTCTTTCTCCTGCTTCATCAGTCGTTCCAGTGGAAGATTGATGCGATGCGAAAGAAGATGGATTACTCTGGCCAGTCCGCATCATCAGCCATCTCGTCTTCCGCTCCTGCTGCAGCAGCCAACTGACCGTATGAGACCATAAGAGACCACCTTTCACAGCCACACAGGATGTCCGTCGCATCGCTACGCAACGTACTCGGTCGACCCCGATCACTGCCTCACTATTACAGGTTGCCCAGCACTCTCCTACAAATGGACGGCATCTCAACCGCCCTCTCACATATGGTAGCCCAATATGGGTGTATGTATGTATGTATGTATGTAATGTGGATTAGTCGCCTTTTTGCTGCGTCCGTAATGGCAGAGTAGAACATTACATTACTTCAAATAAGGTTATAGGAAACACTAGGCATCTTTTGTAGAAAAGTCTTGTATTGTGTTAATTAGAAAGACAATCAATTGACATACAATTCAAATAAATACCTATCTACCTATGAGTGGCATTATTTATTAAATAATATAATTATGTTTTATGAGCTTATCTGATCCTTCAGACAACTTCAGTCTCGCTTCGATGACATCGCAGTAGAGTCCGTAGAAACTGTTTCAATGTAGGAGTAGGTTTCGTCGAAGATATGTATTTCAACGGAGGTGAATCTTCTTCTGAAGAGTCGCGGCGAAGACATGTAATCGTAACGATGCTTCGTCTTCCAATCAGTTCTTCCAACGTCGAAGTAGTGGTTGAAAAGGATCGTCACAACAACAGACAAACCGGAATTAGATAAATCCGTATCGCTTGCTTTAAAGTTGCTGTACGAAGACTAATCAATCCTTCGTAAACATCCGCAGTTCAAATCATCCACACGCAGAAACGACGACAACTCAACCGTTCTACGCTTCCAAGTAGACTTATCGAAAGGATCACTCGTCGGCCCTTTTATGCTCAACGGTTACTCCTAAATTCGATTAAAAGTCCGCCACAACGATGCTATCATCCATCGCAAGATGCATAGTCATCTAGAACCTCGAAACTGACGATTCATTCACCGAAAACGTCCTTCCAATCGCAGGAACGTCTCTAATCGTCCAACTCGCTTGAACTCCAAATTTCAAGTTCTCTCTCAACGCATTTCTATTCGTTCCTTCATTACGTCGTCACGGTAACGCTTGGATAAATCGTATTACGTCATGGAGCCGTTAACGCTGTTTTAACGGTTCGCTAGGCAGTTAATTACGTATTAATGAAAGCCACTCATGAATTAACTAAATGCCACTCGTAATTGACTATCTTATCCTAACCTTAGAAATTAATTAATTAATTAAGTAAACTAACAATAGATTTGATAAGTTATATTTCGCTACAATAAGGCCCCTCTTTTTAAAGACTGTCTACAGGCTTTATCTACCTAACCTTCTTATCAAACTACTTGTTAATTACTTATATTATTATCTAAACTACATGTATAAAACAACAACAACAATGCTACATACCTATTCTATATAAATATTTATATTCTTACAGGTTTCTATTAAATTATCTACTTCCTATATCAGACCCCTACTGAGATAGTCGGATATTACATTATTACATCCTTTAATGTAATTCACCTTAAAGCTATAATTCTGCAGGGCAAGACTCCATCTCATCACCCTTGCATTCTTCATTCTTCCTTCTCTCATGTACTGCAATCCGCAGTGGTCCGTCTCGATCACAAACTGCTTTCCAAACAAATACCTGTCGAATTTCTCAATTCCCCACATAATAGCCAGACACTCTCTTTCCTCCACAGAGTATCGCCTTTCTCTTTCCAACAACTTCCTGCTTGCATAAGCGACTGGGTGGTTAATACCATCATAGTTCTGCATCAGAACACACCCAAGTCCTACTCCTGAAGCATCTGTCTGAATAACAAACTCCTTGTTCAAATCAGGCAGCTTCAAAATTGGTGCCTTAGCTAATACTCCCTTTAACTCTTTAAAGGCCTTATCCAATTCTGGATTCCACTCTACTACATTCGGTGACAACTTCTTAGTAAGATCAGACAAAGGCGCCATAAGTTCAGCACAGTGTGGAATAAACTTTCGGTAGTAATTTACTGCCCCCAGAAAGCTTCTCACTTGCTTCTTAGTTTTCGGCCTCGGCATATCTACGATCTTGTCGACCGATTCTACCTTGGGACTTATATTGTCGCTTCTAAGCGTATGTCCTAGGAAATCTATTTTCCCATAACCTAAAGAACACTTCTTAGGCTTCAGAGTTAAGTGAGCCTTTCTCACTCTCTCAAAGAAGTCCTTTAGCGTCTCCAGATGTTCTTCCCATCCTTTGGTATGCGCGAGTATGTCATCTACATAGCTCTCAAGATTCCTTGTACCATATAAGATCTTTCGAATCAAACGGTTATAGCTGGAAGCACTGTTTATTAATCCAAATGGTAAAACATTAAATTTAAACATTCCATTTGCACAAATGAATGTTGTATAATCCTTAGATTCCTCTGACATCGGGATCTGCCAGTAGCCTTTACAAAAGTCAAATTTACTGTAGACTTTGTTACCACTTAGTTTATTAAAGATGTCTTCATTAGACATCATTGGTTCCGGATCAAATACTGTAATTTTGTTCAACTGCTTATAGTTGCAACAAAGTCTATTTGATCCATCAGCTTTCTTTACCACAACCAGTGGTGCAGCATATGCTGATTCAGATCTCTCAATTATTTTATTCTCTAACATGATCCCAATTTCTTTATCTATTTCTTTCTGAAGATGATACGGTGTTGGGTAAGCCTTTAATCTGACTGGTTCAGAACTGGTCAAATGTATTTCATGCTTAACCAGGTCTGTTTTTCCAGGAACATCAGAGAATATGTCACTATATTCTTTTAGTAGCGTTAACAATTCATCCTTTTGTTTCCCGTTTAGATTAGGATTTATGTCAACATTCCTGTAATCTTCTGTTTGCTTACTATTGTAGAGCTCTAGAATTTCTTCCTCTCCATTTATTCCTAGCTCTCCATCGTGTACTACTGCTGATACAAAGGCAATTGTCTCTGTATCATTTACTTGTTCATGTTTGGTACTTGACTTCTTGTCAACTTCATCTCCTCTCTCGTAGTATCTTTTAAGCATGTTTATATGGTAGGTCTTGATCTGCCCATTATCAAGTTCGACTCGGTAATCATAGTCTCCTACCCTGTCTCTCACTGTAAATGGACCTTGCCATTTTATTAATAGCTTATTGCTACAACTTGGCAATAACAACATCACTTTATTGCCAATCTCCAACTTACGATTCCTGGCTTTCTTATCATAGTACTTCTTATTTTTGACATTGGCTTGATTGATTGCCTTTTGTGCCATTGCACACGTCTCCTCAATTCGTTCTCTCAATTCTAGCATGTAGGTAAATGCATCCTTTACTTCTTCCTCAACAGATTCATTTGTCCATAATTCCTTAAGAATCTTTATAGGTCCCCTACATGAACGCCCGAAGAGTAGTTCAAATGGAGTGAATCCATGGCTTTCATGTACTGCATCTCTCAATGCATACAAAAGTGGTGCCAGATACCTATCCCATTCTTTAGGTTGTTCCCCAATTAATTTCCTCAATGTTGCTTTTATTGTTCCATTCAGTCTTTCAACACAACCATTTCCCATTGCATGATATGGGCTCGTAAAAGTATGTTTAATTAGTAACATTTTATTTACTTCGGCCATTAAATCGGAAGTAAACTGACTTCCTCTATCAGTGTGTATCCTCTGTGGCGCTCCCATCCTACAATAAACTCCGAACAAGGCTTCTGCTACCTCTTCTGTACTTATTCCTTTGAGTGGTATTGCCTCTGGATACCTTGTACTTAGATCGATAATTGTCAGCACATAACGATGACCTCTGCTCGACATTGGGTTGATTGGACCAATTATATCAACACAAATGCACTTATACGGTACATCTAGTACTGGTAAATGACCCATCGGCGCTCTATAAGTCACCTTTTTGTCTACCGTTCTTTGACATATGTCACAGCTCAACACAAATCTACGTACATCCTGATTGATTGATGGCCAGTAGAAATCATTACAGATTTTGTCATGTGTTTTCTTGATTCCTAAATGCGCTGAAAGAAGTGAACAATGTGCTATGCTTAGCACTTTATCTCTTAATGATTTAGGCACCATTAGTTGTAACTTCACTTCATCCTTCAGAACTTCATTATATTTTCTGTATAACAGACCATTCTTCTTGATGAACTGTATTTTATCTGTCTGTACACCTTCCTTATTCTCGAGTTCTGACATTTCTCTATATTTCTTTAGAGATTCATCTTCTTCCTGTAATTTCTTAATTTCAACAGGAGTCACTTTAATGTCAGGCATCTCAGCTAACTTAAGAGGCTTGTATCTCTCAATTTTATTTGTAGATGTCCGTGTTTCAATTGCAGCCGTTGAATGCACGTCACATATCTCTGTAATTGGCTTATCTGTGACGTCATCTACACCCACTGACCTATGCCTCTGTGTTTCTAAGTCCGTGTATATCTCACCTCTGTCTCTTTGTGTATTATTAATTTCATTACTGACGCTGGACAATGTATCACTCTTCTTGTCTTTACTTAACATGTATCTGATTCCATTGATTTTCCCAATAATCATAGGTTTCACTGGATTATCCATCACTAAGGCTTCCACCTTCCCAGCATAATATTCACTTTCTAAATCAACATTAGCTGTAGGATAGTACCGTGTACTCCCATCTATCAATGTACACATTGCTTCCTTTCCTGTCAAATTTGATTCGTCTATAAGCGTCCTCTTCACAACACAGCATGTTGCTCCTGAATCATAAAGACACTCCACCGACCGACCATTCACTAGAACTTTATATCTTGTATCTTCTCCGTTCAGATTTAATAAATTGTCATTATTGATTGTTACAAGGGTGTTTACTATCTGGTTAGTTGTCACACCTTTCTTAACCAGAATCTCTTGTTTCTCCCTTAATTCTAGACTCTGTTTTGCATCTAGATTTGCGTTTTCCATCTTTTCCTTGTATGAGCTATTCTCAAATACTTGTATGGCTGCCGTTGTGTGTTTGACGACACTTTTTGGTTTATTCGTGCAATGATTGGCCTTGTGACCTTGTCCTCCACACGAATAACAAACAATCTTTGGTTCAACAGATTGTGCTCTTTCTCTGTGGTAGTCTCTGTTAGCAAACTTATTGAAATTCATCTCCTTGTGAAATCTAGTTTCTGTCCTTCCTCTGTTTGCTGTATTAAGAACTTTGTCCTTTGTCTTTTCTTCGTATCCTCGATTTAGATTCCTGTCCTGAGAAAATCTTACTATGGATTTCATTGTCGTGTCTCCATGTTTGTACCCATGAGCTTCTATGTAAGATTCAGCATGGGTTAGCATTTCCTTTACACTGATCTTCCCTTTCTCCGTGAGGAATGTTTTCAATTCCATGGAACACGTTAAGAAGAACTGATCTCTTAAAATCAAATTCTCTAATCCTTCGTAATCCTTCTCGAATCCTGCCATGGATAACCATTGTTGGATGTACCTCCTTAGACGCTCAAAGAACTGGGAACAAGATTCTCCGACTTCGATACGACTGTCCTTGAACCTCTGCCTATAGCCACCCTCAGTTAATCTGAATCTCTTTAATAATTGCTCTTTTAGACAGTTATAATCTTGTGCTTCTCTAGAAGTTAACCTCTGGTATACTTCCAAAGCTTTTCCCTCGAGATGTCTAGCTAGTGTCAAAGCCCAAATTTCTTGTGGTATCTCATATGCTTCAACTGTCCTCTCGAATCTTAGCAAATACGCGTCGAGGCAATCTTTATTTTCGTTAAAATTGGGAAACTTAATATCTCTTATTCCTCTTCCGTGATTTCCACTGTTTCCCTCTTCCCTATCAGTTACAAACATACCGTTATGTTCTCCGTTTTGCCTACGATCAGAAACCGCCCTTGCTTCAATCTCTTTGACTTTAATCTCTGCCTCAAGCTTCTTTAATTCCAAATCTATCTCCATCTGGCGTTTAGCTCTGTCTTCCTCTATTTCCATTTGCCTCTTAGCTCGCTCTTCTTCTATTTCCATTTGGCGCTTAGCTCGCTCATCCTCTGCTTGCCGCTTAGCTCTATCTTCCTCTAATTGGCGCTTAGCACGCTCATCCTCTGCTTGCGCTTAGCTCGCTCTTCTTCTATTTCCATTTGGCGCTTAGCACGCTCATCCTCTGCTTGCCTCTTAGCTCTCTCTTCTTCTAATTGACGCTTAGATCGTTCCTCTTCCAATAATTCTCTCGCCTTTTTATCTTCTCTTTCTTTGGCTCTCTCTTCTCTCAGTTCAGCTTGTCGTTCTGTCACGAAGCTTTTCAACTCGTCTCCTTCCATCCCCAAGTCTCGACCTACCTGAATTAACTGCTGATAATCGGTAGCCGACATCTTACTTGTTTACTTTATTTCAACCAAGTAATTAATCAAAAGCCTTGCGCTTTATAAAATTCTCAAATCCTACCTAAGATCTGTATGCAACCTCTTAGTTACAATATATAATCTATGTCTATGACGTAACGTTATGACGTAACGTTAAATGTTCAATGGCTTATTGCACCGTTTCAAATGTTAAGTGTGCGTGCCGTTAAAATTCAAATAAATCGTCTCTAATTTTTACAGAAAGCACAAATCTACAGCGCTAGTGCAAGTTAACTAATAGTTTACTTGAGTTAGCAAAGTCTCTCAAAATCCCGGACGAGCCCCCATAATGTAGCCCTAATGTGGATTAGTCGCCTTTTTGCTGCGTCCGTAATGGCAGAGTAGAACATTACATTACTTCAAATAAGGTTATAGGAAACACTAGGCATCTTTTGTAGAAAAGTCTTGTATTGTGTTAATTAGAAAGACAATCAATTGACATACAATTCAAATAAATACCTATCTACCTATGAGTGGCATTATTTATTAAATAATATAATTATGTTTTATGAGCTTATCTGATCCTTCAGACAACTTCAGTCTCGCTTCGATGACATCGCAGTAGAGTCCGTAGAAACTGTTTCAATGTAGGAGTAGGTTTCGTCGAAGATATGTATTTCAACGGAGGTGAATCTTCTTCTGAAGAGTCGCGGCGAAGACATGTAATCGTAACGATGCTTCGTCTTCCAATCAGTTCTTCCAACGTCGAAGTAGTGGTTGAAAAGGATCGTCACAACAACAGACAAACCGGAATTAGATAAATCCGTATCGCTTGCTTTAAAGTTGCTGTACGAAGACTAATCAATCCTTCGTAAACATCCGCAGTTCAAATCATCCACACGCAGAAACGACGACAACTCAACCGTTCTACGCTTCCATGTAGACTTATCGAAAGGATCACTCGTCGGCCCTTTTATGCTCAACGGTTACTCCTAACTTCGATTAAAAGTCCGCCACGACGATGCTATCATCCATCGCAAGATGCATAGTCATCTAGAACCTCGAAACTGACGATTCATTCACCGAAAACGTCCTTCCAATCGCAGGAACGTCTCCAATCGTCCAACTCGCTTGAACTCCAAATTTCAAGTTCTCTCTCAACGCATTTCTATTCGTTCCTTCATTACGTCGTCACGGTAACGCTTGGATAAATCGTATTACGTCATGGAGCCGTTAACGCTGTTTTAACGGTTCGCTAGGCAGTTAATTACGTATTAATGAAAGCCACTCATGAATTAACTAAATGCCACATCGTAATTGACTATCTTATCCTAACCTTAGAAATTAATTAATTAATTAAGTAAACTAACAATAGATTTGATAAGTTATCATCATCATCGCATCATCATCATCATCATCATCATCATCATCATCCTAGTTATTTCGCATTTATTAAGCGCCACTATATATTGGCCAAGCATCAGTCGATGGCGCTGAGCAATTGTGAGTCAAAGACTTGCTCAAGGTCCCTACACAGTAATCGTCTCAAAGGTGTAGAGTAGACTGTATACTCGAACCCGTACTCTCCGCGTTATAAACGAGCTATCTAACCAGTCGCTTCCGTGTCTCAATAGAGCGCGTGTCAAGAAATATGACTATGTAATTCATCTCAATAAGTCTTCACACAGTCTGAAAATGTTTCCTAATTAAAGTGACTTGCAACAGAACGCATAATACGCAGTAGGAGACAATTCCAAGAGGAAGGTCCAAGATTGAGAAGAAAGGATGGGTCGACTTGATATGCGAAAGCGCAGCGTTTGCATATCTTTATGTAAGTTACGGATCAGTTACACACCACCAGCATAATATACATACAAATGGACATTCAAATTTAGATATATACGTAGCGCATTGGATAACACACTGGCGTAGAGAGCGAGAGGTACCGAGTTCGAGCCCCCGTTGGGCGGATATGTTTGTAGGCTGCTATTAGCGCCGTTGTATTGCAGGCTGTCTGTTCTGTTCCATCCATCCATCCATAAACCCATTCATCCATCCATTCACCCATCCAACCAACCATCCATCCATCCATCCATCCACTCACCAACCCACCCATCCACCCACCCATCTATCCATCCATCCCATCCATCCATCCATCCATCCATCCATCCATCCATCCATCCATCCATCCATCCATCATCATCCATCCATCCATCCATCCATCCATCCATCCATCCATCCATCCATCCATCCATCCATCCATCCATCCACCAATCCCTCCCTCCATCCATCCATCCACCCATTCCCTCACCCATCCATTCCCTCACCCATCCATTCCCTCACCCATCCATCAATCCCTGCATCCATCCATCCATCGGTTGATCGACCATTGAAGGACCGTCTCTCGTCGTCTCCTGAAAGGCCGATCTGTCGCCCATGGAGTCACCGTGGACGGACGGGCGGACGGTCGGTCAGGCGACCGGTCGCCCAGTGGAGGCCTCGCCGCCGCCGTCGTCGCCACCGTTGCTGCCGACTCGGTGGGGCCTCGAGTCGTCCAACGGGTAATTGACGTTTAGCGCGATCTCTATTCGCGCCCGTTCGTTGCCGCCATCTCCTCTGGCGTAGAAACCTTTAATTAGCATTCCGGGCGATGTACAGGGAAGGGGTGGAGAGACAGGGGAAGTGGGAAGAGGAAGATGGAAGAGCTGGGTGGAGTTGGAGTGGGAGGAGTGAAGTATGGGGGAACTGGACAGATGCGGGAGCGGATAAATGGATTACGGAGGGAAGGGATGAGTCGGGGTGGGGAGATGGATGGGAGGGAAGGGGTAATGGACTGGGGGAGGAACAGAAAGGAGGGTGTGGGTACGACTGATAGAGGAATATAGAGGAGGATGCACGGAGGAATAGACAGGAGGCTAGGAGGATAGATGGAGGAAGGAATGGACAGAGGATCTGGAAAACGGGCAGAGGGAATAAAGAAGATCCGGGCAACGATCCACAGAGGGGAGGATTCAGAGAACGGTTGACGGAGGGAGGAATAGGGGATGGAGGGAGGTGCGGGGTGTGAATGGGGTAGAAGTAAGTGACGAAGGGTTGGGATTTGGGAATCGTTAGCCTCATGGGGGCGGAGGTAATGAGTACTCGGAAGTGTCACCTCTTCCGTTCATTCCCCTCTGTCACCGTTGATCAATGATCGTAGATAAAGCATTTTATCCATTTTCTTCGTATTTCCTTCAGGTCATTTCTCTTTGATTTACATGTACTTCGGTTGACCTTTTCTCATTGGTCATTTCTTATTGTCTATGGTCACCTGTGGTCAGTTGGTCAATTGTAGTCGCCTGGACGTCTTTGGTCTTGCTTGTTAATCAAACTAAACGACTATAACATAATCGTAATTATGTAACATAATCGTAATTATGTAACATAATCGTAATTATGTAACATAATCGTAATTATGTAACATAATCGTAATTATGTAACATAATCGTAATTATGTAACATAATCGTAATTATGTAACATAATCGTAATTATGTAACATAATCGTAATTATGTATGTAACATAATCGTCGTAATCGTATTATGTAACATAATCGTAATTATGTAACATAATCGTAATTATGTAACATAATCGTAATTATGTAACATAATCGTAATTATGTAACATAATCGTAATTACATGTATGTAACATAATCGTAATTATGTAACATAATCGTAATTATGTAACATAATCGTAATTATGTAACATAATCGCAATTATGTAACATAATCGTAATTATGTAACATAATCGTAATTATGTAACATAATCGTAATTATGTAACATAATCGTAATTAATTATGTAACATAATTATAGCTGCCTAAGACCCTGCAACTTGAGCTTCTCAGCTTCTCTCTGCCTCTTTTCTACAGACGCTCGAAGACCATTTGTTTGATCATGGTTTTGTTGTGCTAGGACGGGAGCGCCTCTAATGAGTCTCTTTGAAGTGGCGCTAAATAAATAAGCAATTACCATTACTACAATCAGTGTAAAAGGGACAATGAAAGAACAGGGTCTATATTTGCGACGGTTTGTCCTTTTGACAACTCAACAGTAAAGTCCTACATAAGTTTCAACTGTACTACTCCAAAAGTCTAATTCCGCATCAACTCGTACTTTGGCAGTGCCAGTCCCAAACCTGGAGAAAGGAGGAGGGACACACTAATCATCTTTATCAATCTTAATTAGAAATGATTGAAAAACGACTGGTAAACAAGAAGAAAATGATTGGAAACCGATTGGATTTCCAATCATTGTCTAATCATCTTTCAATCGTTTTCCAAACGTTTTCCAATCGGTTTCCAATCATTTTCCAATCGTTTTCCAATTATTTTTCAATCGTTTTCCAATCATTTGCCAATCGTTTTCTAATCATTTTTCAAATCGTTTATCAATCGCTTTCCAATCGTTTTCCAATCGTTTTCCAATCATTTTGTAATCATTTTCCAATCGTTTTCCAATCAGTTTCCAGTCGTTTTCCAATGACTTTCCAATCGCTTTCCAATCGTTTTCCAATCGTTTCTCAGTCATTTTCTATTCTCTTTTTCAATCGTTTTGTAATCGTTTTCTCCTCGTTTTCCTCTCGCTTTCCAAGAATTTCATTTTTTTTAATAAATTAAGTAGTAGACAATGCTTGGCTTGACCATTTTTTCGGCGTTTTCAGAGCAGGACGATGGGAAACAAAAATAAGCAATCTATCATTCACGGCGTCACCACCCGTTCCCTTTTTAAGGGCTGACAGATATCAACAGTTGAGATGATGGATATCAGATTAGTTGTGCTGTATCTCTGATCCGGCGGGATCTGACCGAAGTAAACTATTTCTTAGATGTATGGGATAAAGGAAAGCAGAATGGGAAAATTACCACTTTTGTGCGTGTGAGTGTTGGCGTGTGTGTGTGTGTGTGTGAGAGAGAGAGAGAGAGAGAGAGAGAGAGAGAGAGAGAGAGAGAGAGAGAGAGAGAGAGAGAGAGATAGACAGACAGACAGACAGAGACATAGACTGAGAAAGAGACAGATAGAGAGACAGAGACAAATAGATAGACAGAGACAGACAGATAGACAGACATAGAGAGAGAGATCAAGACAGAGAGACAGAGAGAACGAAAGACAGAACCGGAGACAAAGATAACGCTAGAGAGACAGAGATAGAGAGACATAGCAGCAATGTCACTGTATTATTATCACAGATTTATTAAGCGCCAACACCATCATCATCATCATCATCATCATCATCATCATCATCATCATCATCATCATCATCATCATCATCATCATCATCATCATCATCATCATCATCATCATCATCATCATCATCATCAACATCATCATTATTTTTACTAAACATTTATTAAGCGCCGCCATTTTCTTTAAATGTAAACATTCATTATATTTAATGTTAACCTAAATGTGGGCCTTTTTCAACAACGGCCTCGAATTGATCGGGTGAGATCATTCAGCACTGCTTCCAATTTGAATGGACGGCAAACCATTCAAGGTCCTCGTATATGGACCGCGCTAGCACGAGAAACAAATCCCTCAAATCAGCCACCATCGGTATCTAAACTGTGACCCTGACGGCCAGAGATACCTTGGCGTAGGGCCTGGCCCTTCACCCTCTCCAGTAGCGGGTGAAGGACTTGGGGTCCTTCAATCCACTGCTACAGTAGTAGTTTCAGTTTAACGACACTGTGTGGTTACAAAGATCACTAGCATCGCCCTCCTCCTTTATCCACGCTTGGGACTGGCACCGTCACAGTACGAACAGTGGCTGAGTTCCAGCGCTACAAAACCCACAACACCATCATCAACACCTGCCATTAAAGCAACCTTGACGAACTCTCCAACAGTGCTACACAAATGCGTCTGCGGCGGAAGTGACGTTATCCGACCGTTAGAGGCCGCCACCATGGCGACAACACGACAGTCTCGGCTCCAGTCGGACGGGGGCGCTCCAGGAAGACGGACGGACGGACAGACGGACGGCTACAGCGGTCCACCATCGACCGCGTTTAATTAGAAGCGATGGATGGAAGGAAGGATGGAAAGAGCTAGGACGACGTTGGGAAAAAAAGCAAGCGGATATGTCGTCACGAACGGACGAACAAGACCCCTCGGTGAGGGTGACGCTGGGCGCCGCCGACGACGCTCCTACGCTCTGCCGCCGCCACCGTCGCCGCAGAGGAAGAGCCATCTCTCCACGGCCAATGACGGAGGATCGACGTTATATCTTCTCCAGCGTCTTTCTACTCTGCTCTTACTCGCACGACGTCTCCGCGGCTGCTACTCCTCCTCCACCTTCGTCTTTCTGCTTCTCCCTCCTCCCTCTTCCTCACTGCTCCTGTTTCATCCCTCATTTCTCCTCCCTCCTCCTACATTTTGCTCCTCCATCCTTCCCCTACCCCAATTCCTCTTTCCTCCTTCTCCTCCCTCCCTCTCATCTTCCTCCCTCTCCCTACGCATCCTCCCTCCACCTCCTCCTCCCTCCTTCTCCCAACGACTTCTCCCTCTCCTCCTTTTCCTTCCTACTTCCCCGGCTCCACTTTTCTTACTTTCTCGTCCTTCTCTTCCTTCCTCCTTCTCTCTCTTCGTCTTCCCTCCTCTATCCCCGCCCCATCATCCTCCACACGCTTTCTCCTCTCCTCCTCTTAGTTCTTCCTACTTCCGCCTCCTCCTCTTTCTCCTCTTCCCTCCTCCTCCCTCCTCTCTCCTCGTCTTCCTTCTTCATTGCGATTCTCATCCTTCCTCCCTCCTCCTCCGTCCTCCTCCACTTCCTCCCTCCGTCCTCCTCCTCTTCCTCCGTCCTCCTCCGTCCGCCTCCTCTTTCTCCTCTTTCCTCCTTCCCCTCTTCTTTTCCCGTCTTCCTGCCACCTTCGTCCCCGCTCCATCTGCATGTCTCGGTCTGTCTCTCTGTCTCTCTGTCTGTCTGTCTCTCTCTGTTTTTGTGCTCCACCCTCCTCCCTCCTCCTCCCTCCTCCTCCTCTTCCTCCTCCTTCCTCCTCCTCCCTCCTCCTCCCTCCTCCTCCCTCCTCCTCCCTCTTCCTCCTCCTTCCTCCTCTTATTCCCTGCGGCGCTTCCTCCATCGTCCGATGATCATGATTCAGCGTCAGACGAAGCGACGCCAAGCGACTAATCGCAGAGACGGAGACCGGTCTCTCCTTGAAGCACTGCGTCCAACGCACGAGTCAGAGAGACAGAGCCACCGAACAGAGCCAGACACTGAGCCATACAATCAGTGGCTGAGCCATGACGATGCCAACACAGCCATTCGCAGGAACGATACAGTGCTAGTAGCAGCAGCAGTAGTATCAGTAGTTGCTGTAGTCTGTAGTAGTGGCAATAGTAGTAATTTCGATACAATTTCGCGGCGGAAGACCTTTGCGAATGCGCAACCTTCGGCGCATGCGCATTGTTCAAATTGCGCCACTTCCTATCAATTGGCGTCGTGAGGGTCAGGTTAGGCGTTCTGACGGTCGGTTAGGGTCATGGTTAGGGTTAGCGTCGTCATTAGATAAAATTAAAAAACTTTCCGCCGCAGAAGGAATTTCTTCATGGATTGCATGGCGTAATCATCCGACGCAGAAGCACTACGCTATTACAAAATGTAATATAATTATGATTGGATTTAATTGTTTTGCTTTGATTGGATTAGATTATATATTTCAGAAAGCCACATTAATTGGGCCCCTGGGTGGCCCGCACTGATAACTGGTTGCCAGTTTAGAGGCCTATGTGGGCCCAATGGGGCCCATCCGGGGCCACACAGTGCAACTTATGATGCGGCGGATGGGAGAGAGGGGCCCCTCCAAATGCATAAGTCTCGCAAACCACGGCTTATCCAGCGGACGAGAAATCCAATAAGACGCTCAGCGCGTGACGGAGGCGGGGTGAGTGGGTCTCATGGTGGGGGAGGGTAGACAGAAAGACGTCAGACAGAGAGACGGGAGAAAGAGAGAGAGACAAACAAGCAGACAGAGACAGACAGGGAGACATACAGAGAGATAGAGAGAAAGAGAGACAGACAAACAAACGGAGACAGACAGAGAGACAAAAAGAGAGACAGATTATTATGCCAGACGGACAGACAAAAAGACAAACAGAGACATAGAGAGACAGAGAGAGACACAGACAGACGGAGATACAGACAGAACCGAGACAGACAGAAAGAGACAAATAGAGAGCGAGTGAGAGAGCGAGAGAGAAGCAATATCTTGAACGGACGTTGGCAATTGAACGGACGGAGGGGGTGGTCGGTCCCTCTCCAATAAATAACCGCTCCCTTCAACCGTTCGCTCTGAGGAGTCTTCTTAAAGCGGCGCAACATAAATGTCAACGAACGACAAACGATCACCTGAGACAGAGACAATCCTACGATCATCCGATGACGTCACAGGCAGACGGACGAGAATCTATTTATATCGCATTTCATGCCCCTCCATCACCTCCTCCTCCTCCTCCTCCTCCGCCTCCTATTTCATCTCATCCTCCTTCTCTCTCGCCTTCTCCTTCTTCTCCGCCTCCATCTCCTCTTCCATCTCTTTTAAATCCTACTCTTTTCCTCCATCTCTTTCTCCATCTCCGCTTCAATCTCTTTCGCCCCCTACTCCTTCTCCTACTCCTACTCCTTCTCCATCTCCTTCTACCTTTTCACCTCCTCCTCCCCTCCTCCTTCTTTCCCCCTCTCTCTTCCCTCCTCCCTCCTACCTACATCCTCCTCCTCTTCCACCTTCCTCAAATCCTTCCTCTTCCTCCTCCTCTTCTTCCTTCCCCATCTCCTCCTACTCCCCTCCACCTCCTCCCTCTATCCTCCTCCTCCCCTTCCTCCTTCCCCACCTCCTTCCTTCTTGTCCTCCTCCTCCTCCCTCCTCCTCCAGCTTCCTCGTCCTCCAGCTTTCTCCTCAACCTTCTTTTCCATCTCATCCTCCATCGCTTTCTCCTCCTCCTCCTTCTCCGCCTCCATCTCCTCTTCCAACTTTTTCTCATCATAATCTCCCCCTCCATCTCTTTCGCCTTCTCCTTTTTCTCCTCTCTATCTCCTCTTCCATCGCTTTCTAATCCTTATCTTCTCCTCAACCGATTTTTCCTTCTCCCCCCGTCTCATTCTCCTCCTCCAACTCGCCCTACTTTTTCATCTCCTCCTCCTCCCCTCCTCCTCCTCACCTCCTCCTCCTCCCTTCCTCCTCTTTCTTCCCTTCTCCTTGCCCTCCTCCCTCCTCCTCTTTCTCCGTTCACCTCCTCCGTTCACCTCTTCCTTCCTCCTCCTCCTCGTCCTCAACCTACTGCTCCTTCCTCCTTCCTCCTCCTCCTTCTTCCTCCTACTCTTCCTCCTCCTGCTTTTCCTCCTCCTGTCCCCCTTATTCCTCCCACCCTCCCTGTGCCAACAAAGACGAGCAAATGCGTGTTCGTTCCTTCTACCGTCAGTAATTACACTGACTATCGCGAATCTAAGGCGCCGAATGCGGATTCCGATCGATCATATATATATATATATATATATATATATATATATATATATATATATATTTTCGAGGATAAATGCCCGTCTGTGGCTATATATATATATATATATATATATATATATTTATGTGATGTAGAATTCATAATTAGCGTGGTATAACTGTTTCACTTCTGATAAATGTGAAATGCTAATAATTAAAAAATATAATCCATTTGGTGGATGATGATGACGACGACGACGACAACGACGATGAAGATGATGATGATGATCATCATCATCAGCATAATAATAATAATAATAATAATAATAATAATAATAATAATAATAATAATAATAATAATAATAATAATAATAATAATAATAACAATAATAGACACACTGGCCGTCTCTTACCTACCGAGTACTTCTCGGACAGCCGGGGCTGCCGCAGAGATGGCGGCTGCTCGAAAAAATGCTAAGTACATCCAGCTCGCAGCCGTCTATCACTTTGTCCCCCTGGCCTTTGAAACCATGGGCCCGGTGAGTTCTGAAGGCTTGGCCTTTATATCATCATTGGGAGAGAACCTCAACACGATATCCGGAGATGCACGCGAAACCTCCTACCTATTTCAGCGCATATCTGTAATGATCCAGCGGTTCAATGCGGTGGCTTTCCGCGGTACTTTTGCCACACTGGACCTTAACGACGATTAGGTGCCGTTCCAGACGAATTTTATTGTTCTTAATTAATATTAAGTCCCTGAGGGATCATGTATACCTCGGGGCATAAAAAAAAAAATAAAAATAAAATAAAATAATAATAATAATAATAATAATAATAATAATAATAATAATAATAATAATAATAATAATAATAATAATAATAATAATAATAATAATAATAATAATAATTAAGAGCGACATCGGTCTAGCGCTGTTGGGCTGGTGGACTGAGCCAGACTCTTTGCGATAGGCAGCCCGTATTCTTCGGACTGTTTGCTGGCTCTTCCGGTTTCTGCGTTGCGGCCTTCGACAATAAGGCAGTCCGAGTGGCGTTTGACCTCCGCCTTGGCGTGACCTTGTGCACCCCCCCTAGGCTGCCAGTTTGGGGACTTGGTGGGCTCGGAGGGTCATCACGACTTTTGTGTGTATACGAGGGCTTCTGGGCGCTCCCTATGCCACCATGCCATTAATGACCTCATTTGGTGCGCCCTGTTTAAGGCGAACGTCTCCAGTACTAAGGAGTAAGGACCCGCTGCAGGCCTGTTTCAATCAGGTGGTAAAGACCTGAAGGAGCCAACCTTATACCGTGGACTGCAGTGATGTACCTGGCGTGGAACATGTATTTGTATATTCTGTTATGTGGGCATGGGTGCAAGTTTGTTCGCTAATTTGTGTGTATACGTGTGTATATCCGTGTCATATACTGTGTATGCTTGTGTATGGGTGTGTGTATGTGTGTGCATGTGCGTGTATCTGCGTTTATGGTGTATATGCGTGTATGGGTGTATATGTGTGTATGGGTGTATATGGGTGTATATTTGTGTATGGGTGTATATGTGTGTATGCATGTGCGTAGGTGGGTGGGTGCACTGGGTGGGTGTATATGCGTTTATGCATGTGTGCACGAGTATATATGTGTGTGTATATGTTTGTATGGGTGTATTTTATGAGTATATGTATACGTATGGAAGTGCGTGGGTGGGTGTGTATATGCGTTGATATATGTGTGTCTGTGTGTGTTTGTGTGTGTTTTGTGTGTGTGTGTGTGTGTGTGTGTGTCTGTGTGTCTGCTTGGGTTTGTGCGTGTGCGTGTGTGCGTGCATCTTGCGACCGTTAATGACCATCGGTGGATCTGCGTCGCCGCCGCTCAGCCTCAGCAACCGACATCAGCCGAGGATGCGACAGGATGCAGCGGAGGAGGAGGGGATGGATAGCAAGGTGATGATGAAGAAGGAGGAGGAGGAGGAGGAGGAAGAGGAGGAGGAGGAGAAGTGGTTGAAAGAAAGAGGAGGAAGAGGATGAAGAGGAGGAGGAGGAGAAGGAAGAGCAGGGAGAGGAGGAGGAGGAGGAGGAGCAGGAGGAGAAGGAGGAAGAGAAAGAGGAGGAAGAAGAGAGGAGGAGGAGGAGGAGGAGGAGGAGAAGGAGGAAGAGAAAGAGGAGGAAGAAGAAGAGGAGGAGGAGGAAGAGCAGGGAGAGGAGGAGGAGAAGTGGTAGAAAGAAAAATAGGAGGAAGAGGAAGAGGATGAAGAGGAGAAGGAGGAAGAAGAAGAGGAGGAGGAAGAGAAATAGAAGGAGGAGTACGAGGGAGAGGAAGAAGAAGATGATGAAAAGGAGGAGAAGGAGAAGTAGGAGGAGGAGGAGGCAGAAGAAGAAGAGGAGGAGGAAGAAGATGAAGAAGAAGATGGAGAGACTGGAAGTGGTAACACAAACAATGTTAAACGACGAGAGAAGAAGGAGGAGAGCTGGAGGGAGGTGAAAGAGGAGAGATTGGGAGGGAGGTGGAGGAAGAGAAGGAGGACAAGGGAGGAGGAAAGAGATGCAGTGGAGGCTATACGATGGAGTAGAGGAAGAAGGTGGAGAGAAAGAAGGAGGATGGAGCTGAGGAAGTGGGAGGAGAGGAAAAACGAAAATGGGCGGAAGAGGATGTGTAAAAGAGGATGAGGGGAAGAGGAATGGCGTGAGGAAGAGAGACTAGTTATGTAGCAGCAAGAGAAGCAAATGACGAGGAGCAGGAGGAGGAGATGATGGGCAGCAAGGACAGAGAGAGGAAGGGACGAGGATGGAAGCAGACGGAAGCGGTTGAGAGAACTGAGGTAGGAGGATAAGAGGAAGAAGACGAGTTAAGGGCCTAGACACGTAAGAGAAGCGCCGGATAAAATACGATACTAGATATCGCACATGAAAGCATATATATATATATATATATATATATAAAATTATGCACCTACACACATAGGAAGAGAAAATGTATATACACACATATATACATATATATGCGTACACATTCTTCTAATATACACACGTATGTATATTTGTATGTATGTATGTATGTATGTATGTATGACGACTTGTTATAGCGCCCCTTCAAGATTCCCATTCAGAGGCGCTCCCGACTACAGCGCAGACACTGAATCGGAGTTTCACGCCGAAGCGCATGAGCAATTGCGAGTGAAGGACTTGCCCAGGGTCCCTACGCAGCGGCTTGAGGTGGATTCGAACCCGCAACCCTCCGGCTGCAAGGCACCAAACATACCCCTACACCACCGCTCCCCACATATATAATAATGTTTCTTTTATAATAGAGATGTACAGTGTGTCCGGAAAAGGTATTCCTTATGGTAATATGAAACTAAGAAAAACATATTCATCGATTTTGAAAATTCCAAAACCGTTTTGATCCCGACATAATTAGGTAATACCGGTTTAAAACAAGGAAGTTCCTGTCATACAATAATGACAATTATAACCGCAATTAGAACAATAAACGAGGTATTATGTGAACGAAGTCACTATATAACAGTCGATATCTTAACGACTGGTTTCGACTTCGGGATTTAAGGGCTGAGACGGTTCCTTGGACTAGCTTACATTACAGTACCTTAATTTGACAGTCTTCTTTACATTCCAGTAATGTGATGGTCCTGGTTACATTGCGCTTAGGGGTCGTCCATTAACTATGTCAAAAAATTTTAGGCGGTTTTTGATCCCCTCCCTTTTGTCAACAACTGTCAAACATTGACGGACCTCCCTAAAAATTATGTCAACAATCCCAGAATCCCAAACGCAATGGCTCAATAGTCAATACAATGTCATGTAGAATCATTTTTAAAAAAATTTACACTAAAAATGCAATCTCGAATTTCAAAATATATGAGTTTTGTTTATTACCACCTTTTTAGTAGTATTAAACATTAAGCGCTTTATAAATTTTTAGCATTACTTAATGTTTTCGCTACCATTTTGAAGGGTCTGTGTTGATTCATTATAAAAAAATTGTGTTGACGTCAAATTGTACCGAACCCCCCTCCCCTCTTGTCAACAACTGTCAAACTTTTCCAAACTCCTTCCCCCCTATTTTGTTGAGATAATTAATGGACAACCCCTTATAGTGGGAACGGGGGAATAAAAGCATCCCGTGGAAATGCGTATTTCTTATCGTGGATGACTCCACTGCATACAGCGACTGTGGAGGTAGTCGTGGATGCTGGGTTGATGCAGACGCTATGATGGCAGTGATAGGGCGAGAGATGCTCAATGATTCTGATCTGGAGAATTGTCGATTTACGGCGTTCATCCACAGATGTCGCGATCTTCTGATCTCGTTCAGTAAATATATTATATGCATCGGTACAGAAGTGTATATGCACACTTTGGTAGTATGGCTGGTGGTGGTAATTTTTGTGGTGATGGTTACTGGTGGCAGATTTGCTGGTGGTAGTTTGCTGGTGGTGGGTTTAGTGGTAGTAGTTTTGGTGGTAGTAGTTGCTGGTTGTAGATTTGATGGTGGTAGTTCTCTCATCCTCCTCATCCTTATAATCCTCCCCTCCCATACTTCTCCTCCCTCCTTTTTTCCTCTCCTATTCTCCTCCACCTCCGACTCCCTCCTCCTCACCTCCTCCTTCTCCTTCTCCTCCTTCTCCCATCCTCCTTTCCTTCTCCTCCTCCTCCTCCTCCTCTGCCTTCTACTCTTCCTCCTCCTCTCTCCTCCTCCTTCTCCTCCTCCTTCTCCTCCTCCTCCTCCTCCTCCTTCTCCTCCTCCTCCTCCTCCTCCTCCTCCCTTCTCCTCTCCTCCTCCTCCTCCTCCTCCTCCTCCTCCTCCTCCTCCTCCTCCTCCTCCTCCTCCTCCTCCTTCTCCTCCTCCTCCTTCTCCTCCTCCTCCTTCTCCTCCTCCTCCTTCTCCTCCTCCTCCTCCTCCCTCTCTCCTTCTCCTTCTCCTCCTCCTCCTCCTCCTCCTCCTTCTCCTACTCCTTCTCCTTCTCCTCCTTCTCCCTCCTCCTTCTCCTCCTCCTCCTCCTTCTCCTCCTCCTCCTTCTCCTCCTCCTCCTCCTCCTTCTCCTCCTTCTCCTCCTCCTCCTCCTTCTCTCCTCCCTCTCCTCCTCCTCCTCCTCCTCCTCCTCCTCCTCCTTTCCTCCTCCTCCTCCTCCTTCTCCTCCTCCTCCTTCTCCTCCTCCTCCTCCTCCTCCTCCTTCTCCTTCTCCTCCTCCTCCTCCTCCTCCTTCTCCTCCTCCTCCTTCTTCTCCTTCTCCTCCTCCTCCTCCTTCTCCTCCTCCTCCTTTCTCCTCCTCCTTCTTCTCCTCCTCCTCCTCCTCCTTCTCCTCCTTCTCCTTCTCCTTCTCCTCCTCCTCCTTCTCCTCCTCCTCCTTCTCCTCCTCCTCCTTCTCCTCCTCCTCCTCCTCCTCCTCCTCCTCCTCCTCCTTCGCTTCCCCATCTCTGCAATCAAGTTGGACGGATCGCTCTCCAGTGGCCTAGGACGGGGTAGACTGGGGGTTTACACCACTTCACCCACTTCCCCCATGAGATTGGTCAAATGTCGACTACAGATTATATCTTCAGGGTAACAGTTGATACAAATGGCGGAGCCAGGTTTTAAATTGGGGAGGTTGAGAAATGGATAGGGAGATGCCCAATACAATTACATGCCATACATGTGTGTATGTGTGTTTGTGTATTTGTGTATGTATGTATGTATGTATGTATGTATGTATGTATGTATGTATGTATGTGGCAATGTATGTATGTATGTATGTATGTATGTATGTATGTATGTATGTATGTATGTATGTATGTATGTATGTATGTATAGTATCAGATATGTATGTATGTAATCTATTTTTCTTCGATATATTTGTATGTATGCATGTATTGTATATTGGGTAGGTAAGTAGACATTGCCACCTAAACGATTCTGAAAAACCCAGTAAATCGGTGGATTCCCTCTTAGTCAACCAATCAGATACTTCGGATTTTATTAATTCTATTTTTCTTCGATATATTTGAATGCATAACACAAGAAAACTAGTTAATTTCTTATTAATAAAATTATAGGAAGAAGGTAATTAGTTCTTTAAGCAATAACAGAATTTCCGAAATAATCAAGGAGCACGTCAACAGAAGTAATGAATTAATTAGAAACTAAGAAGAAAACGATCCAGACAGACAAACAGACATACAGATAGATAGATACATACATACATACATACATACATACATACATACATACATACATACATACATACATACATACATACATACATACATACATACATACATACATACATATATACATACATACATACATACATACATACATACATACATACATACATACATACATACATACATACATACATACATACATACATACATACATACATACATACATACATACATACATACATACATACATACATACATACATACATACAGACATACATACATACATACATACATACATACATACATACATACATACATACATACATACATACATACATACATACATACATACATATACATGCATACATACATACATACATACATACATACATACATACATACATACATACATACATACATACATACATACATACATACATACATACATACATACATACATACATACATACATACATACATACATACATACATACATACATACATACATACATACATACATACATACATACATACATACATACATACATACATGCATACATACATACATACATACATACATACATACATACATACATACATACATACAGACAGACAGACAGACATACATACAGACAGATAGATAGATAGATAAACATACATATATATAAACATACAGACAGATAAACAGACAGACTAACAGATAGACAAACGGACTAATTTACAGACAGCCAGACAGACAATTGAACAGACATACATACAGACAGACAGATATACGCCCAGACAACCAGGGTGGCAAACAGACAGACAGATAGAGGTAGAGCAAAATCACGAGAAAAAAAAACAGAAACAGAGACAGACGTAAACAATTAGGAACACAGACGTAGGGATATAAAGACAGAAACGAACGCATACAGCGAAAGACACAATGCAGACATATTCAGACATATACAAACATATGAGACAGACAAGAAGAGCAAACATTCGTCAATGGATCTCGTCGCAAAAAAGCAGAACGAACTTTCAGGTGAGAACTGTCTCTAACACCTGCTTCCGTTTCGTTTTAAATGGCTGTCTGTCTGTCTGTCTGTCTACCTGTATTTCTGTAAATATGTCTGTCTGTTTGTCTATCTGCTTGGATACTAGTCTGTCTGTTTGTCCGTTTGACTGCCTGTTTGTATGCTTTTCCCCTTCTGACCCTCTTCTTACTCCTCCTCTTCCTCCCTTCCTATTCTTTTTTTTGCTCTATTTCTACCTCCTCCTTTTCCTCTTCCTCCTCTTTCCTTCTCTTCTTCCTCTTCCTCCTCCTCTTCCTCTTACTCATCCTCCTCTTCTTCCTCCTCCTATTTCTCCTCTCCTTCCTCCTCTTCCTCCTCTTCCTCCTCTTCCTCCTCCTCTTCCTCTTCCTCATCATCCTGTCCCTTCCTCCTTATCTATTCCTCTTCCCATACTCACATTCCTCCCTTCGTCCTCTTCCTCTCTCTTCCTCCTCCCATCCTCCTCCTCCTTTCCCTCTTCCTTCCACCCCTTCCTCTTCTCCTCCTTCGCTCTTTCCTTCTTCCTCGCGGGGCTGACTATGTTACTGGCGCGTGTCGGTTCAACGCTCGTTGAAACACATCATCCGGAGGAGGAGGAGGAGGGAGAGAGGAAATGGGGGAGGGGTGGTTGGTCATCGGTGGATGGGGGAGGGGTGGGGTGAAGAGGGAAGGGGGCATCGACACCCGACGAATTCTAACGATGACGTACATCGACTGATTGAGCGTGTTGTCCATTGGTAAAGACTCTCGGTCTCTGTGACTGTCTCTGTCTCTGTCTCTGTCTCTGTCTCTGTCTCTGTCTCTGTCTCTGTCTCTGTCTCTCTGTCTCTCTGTCTCTCTCTCTCTCTCTCTCACACACACACACACACACACACACACACACACACATACACACACACACATACAGACACACATATACAGTACATGTACACGTACGCATTCACACACTCTGTCTCTGTTTCTCTGCCTCTCTCTGCCTGCCTCTCTCGCTCTCTCATCCTTTATCTCTCTCTATCTCTCTAGATCTCTCTCTGTCTTTCACACGCATACACACACACTCATCCACGGAGAGCGAGAGAGAGAGATATATATATATATATATATATATTTATTCATTTATTTATATGTATAAAGACATATTTATTAACCTTTCTGCATAATTTATGTACATTTCTATTTATGTTCATTAACATATATTTAAATATTTAGACATAAACAGAAAGAGAACAGCATGTGCCGAAGTTTCCATTTATTCACTTCAGACAGACAAACCGCCTATTATTATTATTTGGCTGCCTGTCGACAGACAGGCAGCCAAATAAAACTATATGTTTTAAATAACTCTCCAAAATGCCTATATGGAATTAGAGCTATTAATTAACTACTTCTATAGCGCCGGTCTCCATGGGCGTCCACAGGAATTTTTCTAGGGGGGCGCAAACTTTTAAATAGTTGTCGCAGGGAGTAAATAGGGTGTCGAAAGCAACCGATCACTCCACCTTCGACGCTCGCTCCCTCGGCGCTGGCTACCTCTCCATCCTCTGGCACGGATCCCAACATGCGAAAAAATCATAGACATTCATTGCCAAAACTATTATGATAATTAAATTTTATATGACTGAAATCTGACCTTATTCTTGAAATAACAATTGCAATCGTCTGGGTTCTTGTCCAAACTAAATTTATCACTCTATCTATGAATCCGTCTTTGTTGTCTGAAATTTCTGTTCCGTTCACTACCAAGTTTCTTCGACCCTCAACGCAGTCGACCTTCACAGTTCCTACGAAATCGTCCTACTCAGAAGTGTTCACCTTCTCCGTTCCTGTGATAATATCCGACTGACTCACAAAGCGTAGTAGTAGAAATTTCAGTTTAACGACCCGTGCGACAACAAAGATCAATAGATTCGCATTCCTCCTTCATCCAGGCTTGGGACTGGTTCCGAAGCTAGCGGTGTAGGCTATGTTTAAAAAGTCTGGCAGAACGTTAGATGGCATCTAACTTTCTAAGCCTATAGGTATGACGCTGATTACTTAGTCGCTCCAGCCAGTGTCAATTATATATGTTTATATATACATTTTATATATAAAAGGGTACATGTATCATATACATGTATACAACGTCCTGACTACGATCGAGGTTCACCAGCCGGAACTGTTATCTCGCAAGCGATCGGTTAAAACAACACAAGGAATACGATACCAATTAGCCGCGATACGACTGAAGGCTTTTCGCCGTCTCGGGGTTGACAATATGAATTTCCATATTACCAAGAGAGAACTCTATACGTTAATATTTTTAAAATACGTCTAAGCAAAGATATAGCCTAGGCTCCACTTGTAGAGCGTACCATATTTTAAAGGTCGGTGCACTACTATCTTACTAATTAAGCTTACGCTTTCTGTGTTCATTTTAAATAACTACCTAAAGAATTTAGTGTTTTCCGAGAATCACGTTGAAAATCGTGTTGTAATAATAATATACAAATAATCAAAATGTCTCTGCAAATATGCGCAAAATCCAGGGGGGCGCACATGCGCCCCCTTGCGCCCCCCTGCGGACGCCCATGCCGGTCTCTAATACAAAAGGCATCAATCGATGGCGTACCAAAACCAAGGTGTAATCAGGACTGACTGACTGACTGACTGATGGAAATACAATCAGACAGATCGTTTTTTACGTCCTTCATATATGGCACCGAAATACTTCCTCGATTATTCATCTGATCACTTTTCTTACAAGTTGACGTTGCTTACTATTAAAGGGTTTCTAGGCCTTCATGCCAGTCTGCGTATCTGTTTCTTTCTGTGTGTCTGTCTGTGTAGCTATGTCTCATTGCTCCTGTGTGTATGTCTGCGTGTCTGTGTGTCTCTCTCTGCGTGTATGTATGTATCTGTGTGTCTCTGTGTCTCTCTGCGTGTATGTATGTTTGTCTGTCTGTCTGTCTGTTTCTCTCTTCCATTGTTCGTCTGTATGGGGTACATTCATCTGACTGAAGCCTGTACTATGCGAGTGCGCATATGCTTCTACTTGTCGAAGAATTTCGAAGACGTGTTGCTACTACTCTATGTTTTATCACCTATGAATAACGCTACAACATCTATGAAATACGTGAAACATTAACCAACCATGTTAAACACCTGCGCATCATGCTACAACATCTATGAATCATGTGAAAACGTTTATCAATAATGTTACACCATCTGTGAACCATTCTACAACATCTATGAATTATGTGAAAACATTTATCAATAATGTTACACCATCTGTGAACCATTCTACAACATCTATGAATTATGTGAAAACGTTTATCAATAATGTTACACCATCTGTGAACCATTCTACAACATCTATGAATTATGTGAAAACATTTATCAATAATGTTACACCATCTGTGAACCATTCTACAACATCTATGAATTATGTGAAAACATTTATCAATAATGTTACACCATCTGTGAACCATTCTACAACATCTATGAATCGTGCTAAAATATCGAAGACAATGGGATGAGGAAGACAATGGGGTGAGAAAGACAATGGGATGAGAAAGACAATGGGATGAGAAAGACAATGGGATGAGAAAGACAATGGGATGAGAAAGACAATGGGATGAGAAAGACAATAGGGTGAGAAAGACAATGGGATGAGAAAGACAACGGGATGAGAAAGACAATGGGATGAGAAAGACAATCGGATGAAAAAGTCAATGGGGTGAGAATGACAATCGAATAAGAAAGACAATGGGATGATAAAGACAATCGGATGAGAAAAACAATAGGATAAGAAAGACAATGGGATGAGAAAGACAATCGGATAAGAAAGACAATGGGATGAGAAAGACAATGGGATGAGAAAGACAATGGGATGAAAAAGACAATGGGCTGAGAAAGACAATAGGATGAAAAAGACAATGGGATGAAAAAGACAATGGGATAAAAAAGACAATAGGATGAAAAAGACAATGGGATGAAAAAGACAATCGGATGAGAAAGACAATCGGATGACATCTTTGAATCGTGTCTGCTATAAACAGCTTCTGAAGCGCCGCAGCATGAACCACTTAATCACGATCTAATCCTATGATCGATCGACAACTGACGTTCGATCGGCTGACGATGGCTGATGGAGATCGATGCCAGGAGGATGAGGAGGAGTTGGGATGCAGAGGCTGCTGCAGCTGGGAATATATGCTACATGGCGGAGGAGGATGCTGGAGGGGAAAGGACGAATATGACTGACCACCGTGTATCTCTCTGTCTCTCTCTGTCTCTTTCTCTGTCTCTGTCGATATCTATGTCTCTGTTTCTCTGCCTCTGTCTCTCTGTGTGTCTCTGTTTGTCGGTCTGTCTTCTTGTCGCTCTCTGTCTCTCTGTCTCTGTCTCGCTGACTCTGTCTCTCACTTACCCTGTCTCTCTCTTTCTGTTTCTGTCTGTTTCTCTGTCTGCCTGTATGTCTCATCCTGTCTCTCTGTTTGTCTTTGTCTCTGGGTCTTTCTGCCTGCCTCTGACTGTCTTTCTCTGTATCTGTCTGTGTGTCTGTCTGTCTGTCTGCCTCTCTCTCTCTCTGTCTCTCTCTCTGTCTCTCTCTCTCTGTCTCTCTCACTCTCTCTCTCTAGATTTCATGACCAACGTTCATTGAATATAAATGAGTAATTCCAGCAGCCTCTAGGTCTTCATGGGTGGGGCTTTTGATGCATTTCTCTGTCTTTCCGTGTATGTCTGTTTGTCTTTCTGTCTGTCTCTGTTGCTCTGTCTCATTCGACCTTCCTTTCCTTTCTGTTTGCCTGTACCTCTCGTGTCTCCGTACACTATCCGTTTCTGTCGTTTTCTTTATTTCTCCCTCCTGTCTGTCTGTGTGTCTTCCTGTCTTCCTGTACCTGTCTTTCTGTCTGTCTGACTGTCTGTTTCTCTGTCCATCTGTCCATCTGTCTGTCTGTCTGTCTGTCTGTCTATGTCTGACTGTCAGTGAGTCTGTCCATCTGTCTACCTGTCTTTCTTTCAATCTGTCTGTCTGTCTTGCTGTCTTCTGTCTGTCTGTCTGTCTGTCTGTGTCTGAATGTCTTTTTGTCTGTCTGTTTGACAAGTGTTTGTGACTGTCTGTCTGTTTGTCTGTCTATCTGTCTGCCTATGTGTCTGCCTATGTGTCTGTCTGAGTCTGTGTGGATCATCGGTGCTGTTCGTCCTTAATTCGACATTGACGGTGACTATCGAGCGTCGTTTCCCTTTGAGTCCAACTGAACCGATCCTTGGCACAAACCGATAACACAACGACGACGCAACGATCGTCGCAAAATTGCTCGCTTTCCACAATATATTCATACGCACAGACATAATGGATCTCATATATATATATATATATATATATATATATATATATATATATATATATATATACATGCATGTATACAGACACATAGGATCTAATATGTATATATGTATATATATGCATGTATTTATACATATAGATATATGCCAGCATTTATACTGTATACGCTGATCTTGAGGTATTCTAGTATGTGCATATATGGCGTATAATATATAAATGTAAATATTCGTATATATGTTTATGACATTATATGTACATGTAAATACAGATGTTTGTATGCACAGCACATGCATTATAATTATATGCATAGGCTATGAATGAATATATATATATATATATATATATATATATATATATATATATTATAATTAGCGTATGTTCGCCTGTCTATGTATTGAGAGCATAGATCGGCTATAGAAGAGATATTCTGTCGAAACGTCTTTCTGCCACACGGGATTTCAACCCGAGATGCTACTATTGGTGGTTGAGCGCGCACACTCAAAGGATATACTATATATACTGCGCACACATAGCTGCAAATATATATATATATATATATATATATATATATATAAGTTAAACAATTTAGGGGTAGTCAGTCAGTCAATCAGTCAGTCAGTCAATCAGTCAGTCAGTCAGTCAATCAGTCAGTCAGTCAGTCAGTCAGTCAGTCAGTCAGGCAGGCAGGCAGGCAGGCAGGCAGGCAGGCAGGCAGGCAGGCAGGCAGGCAGGCAGGCAGTCAGTCAGTCAGTCAGTCAGTCAGTCAGTCAGTCAGTCAGTCAGTCAGTCAGTCAGTCAGTCAATCAGTCAGTCAGTCAGTCAGTCACTCACTCACTCAGTCAGTCAGTGAGTCAGTCAGTCACTTCGTCAGTCAGTCAGTCAATCAGTCAGTCAATCCCGTCAGTCAATCCCTCAGTCAGTCAGTCAAACAGTAGGTTGATTGACCGATTCATGTAGCTCCTGTATATAACTATCCGAATCCGCGAGTCGAGGCAAACAACAGCGGATGACTAAGCCCTGCTGTGGCCATCGAGTGCAAGTGGTGCCGTTAGGTGCGGCAGCAGAGCGTGACAACAGCGACTCGGTTGGTCGACCATTGGGTCAAGGTCAAATATTGCAGGAACACTGATTAGAGAGACTCGCTCAATCCGAACCAATCATATAAGGTCACACGCCGCATCAATAACCACGCCTTCCGGTCTCACAAACACACATACAAACACACGCACAAACACACACACACACACAAACACAAACGCACAAACACACACACAAACGCACATGCACAATTACACATGCTGCGACATGCACACAAACACAGACGAACACAAACACGTACGTACACACATACACGCACAAACACACATGCGCACACATGCACAAACACATACGAACACACACATGCACGAACACATACACGCACAAACACATGCACAAGTACACACATACGTGTATGTGCTTGTTCGTATGTTGATTTTTATAACATATAGCTCCTATATACTATTATTCTCAAAGTTTATCCTTCAGTCTGTTTGTTTGTCTGTCCCACTAAAAACTCGCGAACGGAACCTCTAGCGGATTGAAACTTTAACCGAACGTTCCGCGGCGATTTTCTAGGTCAACGCAACCATTTTCAGCTCAAATTGTTGTTTAATTTCCGAGAAATGGACATTAATATTTGTAAGCTTCGATACGGCGACTACCGTTGCAAAATTACGCCGCCATTTCTGATTTCTCTTGACGTCATACGAAGGCGGTGCTAAATATGCAAATCAAGCGGATTCACCTTACACTTCTTTTGAGTGAAAGGTAAGAAGCACGTGATCCGAAGGCGGGACTAAATATGCAAATCAAGCGGATTCACCTTACACTTCTTTTGAGTGAAAGGTAAGAAGCACGTGATCTGAAGGCGGGACTAAATATGCAAATCAAGCGGATCAGCCGACTAATCCAGAGGAATCCCTGAAAAATTACGTCTTGCGATTTGAAAACCGTTTAAGTCCGTCGAACCCGGGCGACTCTGCAGATGGCGCCACTTAGCAAAGTCCCATGTCTACTGTACCCGGGCGAAGCCGGGGCTTCAGGGTACGAAAGTAGATATAGTACATATATTTTTGACTTAAACAAGTGTGTGTGTGTGTGTGTGTGTGTGTGTGTGGTGTGTGGTGTGTGTGTGACAAACGTGTGCTAAAGGTTGTGCGTGTGCGTGTGCGTGTGCGTGTGTGTGTGTGTGTGTATTTATGTTTGTGTTCATATACAGTGTTGTATTTTATTATTAAACCTTGAGCAGTTTAGGTAGGGGAAGCAAGATGATGATCATGTACTGATGCATACATAATTATGCATGATGATTTTCGTGTCGTCGCTGTTGTCGTTGTCGCTATGATGATGATGAAGTCGACTACGATGACGATGACGTACATATGAAAAATTACGGCTCGTGAATTGAACTGATCTTGGCGTGATGGGGGGGGGAGAAGTGGTGATGGGTTGAAACGGCGTTGGAAAGAGTTGGAGGGGAGTTGGTTGGGAAGTGGTTGGAGAGAAGTGTGGTCGGTATTCGTTGATGCGGCGGACTAGAATGACCCTTCAAAGTGCGCAATCCTGCAGAGACAGTCATAGCCATACAAAAGGACAAACAGGCAGGCAGGCAGACAATCAGGCAGACAGACAGACAGACAGGAAGACATACATACAGGAAGGAAGACAGACATACAGACAGACAGCAGGCAGACAGGCAGGCAGGAAGACAGACAGGCAGGAAGACAGACAGGCAGGCAGACAAGCAGATAGACAGACAGGTTTGCAGAGAGGCAGGCAGGCAGACATACATACAGACAGGTAGACAGGCAGGCAGACAGACACAGACAGACAGACAAGCAAACAGGAAGACAGACAGACAAGCAGGCAGAAAGACAGACAAACAGGTAGGCCAGCTGGCAGGCAGAGAAACAGACATACATATAGACAGGCAGGAAGGTAGGTAGATAGACAGACAAACAAACAAGCAGGCAGGAAGCCCCACAGACGGCCACAGAGACAGACAGACAGATACAATGCAAATGCGTCGACTACTACGATATTCTCGGCCGTTGACGTCGACGTACGAATTGACCGGAAGAGGCTTCAGGATCTCCATCGCGTCCGCGCGCAGACCAACGGCCACAGCTACCCCTCCGCACGCTCCCTCCCTTCCTTCATTCTGTCCCTCCCCTCCTCACTCCCTTCTACCCTCCCATCCCTCCTCCCTTCGTTCCTCACTCCCTCCTTCCCTCTTTCCTCACTCCCTCCTACCCTTCCTTCCTTCCTTCCTCCGCTCCTCCTTCGTTCGTGTCTTGCGTCCGTGTGTCGTTGGTGGCTGGGTGGGTGGGTGCGGCAGTGGTGCAAATGGAGAAATGGAATGGACGGAAGGAAGGAAGGAGGAGAACAGCGATCGAAGACACATCGAAGGAACCGATAAAACGACCGATGGCGTTTCCTTTCGCTACAACTCACAGACAGACAGACAGACAGACAGACAGACAGATAGACAGACAGACAGACAGACAGACTTACATACAGATAGATAAATATATGGACAGAGAGGTAGACTTACAGATAGACAGACGGACAGACAGGCAGACAGACATGCATACATACATACAGATAAATAAATATATATGGACAGACAGACTTATAAGCAGACAGACATACAATGTCATACATACAGATAGATAACTATATGGACAGACATACATACTTATATATATTGACAGACACATATATATATTTATATATATATATATATATATATATAGAGGGAGGATGATAGAGATAGACAGATAGATATATGGGCAGACAGACAGATAGACCGATATTAGACAGACTGAGACAGACAGAGGGAGAGAGTCAGACAGAGACTTAGAGACACATGGAGCATGAGGAGAGTGATCGAGAGCGAAATAAGAGAGGAAGAGACAGCATGAGAGACACTGAGAGATAAACGGATTGAAAGATCAAGCGCACAAAAACTGATGTGCAGAGTAACACACACACACACACACACACACACACACACACACACACACACACACACACACACACACACACACACACACACACACACAGAAACACATACAAACGTATACAGACACATAGACACGCGCACATATACATAAAGATATCCAGAGAGAGAAACACAGATAGATACACGACAGAGCCACATATGCAAAGGCCAAAGCACGAAGCCTGGTCGGCAAGTGCGGCAGAGAGAGAGAGAGAGAGAGAGAGAGAGAGAGAGAGAGAGAGAGAGAGAGAGAGAGAGAGAGAGAGAGAGAGAGAGAGAGAGAGAGACAGACAGACAGACAGACAGACAGACAGACAGACACAGACAGACAGACAGACAGACAGACAGACAGACAGACAGGACAGACAGACAGACAGACAGACAGACAGACAGAGACATAAGAGATAGACAGACAGAGACAAGAGACAGAGAGACAGACAGACAGAGAGACAGATGCAAAGGAGAGAGAGACAGACAGACAGAGAGAGAGAGAGAGAGAGAGAGAGAGAGAGAGAGAGAGAGAGATAGAGAGAGAGAGAGAGAGAGAGAGAGAGAGAGAGAGAGAGAGAGAGAGCCCGCCAGCTCCAACCTCCGCCCCTTCATTCCTCGCGCCTATCTCCAATGCTCTCTATCGTTTCGCGCCGAAAACCAGTGCGCACGAAATCTCTCTTTGTCTGTCTATCTATGTGTATCAGTGTATCTGTCTGTCTGTGTCTGTATGTGTCTGTCTGTTTCTGTCTGTCTGTGTCTGTCTGTCTGTCTCTGAATCTCGGTTTATCTGTCTGTGTGTCTGTCACAGACACACATATACAAGCACACTCACTGTTAGCCTGTCTGTCTGTCTGTTTGTCTATCTGTCTGCCTATCCGTCTGTCTATCTGTCTGTCTGTCTGTCTGTCTCTGTCTATCTGAATGCCTGTCTGTCTGTCTATGTCTATCTGTCTGTGTCTGTCTGTCTGTCTGTGTCTGTCTCTGTATCACTGTCTATCTGTCTGTCGGTCTGTCTGTCTGTCTCACTGTCTGTCTGTCTGTCTGTCACAAACACACACACTCACTGTTAGCCTGTCTGTCTGTCTGTCTGTCTGTATGTCTGTCTGTCTGTTATCTGTTTGCCTGTCTGTCTGTCTATGTCTATCTGTCTGTCTGTCTGTCTGTCTGTCTGTCTGTCTGTCCGTCTGTCGTCGGAGCATTATTAACGTTTCCTCGTTGCACCGTTTATATTTCACGGCCACGTCCGCCCATTTTATAGCGCAGTATAAATTGTACGCGGTTAATGCGCGGTCGGCTGGGTCTTAGTGGAGAGTAGAGTTGACGGGCGGTGCGTCTCGACCGAACGAATCGGGTTAAAGGAGCTGCTCATCCCTTTAGGGGAACGATACCCTGGTCTGGAGAGGACGCCCTCAGGTCCTGCTCTTCGTATTGCTAACGGTACGTCTCTATGGATGTCTTCGTATCGCTCTGTACGTCTTATTGAGTGTGCGACTGTATTTTGATTGAGTATGGTTGGATGTTCGTTTGCGTATGGTTGAATGTTCGTTTGCGTATGGTTGAATGTTCGTTTGCGTATGGTTGATTGTTCGTGTGCGTATGGTTGAATGTTCGTTTGCGTATGGTTGAATGTTCGTTTGCGTATGTTCGCTGAGGCTATGCGTCTGTCTGCCTGGTTAAATGTACGTCTGTGTATGTACGTCTTCCTGTCCCTCTTTTCGTCTGGTTAACTGTCTGTGTGCGCCTCCTAAGTCGCTCGCGTGTCTTTTCCACTAGAGACTAGAAGTCCTGCTGCCTGACTGTTTAACTGTACGCTTGTATGACTCTGTCTAACTGTCTAAAGCAGCGTCAGACGAAAGTTTTGCCGCCTCCTTGTCCGTCTGTTTAACAGTCCCTCTCTGTACGTCTGTTTATCCGTTGGCGTATCTTCCTCGTCGTCTAATCCGAGCGGAGACAAGTTTTCCAATTGCTTTGTCACTCCACCGTCTTCGAGACGGGCGGGCGGGCGAGCGGTCGGTCGGCCCGGTCGAGACTGCAGGCCGGGCGGGCAGCAGCCAGGCGCCCAAGGGCCTCAGCGCCGCCGCCGCCGTCGCCTCCGCCGCGGGTTAGACGCGGAACACTGGCGACACCCGACGACGTAATACGTCGACTAATGAGCGCCGCTGCAGCATCGGTCTTCCACACTCCTTCTCCTGCTGCTGCTGCTGCTACTGCTGCTGCTGCTGTATCCGCGGCTGCAGCTGATGCAGAGGCGAAGATGATGCTATAACGTGACGAAGGAGGCGGCGAAACTTTTGGCGGGAAACGACGGTGACGTCGTTGTAGCAGACGAGATGCGTCGCTGCAAGAAGACCCGACACCACGTGGCGCCAGACGTCGTGACGGTTCCCACCGGAAGTGATGTCAATCTAGAGAGCGTGGAAGACAAGGAAGCGGCCGCTGGAAAGGAGTCGCAAGGCGCTCTTGTCGAAACGTCTGCTGTTGGCAACGCGTGCGGAACGAGTTCCAGCAGTGCGTGCGGAACTAATTCTAACAGTGCGTGCGGAACTAATTCTAACAGTACGTGCGGAACGAATTCTAACAGTTCTTCTGGAACGATTTCTTACAGCGCGAGCGGAACGTATTCTTACGGTGCGTGCGGAACAAATTCTAACAGAGTTTACGAAACAAATTCCAATATTGCTTGTGTTGAGAATTCTAACTGTACGTCCGTTTCGAAATCTAGCTCGCCTGGTGGAACAAATTCTAATAATCCATGCGGAACGAATTATGAGACTAAAGGCGGTGTGAAGTCTAGCAGTGCTTGCGGAATAAATTCCGGCAGTGAGTGCGGAAATAATTCTAGTGGTGCATGCGCGAAGTATTCTAAGAGCGGATTCGGAAGTTATTCCAGCACTAAATGTGGAAACGACTGCGGAAATAATTCTAGCGACGGATGCGGAAATTATTTCAACGGAAGAGGCGGAAACGATTCTAACAGTCTGTGTGAAAGTCATTCCAAGCCGAAAATGGATGAGACGATAGAGGTGGGAGAAAACAGCGGAACAGCGGGACAAAGGAATTCGTTGTACGAACAGGGAACCAGAATTGAAACTAGAGGTGCAGATGAGTCCCAACCGGGAACCAGCGTAGAATCTAAAGGCGCTGGCGATTCAAAACAGGGAACCACGAGGACAGTTAGAAGCGCTTGCGAATCGGACCAAGGATCTGTTAAGGAATTAGAAAGCGGAAATGGTTCGGACTTCTGTCCGCGAATTCACGAATCCAAAAAGGCGATCGAAGACTCATTTCCGTTTCAGGGATTTCCGGCGGAAGAGAAGAGGATTCTGGGATCGCCGGACGCGATTAAGCTACAGAACCGAAAGCGTAGCAAATGTTTCGGCAAGAAGGACCGATCTTCGACGCGAGATTTCGAACGAGACCTCAGCGAGAACCGATCTCGCTAAACCTGGGACAAATGGCGTTCGAACCGAAATCGCTGTGTTGTTGAACCGGAAGTGATCAGGGCCACAGGGACTACTGATTGCGCGAGGCAGGAACTCAGTGACGTCATCCAGTGGAAAGCGGAAGTTGGCAAAGCGGAAGTGAGTGGCGCAGGGATGGAGCCGAATGCACTGGAAGTAGCCGAGGGGCACATTGCCGACCGCGAGGAGAATCCCGTCGCTGGAGGCGCTAGCATCAACGAGGCGACTTCGACAACGGCGGCGGCGGCGCCTAAAAGGGACTTCAAAGGCTCTTCGAAGGACATCAAAGACGCTTCAAAGGACAGCCGCCGAAGCGACTTCAAAGCGGGCGACGACGGCGCGAATATCGCGTCGTTTAGCGGGGCCGAATCAACTCCACGGACGGTAAACGCGAAACCGAAAGCGAAGAAAAAGCGGAAAGTAGCGACCTCCTCTGACGGGGAACTTCTTCCAGGCGACGGTGGCTCCCTCTGCCTCGATGACTACGAGGACGTCCTTGTGGACGTGACCTGCGGGGTCAACTCCGCCCGGCTCTGCCTCAACCACCTGAAGAAGGGCAGCAAGGGACGGTGCGTCGAGTTCAACGGGGAGCTACTGACCCCGAACCAGTTTCAACGGGTTAGCGGGCGCTGGATGGCGAAGGACTGGAAGCGGTCGATCAAGCATTACGGTCGCAGTCTAAAGCAGCTGCTCAAGGAGGGCACCATACGATGGACCCCACCGACTTGCCTGTGTAACATCTGCAAGCCACATGTAAGTGCAACCACGTAGAGGCGCTATATAAGGCGCCGTGGTAATCTAATCTGGGCTAATGATTCTCCCTTGGCGCTGTTATCTTCAACTGCCCAAGGCATCCTTTCGATGGATGTTGCCGCTCAGGTCAAATGGCAAGCGGAAATTATGAGCCTTTGGAGGGAGGAGCGAGGGTGAGATCCGATGGGTCAGGGAAACACACATATACAGATACATGCAAGCATACGTACAGATGTATACTTTAAAGGAAAGAGCTCCTACACCTTTGTTTTCTTATGATGTTTACTCTATCTTTCCATGTTTCTGTCTCTGTCTGTTTGTCTGTCTCTGTCTCTCCTTCTCGCTCTCATTCTGTCTGACTCTCTGTCTCTGTAACTGTCTCTGTCTCTGTCTGTCTGGCTGTCTGAATGTCTGTCTGTCTGTCTATCTGTCTGTCTGTCTGTCTGTCTCCCACTCTCCTGTTCTGTCTATATATAATAATAATGACGACAATTTATATGGCGCTGTAACACAGCCATGCCGTTGCAAGGGCGTCTATCTGTATGTCTGTCTGTCTCTCTGTGTGTATGTATCTGTGATGCATAAATGCATATATTAGAATATATAATTATGCATAAATCAGGTGTTAATATCAATGTACATAATGAATGCTTTATGTTCTACATATTTCCTATATGCGCCCATACAAATATGCTATATAATTATATAATTGTGTGTGTGCGTGTGTGTGACAGAAATATATATATATATATATATATATATATATTGAAATTTAATACAAAACCACATAATATACGTCATGTGGTAAATAAGTCCCGGTCTATAATTATAGGACTATTTGCATGGAGAATTATTCTCTGTACTGATTCGGATTAGTTTATTACATTCTGGCACTTATCCACGCAGTCACAGGAACAAACACACAAAGAGTCACACAGATACACAGCGCAGGCATGCACCCATACACTCCGCATGCGCGAAATAAGCGGAACAGTGGCGCCCCGTGGCGGCCAGTAAGGACGCAGGAAGCTCTCCCGCTTGCAGTGACGAATCTATTACTTGTGGCGATCGGTGGAAGCCATAGATAATTATAAGTAGGCGTTGGTGTGAAGGATTTATGTAGGGCTATGAGTTGCGCTAGGATTGTGTTTCGCTTGCCTTCACACCATTGCTTTCGTTATGAAGAAGAAGAGCAATCCAGTACAGTAGCCCTGAGAAGATGGCACGTGTTTGAATTGCTGGCTACTTTATTTTCTCGGCCTCGGTGTATGAGAGCAGGGAGGTTGTCCTCTTCCTCTTCCCATTGACGGTGTATGGTCGGTGTACTCGTTACAGCTGAGTTGGCTAGTAGGGGGCAGCGATGGGTACGCTTAGTTAAGTTAAATTGCTAATCGGTTAGAATTAGAGTTAGCTGCTGAAATTTGCTAATGGATTAGAATCAGAATTAGCTGTTTGTCTAAAAATGTCTAATCGATTAGCTAATCGGTTAGTTAAATTGCTAATCAATTAGAATTAGCTACTGAAATTTGCTTATCGATTAGAATTAGAATTATCTGTTTAGCCAATAATATTGATCAGCTAATCGATTAGTTACCCCTACACTTGTAGGGGGCAAGTGTAGCTGAAATCTTTAAAACTCGTTATTCGTGAGATAATAAACCAAAAATATGAATGCTCCTGTACACTCTGTCTGTTAGCGAAATCGTTTATTTTTGCTTCCTCATCTCTTGCACGCTACCGGTTGTCTAGTGTCAGCAAACAACAGTATGACTATTATAATGAACGCTATAGTTTCTGCCGTCAACAGATACTACAAAACCATCACAGACATAAAATGTAATTGTACATGTTTTTATATAACAGCCAAATGGTCTCGACCCTGC
>JACEVL010000070.1:967500-970000 GCA_020284085.1 Aporrectodea caliginosa
CTGGATATCTGTGGATGGTTCATTATTACCGTCGAACCCTCTCTTAATCGATACAGTCGCTCTTTCGCTGCGTCAGCCGAACGAACGCTAATCAATCAGTTCCTTCCTAGGGGCCGAGAACGATCCAATCCCCACGCCTACCCACCACTCCATCCGTCTCTCTATGTCTTTGTGTCTGTCTATGTGTGTCTCTCTCTGTCTGTGTGTGTGTGTCTTTCTCTTGCACTATAGTATCTCTCACAATCGTTATCGCTCTACCTTCCCCGTCTCTCTGTATCTCTGTATCTCTATCTGTCTGTCTGTCTGTCTGTCTGTCTGTCTGTCTGTCTCTGTCTGTCTACATCTTTCTCTGTCTGTCTGTCTGTCTGTCTGTCTGTCTGTCTGTCTGTCTGTCTGTCTTTCTCTCTCTCTCTCTCTCTCTCTCTCTCTCTCTCTCTCTCTCTCTCTCTAGCATTAGTATCTCACAATCTTTCTCCTCTACCTCCTCTCTACCTCTCTCTGTATCTCTCTCCATGTGTATTTTGTCTACCTCTCACTCTGTCTACCGCCCCTCCGTCTGTCTGTCTGTCTCTCTGTCTGTCTGTCTGTCTCTCTCTCTGTCTCTCACTCTCTCTCTCTCTCTCTCTCTCCGTCTTTATCTTTCTCTATATGGCAACCTCACTCTCTCTCTCTAACTCTCTGTGTGTCTTCCTCTCTGTCATTCTCTGTGTCTCTCTATCTATCTATCTTACTCACTCTACGTCTTTCTTTCTGTCGTTCTCTCTAGCTCCCTTTCTACTTCTGTCGCTCCCTCTCTCTCCCTCTCTGTGTGTCTCTCTCTGTGTATCTTTCTCTGTCTCTATCTAGCTATCTGTCTGTCTGTCTGTCAATTTCACTCTCTCAGTCTCTGTCTCTCTGTCTCTCTCTATCTTTCTCTCTCTCCGTCTCCCTCTCCCTGCTACCGTCCATCTGTTCCTCGGTTTGTCTGTCCGTATGTTTGTATGTCCTTTCGTCCGCTCAGCCATCCCTCTCTCAATTCGTCCGCTCCTGCAATCATTCGTCCGTCCGTCCGTTCGTCCGTCAATTTGTCCTCCATCCGTCAGACCGCTCGTCCACTGGTCCATCCAAAGGGTCCAAAGGCCGCCGTGTGCCCACCGCCTCCTACCCATCCACTTCCACTCCCTTCCCATCCTCTTCCACCTTCCCCTGCTCCTCCCTCTGCTGTCGATCTGCGTGGGGGTGTCTTCGGAATCCCCTTGCGCGTCTCCGATAATCGTGCGCTGTTAGGAGCCTCCTCCTCCTCTCGATCCAGCGCCGACGCACGGGCGCGCTCCAGGAGTGGTCGCAGCTGAGGAGAGGGAGGAGGAGGTGGTGGTGGTAGTGGAAAGGAGGAGGTGAAGGTGGTGGAATACGAGGAGGAGGAGGAGAAGAGGAGGAGTAGGTGGTGGTGGTGGTGGTGGTGGTGGTGGTGGTGGTGGTGGTGGTGGTGGTGGTGGAAGAGGAAGAGGTGAAGGTGGTGGAATACGAGGAGGAGAAGGACGAGGAGGAGGTGGTGGTGGAAGAGGAAGAGAGGTGAAGGTGGTGGAATACGAGGAGGAGGAGGAGAAGGACTGAGGAGGAGGAGGTGGAGGAGGTGGAATAGCATGGGGAAGAGGCGGACATGGAGGTGAAGGAAGAGGAGGAGGAGGAGGAGGAGGAGGTGGTGGTGGAAGAGGAAGAGGTGAAGGTGGTGGACTACGAGGAGGAGGACGAGGACGCGGAGGAGGACGGAGGAGGAGGTGGTGGTGGAAGAGGAAGGGGTGGAGGAGGTGGAATAACATGGAAGAGGCTGACAGGAGTGAAGGAAGAGAAGGAGGAGAAGGGAGGAGGAGGAGGAGGAGGAGGAGGAGGAGGTGGTGGTGGTGGTGGTGGTGGTGGTGGTGGTGGTGGTGGTGGTGGTGGTGGTGGTGGTGGTGGTGGTGGTGGTGGTGGTGGTGGTGGTGGTGGTGGTGAAGAGGAGGAGGTGGTGGAATAGCATGAAGAAAGACTGACATGGAGGTGAAGGAAGAGAAGGAGGAGGAGGAGTTGGTGGTAGTGATAGTGTTGGAAGGAGGAGGTGGAGGTGGTGGAATAGCATGGGGAAAAGGTGGAGGTGAAGAAGGAGGTTGTGGAAAAGAAGGCGGAGGTTAAGGAGGAATAGGAGGCGAAAGGAGAAGGAGTAGGTGGAGGGGAAATAGGAGTGGAAAAGAAGGAGATGGAAGTTAAGGAGGAGGAAGAAGAAAACGAGGATGGATAACAAAGGAGAGAACTGGAAGGAGGGAATTAGGAGAAAGATGGAGTATAACGTTGGAGGAAAAGGGAGGTGGTAAACTGGAAAAAGAAAGAGGCGTGAGGAAAACGAGGACGAGAGAAGAAAGGAGGAGGATTTGACTGAAGAGTATTGGGAAATATGAGTTGTGAAGGAGGAATGAGGGAGGAGCCAGCGGAGGGAAGGGAAATGGAGGATTGGGGAAGGCGGATGTGGAAAAGCACGGAGATTTGC
>JACEVL010000070.1:975000-982500 GCA_020284085.1 Aporrectodea caliginosa
ACAGTAAACAAGCTTTGAGTAAAGCTGAGTATATAAACCGGATATATAGTGAACTTGCTTTTCTCAGTTGTAAGGAGAGTCGCCTTATATAACTGACCGTCTTATCCGGATTTAACTGCAGCATTGCTGCCGTCTATAATACTTTTATTGCATCTTCTAGCCACTTGCAAATGCTTGGCGTCTATTGTGATCATAATGGTATATTCCATATTTCTAAAGCGCTAGTCTAAAGCTAAGCGAAGGGCACCAGCTTATTCACGAGCACTGTGTCATATCAGAGGGGTTGTCCATGCAGTGATGTCCAGTGGAGATCCGAATCCGGTTATCAGAGAGACCAGAGGGGCAGCTGCAGGCTAAGGTGGGTTTCATTGAGGACAAGAAAGCTTGTAATGCAGAGAATTGCACGGATTACACTGGACAACAAATTTTAACTTTTTTTTTTGCTGCCTAAAAACTTTAGCTGTTCTATATAGATTTTGGCACGCTGAATCCAGTGGTGTTCTCAGAATTTTTGTATCACGTCAGGTTTTTGAGAAAAATGGTTTGCAAGATTTTAAAAGAAATGCCCAGAAAGTTACTTAGTGCATAGATTTCACTGGACAACAAATTTTAACTTTTCTTTGCTTCCTAAAAACTTTAGCTGTTCTATATAGATTTTGGCACGCTGAATCCAGTGGTGTTCTCGGAATATTTTTACCACGTAAGGTTTTTGAGAAAAATAGTTTGCAAGATTTTAAAAGAAATGCCCAGAAATTTACTTTTAGTGCATAGATTTCACTGGACAACAAATTTTAACTTTTTTGCTTCCTAAAAAACTTTAGCTGTTCTATATAGATTTTGGCACGCTGAATCCAGTGGTGTTCTCAGAATATTTGTATCACGTCAGGTTTTTGAGAAAAATGGTTTGCAAGATTTTAAAAGAAATGCCCAGAAAGTTTTACTTAGTGCATAGATTTCACTGGACAACAAATTTTAACTTTTCTTTGCTTCCTAAAAAACTTTAGCTGTTCTATATAGATTTTTGGCACGCTGAATCCAGTGGTGTTCTCGGAATATTTTTACCACGTAAGGTTTTTGAGAAAAATAGTTTGCAAGATTTTAAAAGAAATGCCCAGAAATTTACTTTTAGTGCATAGATTTCACTGGACAACAAATTTTAACTTTTTTTGCTTCCTAAAAAACTTTAGCTGTTCTATATAGATTTTGGCACGCTGAATCCAGTGGTGTTCTCAGAATATTTGTATCACGTCAGGTTTTTGAGAAAAATGGTTTGCAAGATTTTAAAAGAAATGCCCAGAAAGTTACTTAGTGCATAGATTTCACTGGACAACAAATTTTAACTTTTTCTTTGCTTCCCAACAAACTTTAGCTGTTCTATATAGATTTTGGCACGCTGAATCCAGTGGTGTTCTCAGAATTTTTGTATCACGTCAGGTTTTTGAGAAAAATGGTTTGCAAGATTTTAAAAGAAATGCCGAGAAATTTACTTAGTGCAAGATTTACAATGTACTGTTATTTACTTTTTGGACATTTTAAAACTGAACAACCGCTAAATTGCGTTTGTATTCAATATATACAAACGCAAATCGCGGTATGCACTAAGTAAATTTCTCAAAATTTCTTTTTAAAAATCTTGCAAACCATTTTTCTCAAAACCTGACGTGATACAAAAATTCTGAGAACACCACTGGATTCAGCGTGCCAAAATCTATATAGAACAGCTAAAGTTTTTAGGAAGCAAAAAAAGTTAAAATTTGTTGTCCAGTGAAATCTATGCACTAAGTAACTTTCTAAGCATTTCTTTTAAAATCTTGCAAACCATTTTTCTCAAAAACCTGACGTGATACAAAAATTCTGAGAACACCACTGGATTCAGCGTGCCAAAATCTATATAGAACAGCTAAAGTTTTTTAGGAAGCAAAAAAAGTTAAAATTTGTTGTCCAGTGAAATCTATGCACTAAAAGTAAATTTCTGGGCATTTCTTTTAAAATCTTGCAAACTATTTTTCTCAAAAACCTTACGTGGTAAAAATATTCCGAGAACACCACTGGATTCAGCGTGCCAAAATCTATATAGAACAGCTAAAGTTTTTTAGGAAGCAAAGAAAAGTTAAAATTTGTTGTCCAGTGAAATCTATGCACTAAGTAACTTTCTGGGCATTTCTTTTTAAAATCTTGCAAACCATTTTTCTCAAAAACCTGACGTGATACAAAAATTCTGAGAACACCACTGGATTCAGCGTGCCAAAATCTATATAGAACAGCTAAAGTTTTTTAGGCAGCAAAAAAAAAGTTAAAATTTGTTGTCCAGTGTTATTGTAGGCATAGTAGGATTGGACGGATTAGGGTAGGAATAGGATAGGACGGTTTAGGGTAGGAATGGGAAGCTGGTGGATTAGGGTAGGAATATAGAATTTGATGGATTAGGGTATACTATAGGAATAAGATTTGATGATAATTATTAGGGTAGGAATAAGATTGGATGACAATTATTAGGGTAGGAATAAGCTTTGATGGATTAGGGTAAGAAATAAGAATGGGATTGGATGAATTAGGGTAGGAATGGGATTGGATGGATTAAAGTAGAATTCGCTATCGCTTCGAACTGTTGCGGATCCAGAAACGCCAAACCTTGTAGTTATTTTGAAGAGCGTTCTTAAAGCTCAACGACCAACTTCTCCATATTAAACTGGAAAATAGAAATTGCTCTTCATGCGCTCAAGTGATATAGCGCCACAACATCCACTGCAGCTGCAGTCGTTAAACCTCCATTGATTCCTCTTTGGACACTTGACGCTCTATGACTTTGCTGCATCCAGATTCAAAGGTTCAGACGTTGACTTTGCTCTCGAGTCCGCTATAGGCGTAACCGTGTATATTGTGACAGTGGGTGTCCGGTCTCCACCGCTTTTTAAAGTGGTCGCGACAGTCACCACCAGTTTTTGGCCGTCTGCTGAAAATATATTTTCGACATGAAAGCGTTATATTGGTTTGAAGCAAGTTCAAGCAACGACGACTAACGGAGTTGTATTCTTGCATGCTCGACTATACTTGGATGCTTAACCATATATTTGCATAATACTTGCATACTTAACTATACTTGCTTACTTAAATATACTTGCATACTTAAATACACTGGCATACTTGACTATACTTGGATACTTAACTATACTTGCATAATACTTGCATACTTAAGTATGCTTGCATACTTAAGTATTCTTGCGTACTTAACTGTTCTTCCATACTTAAAAATACTTACGTACTTGCCTATCGCAATGTTGATAGATGCCTTCACCTTATCCTACTTACTTATTGTTTAACCCTTTGGAGGTGAGGTGGGGTATGACACACCCCAAGGCTATTCTACGCTGCTTTTTCTACGGAAAACGTAGAACCAGCTTGGATTATTTTGTCTACCTTAGTGAATGTGAAATACGGACACTTTAGGACACTTTCAGGTACTTTTGGACGCCATGGATTTTTTTTTTATTTCTTGCATATTAAAGTGAAATTTTAATTTTTCGTATACATATTGATTTTAAGGAATTTAAAAAGTAACGGCACAGTGCCGAAAAAATGTGCGATTATAAGATATTACTGCATATAGTGTTGCATCGAATCCATCGATGCAAAATTGATCCATTATTACGGGTATTATGTCACGACATTGTCACGTGTTCCCAAAATGTTACATGTTTTGAGGGCCACGAAGATGCCATTGCAAAGGGCCGCTTGATTTTGAGCGCCACCACGCTGGCCATAACAATTATGATTGAAAACTGTTATTTGTTCCTGAAAATCACCAGTTTAGCCGACAATTGGTTACATAACTGTAGTTTAGCTCACAATTTATATTATAGTTGATAATGCGACTTGCAAGTAATTACATGTATTGGGGTATGTCAGACCCCACCTCACCTGAAACGTTACAATGCTTCACCTCACCTCCAAAGGGTTAATGTTGTATAAATTAGCGACGTCATCCATCTTGCTGTAGTTCACAGTGTCAGATCAAGTTTTTCCCCACACATTAGATTCAAGAGGGAGATGGGAGGGAGACGTTGAGGGAGAGGGAAGAGGAGGGGAGGGAGCGTGGAGATGTGAAGAAAAAAAAGGACGAAAAAGGCTATAGGCTACGCCCTTGGAAATAGCGCTTTCCCAAACGTCGAAAGTTGGCAGCAAAGCATTCGTAGCCATTGCCAGGCAAATAAAATGTCAATAATTGTGGGTCACCTTAGCCGCTCATAGACGTTCGTGAGAGCCTTAAGCACGGTAGCCTAGCTGACTCGTTGCAAGATGAACCTGAGTGTGGTTATAGAAGCCATTAACCTAGCTGTTAATTCCAGCTCTTAATGACATGGTATTAGTATTATGCTTTTAGTTAGAGTTATAGTTTACATTTAACATCGCATAGACTAGCGCAGAGAACGCCTCTGATTACTTTGCTCTTTAGGGCGCTATATAAATGTTCAATTCCGATTACGATTACGATTAGAATTAGAATTAGAAAAAGAAAAAGAATAGGAATAAGAATAAGAATCGAAATTACGATGACAATTACAATCACTTAATTAAAATTCAAAATTACAAAATTACAAAATAACAAAATTACAAAATTACAAAATTACAAAATTATAAAATTAAAAAATTAAAAATTACGATTACAATTACAATTAGCTGATCCGTCGGTGGTTGTCCAATTGACTGAGTTATGGCAAATCCGAGAAACATTTATCGGCCCTTTCTTGATCTCTTCTCCATTCGCCACTGCACCCTACCCCCCGCCCCCACTGGACTATCAAACCATGCCGACCAACTTGTCTTTACTATTATACTATGTCATTACGTGTCCGTCAGTTTTAATGTGCAAATATGTTTCGTGTATCTGTATTTGTTTGTTTGCTGGTTGCTCTCTTCTCTCCCACTCAGCTTGTGCTTTTGTTTCCTTCTCCGTGTTCTCTTCTTCCTATCTCCACGTGTAAGGATCCTGAGTGGCTGAGTGGGTTGGTAGCCCGCTCGTCACGCCGGCGCCCCGGGTTCGCTTCCCGGTCGGGTCGGTTTATCAGAGATTAATTTCTCGGATCTTTACTGCGGGTGGCTCGGTCGCATTATAAACGTGGAGTACAATACAACACACAATACAACACATCACAATACAACTGGGGCGCGGTGGTGTAGGGGTATGTTCGGTGCCTTGCAGCTGGAGGGTTGCGGGTTCGAATCCACCTCAAAGTCGCCGCGTAGGGACGCTGGGCAAGTCCTTCACTCGCAATTGCTCATGCGCTTCGGCGTGAAACTCTGATCCAGCGTTCGCGCAGTAGTCGGGAGCGCCTCTGAATGGGAAAATCTGGTAGGGGCGCTATAACAAGTGTTCAAATACAATACAATACAATACAATACAATACGTGTACGTCCAGTTGTCTCTCTAACTGTCTGTCTCTCGGTTTGTTTATTTGTCCGTCCATCTGTCCGTCTGCCTGTGTGTTTGTCTGTTTCCACTATTTAAACATATCTGCTCACTGGTGCAGCCTGCTCCCGTGGGGTTGTATAATTATGCATGTCATAAGTGTAGGTGTCTATAATTATGTTTATTATTATATAATATGTGGTATATGACATTTCTTCGTAATGATTTAACATACCTTAACGTCCCTTAGGCTGAAGCAGAAACGCCATTGTAAGGCACTGAAAGATACAAGCCTATATATATACATGTATATATATATATTTATTTATATATATATAAATATATATATATATATATATATATTGCGGTGTCTGTCTCTCTTTGTCGAAGTATTTCTCATTTAGACGCTCTGCCTCTGTCTGGTGCGTTTAATTAGTTGTCTGTGAATAATTCATCAGCTTCTCCTTTCTCCCTCCGTCCCTCCTTTCGTCCATCCATCCAACTGTCCATCCATCCAACCGTCCATCCATCCTTCCATCCATCCATCCCCTGTTCTTCCATCCGCCCCACCCTCCCTCCGTCCATCCACCCCATCCATCCCTCCGTCCCTTCTTTCCACCCACCCATCCACCCATCCGTTCATCCACCCAGATCATCTCAAATGAGAATCCATCTGTCCCACCTTCCCTCCGTCCCATCCACCTCTATCCATCCATCCGTCCCTCTCTCCCTCCCTCCGTCCATTTATACATCCATCCCTCCCTCCTTCCCTTCTTATCTATGTCCATCCATCCGTTCATCCATCCACCCGTTCCTCCCTCCATCATTCCTTTCATCCCTGATATCCATCTCTCTACCGTTTTCTTCTTCCACCCACCCATCCATCCATCCATCCATCCTATCCATCCATCCATCCATCCATCCATCCATCCATTCATCCATCCATCCATTCATCCATGTGATCTCCATTCATCCATCCATCCGTTCATCCATCCATCCGTCCATCCATCAATCCATCCGTTCATCCATCCACCCGTTCCTCCCTCCATCATTCCTTTCATCCCTCCATCCTACTCCCCCATACTGCTTCTGCCACTTATCTATCCATACATCCAGATCGATCTATCCCTAATCCATGACCATCCATCCAAACATCCTACATTATCCATCCATCCATCCATCCATCCATCCATCCATCCATCCATCCATCCGATATTATCCATCCATCCATCCATCCAAAATCCATACGCGGGAGGTGTCCATCCATCCATCCATCCATTCATCCATCCATCCATTCATCCATCCATCCATTCATCCATCCATCCATTCATCCATCCATCCGTTCATCCATCCATCCGTCCATCCATCCAACCGTCCATCCATCCCATGTTCTTCCATCCGCCCCACCCTCCCTCCGTCCATCCACCCCATCCATCCCTCCGTCCCTCGATCTCTTCCACCCACCCATCCACCCATCCGATTCATCCACCCATCCGTTCATCCATCCACTGGTCCCACCTTCCCTCCATCCCATCCACCTCTATCCATCCATCCGTCCCTCTCTCCCTCCCTCCGTCCATTTATACATCCATCCCTCCCTCCTTCCCTTCTTCCACCCATCCATCCATCCGTTCATCCATCCACCATTCCTCCTCCCTCCATCATTCCTTTCATCCCTCCATCCATCTCCCATCCATCTCTCCTTCCACCCACCCATCCATCCATTCATCCATCCACCTGTCTCTCCCTCTTTCTCTCCTTTCGTCTATCCATCCACCCATCCCTCCCTTCTTTCCTCCTTTCATCCCTCCATCCATCCCTCCACCCAACCCTCCTTTCGTCCTTTCGTCCATCCATCGTGGACTGCGATGGAAGGAAGCCAGTGCGGCGGCGGAGGTGGCGGCGGAGGCGAGGGAATTCTGGAGACGAGGGTGCACGCGGAAGAGTGGAAGGAGGAGGAGGAGGGGATGGACGATGAGGGAGCGAGGCGGTGGAAATGGAGGAGCTGGGAACGGAAGGAGGGAGAGGGGTGGACGGTGGGAGGAAGGATGGATAAGGTCGTGGAAGGTGGGAGGAGGAAGAGCAGGAGGAGG
>JACEVL010000070.1:987500-1100000 GCA_020284085.1 Aporrectodea caliginosa
GTTATCGGTCGGCCTCACTCGGTTCGAAGCCCTCAACGGAAGTTCCGCAAACACGACATAGCACATGATCGTCATGAAGACAGTGTGGCATCGAAACTGTAGGTCTTACAATGCGGACTCCCTATTACACGAATTGTTATTGCGAGTTATTTTCTATGCCGCGGTGTCTGGTATAATTGTGCTGCTGCATAGCCTACAGGTGTGTGTTTGATTTTTGTCTAATGGATTTATTACTGGGTTGAAGAGGAAGGATCTCTTATGGCTACAATGAGTGAGACAGACAGAGACAGACAGACAGAGACAAAGAGATACAGATAAAGAAGCAGAGACAGAGAGGGAGAGAGAGCGCGAGAGACAGACAGACAGGCAGACAGACAGACAGACAGAAAGAGGGGGAGGAATAGAGGGAGACATAGAACGAGTATTAAGATTTTAAAAAATTGACGAATATTGACGAATATTAAAACTGGCCAACGAATATTAAAAATATAAATATAAATTTTTAGTTCTTTTAATTCTTAATTCTTCAAAATCAGGGATTAATTGTACAAAAATCAGTGCCAAAAAATATGGATAAGAACAGTTACATATTACAGTTACTCAGCCAAGTACAGACCTATGGTAGGTAAAATCATACTTGACATTATATTGAGTGGTGCAGCAAGATATTTGGCGCCAATACCAACAATTTGAACTAAGATATGCCAACGACTCTATGGCTAAGTTCATCCCCTATCCGTCAGACGAGCCAAGTCAATTAAGGGCTAAACGCATCATTGACATGCTGGCGTAAACAACATATTATCTTCAAATGATATAGAATTACTGGTGCAGGGATTTCAGATTAAAAGAAAGACAGAAAGACAGACAGACAGACAGACAGACAGACAGACAGACAGACTCAATAGTATGGCAAGATTTGGGTAGGAACTGGGAAGCCTAAGCCTACCACATAACAGACCACAGCTCCAAGTATAGCGCCGCAAAACCACCGCACATGTTCTTCATTGGTAGTCTTAAATTTGTAAAGCAAAAACAGTGACGTCATCAACGAATATTTACGAATATTTACGAATATTTACGAATATTAAAAATGCCCTAATATTCACGAATATTTACGAATATTAAAGCCTGAAGTCACTAATTCTCGTTCTATGGAGGGAGAGACAGACACAGACACAGACCGACACAGACAGACAGAGACAGAGACATAGAGGGACAGAGAGAGACAGAGAGAGACAGAGGAAGTAAATTGGTCACATTCTGAGAGGAGACTCCCTGTTGACAATTATCATGGATAGAAGAATGGATGAAAATAGATAGAGAGGAAGATCTGTTGGACTGGATGATGGTCGATGGATATGGTAAACTGGAGGAGGAAGTCCAGCATGGAGAGGAGTGGCGCAATTGCACTTTGAGCCTGCCCAATGGCAGACAACTTGAAGAAGAGAGGATTCAGTAAATCTGAATCTGAGGTGCGAGATAAATAAGCGCGATTTGTTAGAGAGGGAGCCCTTCAAGCACCATTGCTCAGCGCCATCCATCTACTGCCTCTTGGTAATTAGATATTGGTGCTTAATAAATTAATAATAATGATAACATTAATGACGATAATAGTAGAAATGATAATAATAATATTTTGCCTCTGAGGGACTATTTCTACCTTGGAAAATAAAAAGTAATAATAGTAGTAATAGTAGTAGTAATAGTAGTAGTAGTAGTAGTAGTAGTAGTAGTAGTAGTAGTAGTAGTAGTAGTAGTAGTAGTAGTAGTAGTAGTAGTAGTAGTAGTAGTAGTAGTAGTAGTAGTAGTAGTAGTAGTAGTAGTAGTAGTAGTAGTAGTAGTAGTAAGTAGTAATAATAATAATAATAATAATAATAATAATAATAATAATAATAATAATAATGCACTAACAACTTGTCTAGAATCGAGTTACTCGGAGGTTCTTCAGCAGCTGCGTGCAGGTGCGAGACACATGCGTCTGAGTGCAGTTCCAGTTCGATATACTCTAATATGGACGAGGTCCGTGTCGAGCGATAGCGTTCGATGGATTTTCTAGTGTATCCAGATTTAGTTGACTGTAAAGCGTCATGTTTTGCACAGCGAAAGGCTTACGATCACAGAGCATGGCTAAAAACGAGGCGATGGACTCTTGAAGGTAATGGCTATTAACTACAGACACTGATCCTGTGGTCAGACTCACCCGGAGTCCCCTCCCGGATCTGAGATCCGGTACCTCTAATTTTAGATCCGCCAACTGAACTATGAGATCTGTCACCAACAGAGGAGACCCGTATGTATCTTTGGTCGCAATAATCTATTACCTGGTATATGCAGGGATTGAATTGTCAGAGGGTTGGGAGGGTTCAACCCCCAGTTCATTTATCAACCCCTCCAGTTAGGCCTGATGATGATAATAGCCAAATGATGATAATGGTTACCAAAACTTACTTTGGAAATTATGCGGTTAATAAAATGTTTTGCTTGAACTATCAACTATAATTCTTATAATAGTTCTATGACTCTTAATTCTGAATATAGGCTAAAACACAGCTAAAGGATCGAGTGCACCCACACCCACTACAATTTAGCACGTGTAGGCCTATCGGTTTTAGGTAGGCCCTACGTAAGAAATTCTGGTCGGAACATCCGGACATGTAGGAATTTTTCAACCCCTTCCTCCAATTCCAATTTGGATAATTCAAACTCTATGACGTGCATCATGTTTAACGTATTGTCCTGTTATCCTGATAGCGAATAGTGAGTGTCAGTTACAGGTTAGCCATAAAGACGTAGGTAGGTTTTAGATTTGCAAAGCTTTGAAGCTATATACGTGACTTCTCGATCAGCAATGTAACAGCAATAATAACACAGTAATGAAATATGCACTGGACTGATCGGAATGTTCATGGACATCGAAGTACTTCTCTACCAACGCTTGAAAGGAACATTAGAGCAGATATTCGTCAGAGCAAGAGTTGTAGACTTGTGGAATGGCTTGGATGATAGTCCTATTTCAGTGGACACTATTAGGCTACAGCTTTCAAGAGGAAGCAAAGAAAATTATTAAGCTATTTAAGTGTTCCACATTAATTTGTATTGGTTATAACACAGACCAGACGACTTCTGAACCACTTAAAACCCTGGTTATGTCATGTTGTGTTGTCGTAGTGTCAGACCAATCGATGGTCGATTCAAGCGAATAAAGCCCAGTGCTTCCCAATCTTTTTTTGCTACGTAATCCTACTTAGGCCTATACCTGAAAATTTTAACGCGGAAACACCTAGACAAAACATAATATTTATTCTGGTAGGCCCTACGCGTAAAGCCCGCGAAGCAGACGAATATACATGTAGGTTTAATTATTCTATTCTATTTACGGATTTATAAAGCGCCTCTCACAGTACAACCTAATCAGAGGCGATTCCAGTGCGAAGGGCCCCTCGAAAAGAAAAGTCTTAAGAGAACGAGCAGAAACAGTAGTGTATTTAGATTCTAGATAACATCACAGCACGAGTTATAGCAGGAAGGTCATTGAACAGCAAAGGGCCAACAGAGGCATAGGCACGATGCTGTGCTGTGGCAGTCCGAGACCGAAGAACTAGAAGGCCATGATGGATTCATGAATTAATAATACAGTCATGAAAACTGAATTATCTTTTATAGGCGAAGATTATAAAAAAATGGTTTATATGAAACAATTAAATTTAAACTTTAGGGCCTAAACCAAGTCCCTTGCAAAGTAATAATAAGGAATATCGGAGGTTTTAGGCCTAATGTGCCTGGTGCTTTTTTTTCTTCTCATGATATATATTGTGTGTGTTCGTATTATGCTAAAAATTAAGATTCTTATACTGCGAGGCAGGACTTAGACGATTTTATATTTCGGTTTTGTTGTAGGCCTAGTTAAATACACAAAACAACGTCACACTATTACCTTAACTTGAATATAATACCACACACATTAGCCTACCCTTTATTCATCTCGGAGTCTGATTTATAATGCAGCAACACTTTCAAACAACAATTTTATTCCACTTCCTAACGGAACCATTGTCTTCCCCTCACGGAACCATAGCGTTCTGCAGAACATAGGCCTACCTTGGGAAACGCTGCTGTAGTTAAAAAATCGTATTCTCTTGGGAATAGTGAAACAACAGTCACTCGCATTGGCATCCTACGAAACTGTTGTTTCGTCAAAATCCGATGGGTCATGGAGAGCAGAAATCATGCTGCGATTGGCAAAGACGATGAAACAGACTCGGATCTTCCCTTTGCATCTCTGGACAACCCTTCTGACAGGAAGCAGCGGTCGTGAATAAGCTGCGGTCCTGCGCTTAGCCTCAGAATAAATTAGAAATCTGGAATTTGCCATCACGAACAGACGAGTCTTGATTTTAGACCCACAGGAAGTATTAAAGAACAGACACAGGCGTAACTTTGTACTGTGACGTTATGTCCGGTCACCACATTTTAAAAAGTGGCGGTAACAGTTGCAACCACTTTTTGGTCCAGTGCTGTTTGGAAAGTTCTGAAGTTTCGCAGGATCCCAATGACTCACGAATGACTGTTGCATAGCTCAATCTGTATAGATAGCTCAGTATTGTCACGGACTCGCTTGGCTATTAGGCAGCGCCGTGCTTTCTCGGTTGTTGGCCCTTCCATCTGGAATGACCTACCACTTAAGCTCCGTTTTTTACTTGTAAGCCATCTGACAGGGTTCTACAAGTCACTCAAGTCTTTTTTCTTTAGTCGTGGCTGGGCCGGGAGCGCTCCTGAGTAGTTTCTTGAAGGGGCGCTATATAAATGCTCTGAATGAATGAATGAATGTCAATATATTAACAGCTGTTGTGAAACAGAATGTAGCCTAGGCCTAGTAAAATGTCATGTACTTTTTTTTATCTGGGAGTAACCTTAAAAAGTGGTGGACAACGCATACTAAATTCGTATAATTTTTATAGGGAAAGGCGAGGAAGGAAGTGAGGGAAGAGGATGAGGTACGGGATAATGGAAAGTGATAGGAGAGGTTGATTGCTTGGATTGTTTCCGATTTGACCGGCGAGCAAGACGTCCATTGAAGCATCCTGGCCACATTCGGCGTCAGTCTGCTTCCGACATTAAGTCCGCAAACATAGGAAGGAGATTAAAGACAGCGGCACACATCGGAAACAGCAGACCAGCAATAAAACTCTGTATGTCCAGGCGTCTGTCTCGTTATCCGTGTATCTGTGAGAGCATCCTTCTATCTGCGTGTTTGTCTTCGTGGCTGTCTGTGTACCTGTCTGTATGTCTACCAGCGTCCAGTTCTTGTAGCGCCATAATTCGTGTCGGGATAAAGGGTCGAAGATCTTTATGCTTCCAACGAACAACTCGTGCACTAATAATATCCGGCCGCTGGCACAGTTTGTAATTCAAGGTCGGTTTTATGGACGACTCAAAAAGAAATTGGTCAAGAACGATTTTATAAAGTACAAGATAAACTTATATAGGAGTACAGATAACCCCCAAGAGGTATCCATGGCTACAAGTGTTGGCAACAGCAGTTATTTGCTACGGCAGAGCACGTTCTGCCATAATATTCGTTTATTATCATAAGCAATAGCCTACTAATGGAACAGATATCTCAAAGCATCTTTCTGTTGTTGTAATATAGGCCTAAGGGGCCGTCCATAAAGCACGTCACGCTATTTTTGACCATTTTACCCTCCCCCTGTCACAAACTGTCACAAAACTCGGACCCCCCAAGTACGTCACACTTTCGAACATAGAAATAATAATACTTCCGAAAGCAAGGCTAATACATAAACAAGGCTTCGCAACAGCATTATTACTAGCGCTCCTAGCGATAGGAATCGTGAAAAACACATTCAGGAGATATGCATTTCATGCTATTTTGACATAAAACTAATTAAAATGTTTCAGAGAATTTTTGAAAATTATTTTTAAAGCTATGAAATTCTACTAAAAAATAAAAATAAATTATAAATAAAATATAAAAAATAAATATGTGACGTCACACATGGCCTGACCCCCTCCCCTGTCACAAACTGTCACTTTCTTAAACCCCCTCCCCTGGAGCGTGACGTACTTTATGGACGGCCCCTAATTCATTTATACTTAGTCCTTAAAGTTGTAGGTAATGTTGGAGGCTACAAGTAAATTCTTCATTGAATTAAGAGTAGGTCTATAATTATAGGTCTAAATGTAGCCCACATAGAATTTTCAAACGAACTGCGATCCATGTCCGTGTTGAAAAAGCCCATCAGATATAATAATATTCGTTTATTATCAATCAGGCTGACAAAACGGAACCGTGTTGCCTATAGGCCTAAAAGATGAGAAGGAATACAAAAATAGGGAACATAAATAAAAAGAATGAAAACTAATCGTCTGAGAGATTCCTAAACTCGTTGCTCAAACAACAGCGTTTAAGTTGAATTTTCCAAAATAGCCAACAAGTTTCAGTTAATTAAGCGACTCTAGAAGTTACAGCCATCGACGTAGGCTATTATAGCCTACGTCGATGGTTACAGCATATAAATTATTGCTATTGTCTCGGTGCTTTTTCTACAGTCCAAACGACCTTGTTTTTCGTGTACACGTCAGTTTTTAACTTCCAATCATTAGGACAGAAATAGGCTACATCAGTAATTTGGGTTTTCCTTCATTTTTAAAAATAATATTACGTTTTTTTTATTAATATTACGTCTGGAACTTTCTGTTTACTGGCTCCGAGCAAAGACGTGCAATCGTAAATTCATTAAAGAAAAATGGTTTCCACGTCCGTCGGCGGCCATTTGCATAAACATCTGCAGAGAAGTGGCTAAGGCTACGTCGGTTGGAACGCAATCTCGTGCTTTATATAGCTGACGACCACTCGACAAAATAGGTCCAGGCGAAGATCAAAGACCTTACGAAGACCACTAAACAATCGCTAATGAAAGCACTGTCGATTAAGATTCGTGTTTATAGACGTCTAGGGGTCTCTTTACTGCGAACTAAGAACTAGAGGCACGTCCGTCGTATTTGCCCAGAAATACTCGACCTCTTCTTGCCGACAGGAGGGCACAGATAGCGCAAGATAACCTCGGGTAAACACGTCTGTACAAGGGCGTTGGGCACTGTGGGCAGAGAGGACACTGCCCACTCGACACGATAAGTATTTTGTTATGCTGTGGCTACTTACTCGAAACAACAGCCTAATTAGCCTACTGTTAAGTTTCTCCTTGTTTACAATACTCGATACAATGATTAAGTATCGTACTTACATTAGAAAGTACTCATTAGTAATATTAGCTGTAATATATTGAATAGCTTACTTTAAGTAATTGCCAAGTAGATAGGCCTGCTGTTTAAGTAAGTAATCTTTATTAGCGTGACACTTTGTGTCATAACGCTATGTCATAACAAAGATGAAGAGCAGCAACACCGTCCTCCTTAATCCAGGCTTCGGACTGGCACCACCCAAAAAGACAGTGCCAGAGTTATATATGTATATATATATATATGTATGTATGTATGTATGCAAACCTATAGAAACACACACACACTCACACACTGAAGAATAAGCTGAACATTACCTCTGATGCACTTCTCCTGAATATTTATGGACGCCGTGTAAATAAGGGTGTTACCATTTTCCAAACAATCCAACTGTATTATAGGGGCATGAGACTGAGTTACACGATTGGGCAAAACCCCTCTTAATTAAGATGGCAAATCAATTCAATACACAAAGGCTAGATGTTTTTCATTGTTAAATCACTTCATTTGTCCATCCGTCCGTCCATCTGTCTGTCTGTCTTTCTGTATGACTATCTGTCTGTCTAGATATCTCTGCCTGTTTGTCAACATGTTTATGTCTTATAATGTGGATATGAATGACTGTGCGCATTTGTTTAAGAATCTGTTCACATGTAGGCTTATGTATCTCTTCTATGTGTGTCTGTCTCTCTAACTGTGTGTGTCTTTCTATGCATACCATCATATGTGTGTCTGTGTGTGTATGTGTGTTTGTCTGTGTGTCAGTGTATCTGTTTGTGTCTGTCTGTCTGTTTGTTTGTCTCAATCCGTGTGATTTAGAGCCATGTGATAATTCGAGCTCCACGCTAAGTAATCATAAAACAACAGTTAAGCGATCCATTTGCAGCTGCGCGATTTCTAATTCCGTCGATCAAATACAAACAATCAAATTGTACCCACGTACATAAGTACAAACTCATACAATTACCTACGCAGCTGTCTGTCTGTCTGTCTGTATGTCTATCTATCTGTCTATCTGACAGTGTCTGTCTATCTATCTATCTATCTGTCTGTCTGTCTGTCTATCTGTCTGTCTGTGTGTCTGTCTATCTATCTGTCTGTCTGTCTGTCTGTCTATCTATCTATCTATCTGTCTGTCTGTCTGTCTGTCTGTCTGTCTGTCTGTCTGTCTGTCTGTCTGTCTGTCTGTCTGTCTGTCTGTCTGTCTGTCTGTCTGTCTGTCTATTATTTATCTTTCTATTCATCTGCCTGTCTCTATTATTTATCTCTCTATCTGTCTGTGTGTCTGTCTATCTATCTATCTATCTATCTGTCTGTCTGTCTGTCTGTCTGTCTGTCTGTCTGTCTGTCTGTCTGTCTGTCTGTCTGTCTGTGTATGCATCATGTTCATGTTTGTGAACGTGAATATTTCTACAATACTAAAAGTATGCAGTTTAGAATTACCACTCTCACTTCTAAATTAAAAGACACACAACGCAGACCCTTGGTGCGTATGCATGTGTGTGTGTGGGGGGTGGATGGATGGATGGGTGGACGGACGTACGGACGCGCGGATGGATGGATGGATGGATTAATAGATGGATTGATGGGTGAATGAGGGATGAAGGGGAGAGAGATGGATATATTAACGAATGGATGGATGGATGGAGGGATGGATGGATGGATGGATGGACGGAGAGAGGAGGGATGGAGGGGTGGAGGATGCATAGAGAGAGAGAGAGAGAGAGAGAGAGAGAGAGAGAGAGAGAGAGAGAGAGAGAGAGAGAGAGAGAGAGAGAGAGAGAGAGAGAGAGGAGGGATGGATAAATGAATGAAGGTATGGATGGATGGGTGGGTCAGTGTTTTTTTTGGTGGGTGGGGATTGGTTGGAATTGGGTGGGTGGGTGGGTGGGTTTGGTATGGGTGTGGATTTTGAGTGGGTATAGGTGGATGGATGGATGCGTTGGCGTTGATTGGCCCGCATGCACTCGACCGGTTGAGCATCAACTGCTGTCCTCAGCTGCTGAGGCAGTAACTTCGTCTCAGTCTTCATTGGATGCGATGCTGCTCGGTTGATGATGTTGGTAACGATGCCACGTAAGACGAAGATGTATGTGGGCTGGACGCAAGCAGGCTCTTCATCCATTTAAAAACATACTAATCACTGTAATCAGCGACAGCACTGCATGCCACTGATTATCTTACAGGTTTGTCTATGTGTATTTTAAAAACTATTTGTTATTTATTATTTTGCATTTATTAAGAGCCACTATCTGATGACTAGGCATCAATCGATGGCGCTGAGCAATTCTGAGTTAAGGGTTTGCTGAAGGCCCCTTCACAGTAACTGCCTCGGGGATGAGAAACGAACCCCTACTTTCCACGTTACAAGGCGAGCGTTAAACCAATCGGGCAAACTGCGTTCCTGCAAGTCGGTGATTATAATAGAGCAGGTGATCCATGGGTAAGGATATTGCAGGGTGCGCTTATGTCCTTTAGGTCAGTACCAGTGCCGGTGCCAGGATTTCAGGTTGGGGGGGGGGCTAAAGCTCCAAAACCTTCCCCTTTGTCCCCTCTTCCTTGTGATTTGCAGTGATTTCCCACTTTTGGGGGGGCTGAGCCGCAGTTAGGGGGCTTAGCTCCCTAACCCCCTGGCGCCGCCCCTGGTCAGTACACTGCTGAGTTTAAACGACTAATGAGTACTCCAGTACGGAGTACATATAGGCTACTCCGTGAAACTATACTGCATATGCGGGCGAATACTGACGAGTACGTGGGAGAGTTTAACGTATCAAGAGAATAAAAAGGTAGTATGTTTTCACTTTCTGTATAAACCCAGTTAAACATTATCTGCTTCCAGCTCCCTTATCTATCAAGAATTCCAGCCCTTATCTTTCCACTCCTCCGCCTTCCCAACTCTCACACTAAACGATACTTGCCTTCGCAGCTTCTCTACCTGTTCTAGTTTCTGGCAACCGGACTTCTTTCTTCACTTGGTAGGCCCCTATATCTGGACAGCCCTTCTGACATGACGCAGCGCTCGTAAATAAGCTGGTGCCCTATGCTTTATAGTATGTAACGCCTTAGACCTTTGCAGCCAAACACAATACATTCCCAAGAAAATCATGTTTTTCAGTTGCTCGCAATAAGTATTCGAGTGGGTGTTCTGCTGATTTAGACGACGTCTGCCCGGAGCGATAGTTCCGTCCGTGTTCCTAAGATACGACCAGTGTCGCGTACAGCGAGAGTCTCTTCTTGTGCTCTGAAGAGAATCTGCCAACTGAACTGAACACCCAGTAAATCACCCGAGAACATTATTATCTAACATTGCTAGCACATAATATATGGGAACTTCGAAGACGGGTATAATACTGAGCGAACATTCGTACAGTTTTTCAACGACGTGTTTGGCAAACCGCTGAACATTCGCTAATGTTCACAGAGATGTCATATAGGCCTAAATGAGAAAATTACTTATCTGACTCTACCTTCGACCAGAAAAATTCTTGACTTTGGTGCTTCTTTGGTTAGTGTCTTTTACATTATACACTCGCTCTACACAAGTTACAAACTAATATTAATTAATAATACCTTATTAAGAGGTGCGAGTGATAATGGATATCACCGTCCGACTTGAAACCGAAGCGGGAAATAGACGCTGATAAAGAAAAATTCGCTTATAAGAAAAGTCACTGATATAAAGAAATCGCTGATCAGAAAGAATCGTTGATAAGGAAAATCGCTAATAAGGAAAGTCACTGATAAGGAATAATCACGTGTAATTAAATCACTGAGAGAATCGTTGAAAAGACAAATTGTTGATAATGAAAAATTGCTCATAAAAAAGTCGCTTATAAGGAAAAATCAATTATACGAAGAAATCGCTTAAAAGGGAGAATCGATGATAAAGAAAGATCGTTGATAAGATACTGATAAGAAAATACTCGCAGATATAAATCGTCAAAAGATAGAGTCACTAAGAAACAGGAATCCGAGCTTCTGCAACGGATTATGATTTCTGACTACAACTTCACTTGAACGGACCATCGATTGATTGATTGATTGATTGGCTGATTGATTGCGCACCACAGAAAAGTAGCTACAGAATTCAATAACTTAGAAAATACCAGAAATAAAGAAAAATCCAATAGAAAAGAAATCGAATCCGATCCGAGACAGAAGAATCTGCAACTTGGGAATGAGTTCCGAAACGAGCGACTACGGAAACGATTCCCTGATGCGTGAGGCCGACCTGATCGAACTTCCCGTTGTCCGAAACAGTTTGGCCGCCCTTCATATCGGGGCCATCATCATGTCTGCCCTGGGTAACGGTCTACTCATCGCCTACGTCCTCTACCATCGTCGACGCCATTGTCAAGTGAAGGTGACGGCTGCTACGAACCTCATCCTCAATCTGGCAGTCTGCGATTTCGTCAGCTCCGCGGTCAACCAACCGATGAGACTCTTTGATATGCTCAGTCCAACGCAAGGTACGATCATGTAATTGTAGTTTTGAACACGTAATTGTAATTGTAATTGTACACATGTAATTGTAAGCATGTAACTGTAATTATAATTGTAATTGCAATTGTAATTACAGTTCTATTTGTAATTGTAATTGTAACTGTAATTGTAATTGGAATTATTATTATAGCTGTAGTTGTATTTTAACATTTATATAGCGCCAGTTGACCAGCAAACAAATCGGAGACGCTCTCCTAATATGATGTAAGATTATAAGAACTGTGATTGCAAGTGAAGAGCATTCAGATATCCAGATGTTTGAAAGCCAGTGTGAAATAGTGAGTTCTGAGACGTTTCTTACAGGAAGAAAAGAATTCGAGCATTGGAGAAGCATTGAAGCATTGGTAGGCGGCTCTATTGCACGTGGCAGCGATGTAGGTCGCAGACTGCGGGGAGGTATGTAAGGAAAGACAAGTGCTTGAAGGTAGGTAAGGGTTTTATTGTATTGTATCTAAACATTTATATAGCGCCTCTTGCAGTGAACACCAATCAGAGGCGCTCACAATACGAGAGACCCAGAGAAAAGAAAGTGGTCTTGAGACAACGAAAAGAGGGACTTGGCCCACCAGTTAATAAGGAGGAACGTGTCGAAGGAGGGAGCTGGTTTATAGATCAGCCAGGCCAATTTACATTTATTTTATGAATCCTACATGAAGCCAATGCATTTGTCAATTACAATCTGTTTAGGGTTTGAGGATACGATCGAGTTCTGCCAGGTTTCTGGCTTCGTTGCTTTGTTCCTCGCCTGTGCAGCATTTCACACAATCGTCGCCATCAGCCAGGAACGTCTTCTACTCATCTGCTACCCGCTGACAGCTCGGACCTACCTGACCAGGAACGCCACCTGGAAGATCCTTCTATCCATCTGGATCGTAGCCTTCTTCAGCGCCCTTCCCTTCCCAATCGTCTTCTCCTACCGCGTCGATATACGCCTCCCAAACACCACCTACCGTTTCTGTACGATCGATATATTCCGGTCCAACTTCAACCTCGGACGTTACTACTACTTCTTCATCTTCTTCGTCTACTACGCGCTACCCGTCGTGGTCGTAGTGATATCCTACGCCAGGGTCTTCCACGCGCTCAGCAGTACCTCCGCTTACGGTAGATCGAGCGTCAAGGAAGAGGTGGTGGCGAGGACTCTGAGACATCGCAGGTCCCTGGCGTGGATGATGGTAGCCGTGGCGGTCAGCTTTGCCGCCTTCGAAGGACCGTTCTTCTTCACGTTTCTCTACTTCAGTCTCGGTTTCCGGTTCTCGAAGAACCACGTCTTCATCAAGATGGTCATCGACTTCCTTCCGATTCTCAGTTCTGTCCTCAATCCAAGCGTCTATCTCGTCCGGGCAAAGACCTTCAAACGCAGCATTGGAACAGCCAGCGAGGTAATTCGCACCCCAGGGATGATCAGGTCCACCAGAGCGGTGCAGGAGACAGCGGTCACAATCAGTTCCGGATACCAGGGTCCAGGGGTTGACCCCCGGTCCCTCAGTCCCTCCCATCATGGGGCGGGTGAGGTCCTACTCAGTCAGTGCAGTCACGTTCTCGGAGCTACGACTCAACTGGCGCGGATAGCTCCGTCGGTAACTGCGCTACCTCACGGCGCCTCTCTGCAAGAGGAAGCCGATCGTGACTGAAATTCAAAGATTTACATCTTGTGCTAGTACGGTCTGTACACAATCTGTACACGGTCTGTACACAGGAACCTAAAATGACGTGGCGCTCATACAAACTGAGACCATTAAATGGCGTGACACCCATTCTAACGGATTTCAAACTGCGTGGCGTCCATTCAAATGAAAGCTACTGTATACTGGCGTGGCGCCCATTCAAGCGAAGACCCTCTTTCAGAAACCTACAACGGTGTGGCGCCCATTCAATCGGCGCCCTCTAATGACGTGGCGCCCATTCAAATGAAAGTTGTAATGGCGTGGCGCCCATTCAAGCGAAGACCCTCTTTCAGAAACCTATGATGGCATGGCGCCCATCCTGCGGAGCCCTCTAATGGCGTGACGCCCATTCTAACGGGACACCAAAACCACGCGACGCCCATTTAAAGGATTCCAAAAACGGTGTGGGGCGCCTATTCAATTGGTCTACAGCGCGGTGAAGGACCTCATGCGGTGAATCCTGGGATACCTTAGCAGTGTCGAGTCTACTAACTCTGAGGATTTTTGAGATGTTCTTAAAATGCTCTGCATGTGTTAAGTCTTTGTACGTGTATACGCCCATAATGAATGTCCCTATATAGAAACAACGTGCACCTTACTTACTATTCCTTTATTAAGCGCCACTATCAATCACCAAGCATCAATTGATGGCGCTGAGCAAAGGACTTGAGTGAAGGACTTGCTCAAAGTACCTTCACATTGACCAATCAAATCAATCAGTTTCGTTTACTCTCAGTATCAAGCTGACAGGAGGTCGAAACTTGTAACAGGTAACATGACTGTAGCAAAAATTGTCTCAGCTCTGACAGTCAGTTACTAAAGGAGAATTAGACCAGTGGTAATGTCTCAGGGGATGAGACTCGAACCCGTGTCCTCCGAGTTATAAGGCGAGCGCTTTGACCAATCGGTTACCGTGCACTATAGCAGGAACATTCCAGCAACGGGAACCAGACGATATGTATGTATGTATGTATGTATGTATGTATGTATGCATGCATGCATGTATGTATGTATGTATGTATGTATGTATGTATGTATGTATGTATGTATGCATGCATGTATGTATGTATGTATGTATGTATGTATGTATGCATGTATGTATGTATGTATGTATGTATGTATGCATGCATGTATGTATGTATGTATGTATGTATGTATGTATGTATGTATGTATGTATGTATGTATGTATGTATGTATGTATGAGCACTTGTTATAGCGCCCCTTCAAGATTTCTACTCAGCGGCGCTCCCGACTACAGCGCGACACTGAATCGGAGTTTCACGCCGAAGCGCATGAGCAATTGCGAGTGAAGGACTTGCCCAGGGTCCATACGCGGCGGCTTGAGGTGGATTCGAACCCGCAACCCTCCGGCTGCAAGGCACCGGGAACACCACCCCTGCACCGCCGCGCCCCATATGGTTCCAGAAGTTCCGGTGTCGCTGGACCACCCACCTGTCGGGAACTGTCTTCCGTCTGCCGTCATCAATCAATCATCTGCGGTTGACCGAGCCATTCAGAATGTACTTTGTCCTTCCTGCTTCTGGTTGATTAGTCGCTGTTTAACCATGCTGTGTCATAACTAAGACGATTAGCGTCGCCCTCCTCCTTTCTCCAGGCTTGGGACTGGCACTACCACAGTTAGGTTAGTGAGTTGGATAGTTGTTGTTTAACGACACTGCGTCATAACAAAGATGAATAGTGTCGACCCTCCTTTCTCCAGGCTTGGGACTGGCACTCCCAGAGTACGAGCAGTGGCGGAATTCTTCCTGCTTTTCTCTGCTCTACTCATTATTTAAAATATCACAGTTTGCCGTCAATTATTTGTATTGACCTTTGACCTTCTGCTTATCTGTAAATTACAATCAATTTCTCTTTTGTGAGTCTTTTGACTTTATCTTGTCGTTACCGTCATCTCGAGATTTCTACAGCGTCTAAAAAGCCGAGTGGCGGGAACAAGCTTATTCACAGGCGCTTAGTCAAAACAAACTCGATAGCCTGCATGGTAGTGTCAAAGTCGGTTCCAGGTCAAAATCCAAAGGGGTCAGGCAGGCACCTCTCGTCTGCCTTCGATTTACATAAATAGACCTGATCCTACTTTGTCATATATCGAAGCTATATGGACTAAGAACGGTCATTGAAGGAAAAATGGAGGAGAGGACGACAAGAGGAAGACCAAGACAGATGATGCTGGATTGGATGATGACAAACGATTACAGGAAGCTGAAAGAAGAGGCCCAACAAAGAGAGGAGTGGCGACGTCGGACATTTGAACCTGCCTAAGAGGCAGAGAACCACAAGAAGAAGACATGGACTATCTACACCAGTTCGATATATCTGTTTGAAATAAGCGGGAATTTCAGGTCGAGCTATAACCTACTGTACGAGAACTGCAACAGTGAAAAACTTTTAATACATGCACTGAAGACGTGTTTGCGTGACAATGACTCTGTATTAAAAAAAACGAAAGACCACAGTTCAAACCCTATTACTACATGTTCGTGTAGTTACAAGGCTGCCCTTGTTACACATGAAAAGATAACCCTGTATGCAAAAATTTGGACAGATTGAACTATGTTTAGAGGTCGCGCCTTTTGCACACTTTTACATTATATAGCATGAAGCGTAAAAAGACATGTATCATTTTGAATAGCAAGGTAGTTACTATTTTGAACGTTGAACAGCCTAATAAAATATATATCGCAGTGTTACTGCTTAGTCAGAGTGCATTAAATGCAAATAATTTGTAACGCAATATAATTTTTTACTATGAAAGTAGTTTTCCAGTCTGCATAAATAACCGTCATTGAAGTGCCGGAAAACGCGAAAACCGCGATTATTTCATTTTGCTCTTGTCGGAAAAGAAATCATTGTGTGATGACTGGAGGCAAGTTGCAGCAGGTATTGTGTCTGTGACTCATCCTTAGTTACGCGACAGAATTAACCAATTTCAACAATTATTGGCTGAGATCTGATCATTTTTCTTCGATTTTTGTTAGATTTTGTTTCTTATGACCTTGAAATGACCTTGAACGACCCTGAATTTAGTATTTATATTTTAATCAAAATATAGCTCTCATCGAGATAAATAAACAGTAAAAAGTTCATCTAAATTGGACTCCTCATTAATTTGTTGTGATAAAAAGAGTAAATCGACAATGGAACCAAGTTCCAAAACCCAAGCATGCGGTTTTTGCGATTTCTACAAAAAGTGTCAAAATGGCGCGACCTCTAAACATGCTCAGATCTCTTCAATTTTTTCACCACATAGTCTTCTTGTCAAGTGGAACAAGGGCAGCCTTGTGGAGCAGCATGTTTCAACAAAAATTATTTCCCCGTGTAAGTTTGGGCCACACTACTGCACAGTGAGCATCATGGCCTGTCTCTGTCTGAATTCCATTAGCACATACACCATTTACTCTGATTGTTATTTTATCTTTTCAACACTTCCAAATATTTCCTCTGAAAATGTGCTACATAATTTACATAAATATCTAATTGCTACTCTAACACTTACAAAACTATGTAGAAAAGTTATTTTAGCACATAAAAGTACAGAACTGAAATAATTTTCAATTTAACTGAAAAATTTAACTGAAATAATTTTATTATACTTTCCTCTTAAGGGGTCGTCCATTAATTATGTCAACAAATAGGGGAGGGGTTTGGAAGAGTTTGACAGTTGTTGACAGGGGAGGGGGTTTTGTCCAAGTTGACGTGAACAAATTTTTGGAATAAATTAAAAAAATATGGTCAGTGACTAAAAAAAGGTCATCAGGAAAAATGTCTAAAAACGGTCATCGGAGTTCAAATCTCTAAAAAAAAAGGGCATTGAGAAAAAAGTCAGTCTGGCTACGCTGCCTTGGGGGGGTTCTGGGATTGTTGACATAATTTTTGGGGTGTCCGTCAATGTTTGACAGTTGTGGACAAGGGGAGGGGGTCAAAAAGGCCTAAAATTTGTTGACATAATTAATGGACGACCCCTAATTGGTTTTACACAGTCCAACGAGTCCATGTGTGCATAACACCTTACCATGAAACGTTATTTGCAGAAAACCACTTCTTCCTCTGAATGGTATGTGTTTTATGATAAGAATTACAAACTTAAAACGATTTCAAGCAAATTTACAACAGATAGTGAACACCAGTACAGAATCATTTATAGAATTTATTAATCCAACCTGGAGAAATTCCCTCAGCTGGCTGAGCAGTCCCAGGCCAAATGCCTGGCATTTCTTGTCCCCCTCCTTCTGCCATCCCTAGGGCACAAATCTGCAGATAATCAAGTTACTCGTATTAAATTTCAATTACTTTAAATAAAAAGACAATAACTAATTTCTCAATCGTTGTTTTGATAGATAGACCGGGTCATGTCATCATGCATGTCACTGTAATTGGTTCTTTTCTATAATTCTACTTGGCAGGTAGGGCTTCCAGAAGTCCGGCAAAAGGAGAACATGTCCTCCTTTTTGGCCTCATATGTATGTAGCCTATGAGCACTTGTTATAGCGCTCCTTAAAGATTTCTACTCAGAGGCGCTCCCGACCATAGAACGAGTATGCGCATATTACGAATATTAAGATTTTTATAAATTGACGAATATTGACGAATATTAAAACTGGCCAACGAATATTAAGAATATTAATTTTTTTAGTGCTTTTAATTCTTAATTATTCAAAATCCGGGATTAATTTTTTAAAATCATTGCCAAAAATATGCATATGAACAGTCACATATTACAGTTACTCAGCCAAGTACAGACCTATATGGTGGGTAAAATCATACTTGACATTATATTGAGTGGCGTAGCTACATGCAGGTATTTGGCGCCAATACCAGCAATTTGAAACTTATGTTGGCCAACGAGTCAACGACTATGACTCAGGTTCCATCCCCTAGCCTATCCGTCCAAGATTCTTCCACTGAGTGGAAGATCTTGGTATCCGTCAGCCGACCGGGCAAGCTCAATTAACGGCTTAACGCATCATTGATATGATGGCGTAAACAACATTATATCTTCATATCTTCAAATAATATAGAATTACTGGTGGAGGAGAGAGAGAGAGAGACAGACAGACAGACAGACAAACACACAGAGACAGACAGACAGAGAGAGACGGAGACAGAGACAGAGAGACAGGAGAGAGAGAGGGAGATGGAGGAGGGAGGGAGAGAGAGAGAGAGAGAGAGAGAGAGAGAGAGAGAGAGAGAGAGAGAGAGAGAGAGAGAGAGAGAGAGAGAGAGAGGCAAGATTTGGGTAGTTTAGTAGGAACTGGGAAGCCTAAGGTTCTAAGTAGCTGAGCACTAAGTATAGCGCCGCAAAACCACCGCACATGTTCTTAATTAGTAGTCTTAAACAAAGCAAAAACAGTGACGTCATCAACGAATATTTACGAATATTAAAAAACCTAATATTCACGAATATTTATGAATATTAAAGCCTGAAGTCACGAATTCTCGTTCTATGCTCCCGACTACAGCGCGAACACTGAATCGGAGTTTCACGCCGAAGCGCATGAGCAATTGCGATTGAAGGACTTGCCCACGGTCCCTACGCGGCGGTTTGAGGTAGATTCGAACCCGCAACCCTCCGGCTGCAAGTCACCGAATATACCCCTTGAGGTGGATTCGAACCCGCAACCCTCCGGCTGCAAGGCACCGAACATACCTCTACACCACCGCGCCCCACAATGTCCTCTGTCCGGCAGACAAAGCTAAAAACCTGGAAAATGTCAAGCCTTTTGTAGGCCTATGTTTCCTGTATTGGCTATTGGCCGTTATTATTTTACGGCAATTTCTAACGACTTTGCACGCGCATGTTTACCCTAAGTAGATGATGAGGGTGGAATGATGGGAATCATTCATAGAGTTCGCTCCGCAGAGAAATACTGTGCAAATCAAGAAGGTCAATTGATTGCTTAAATAAGCCTATTTTGCACATTATGACAAAAAACGAAAAAAGCCTCACTTCATTTCATATGCATTTTTCCAATGTGACTTCGCTTCCTGGTTACTTAGGAGACCTTCTGACTCCAGACTCCGGATTGAAACATTCATTGCGTCCTCCGTTGTCCTCCTTTCCGATTTTCTGTGTCCTCCTTTCCGATTTTCTGTGTCCTCCTTTGGCTACCCATGTATCTGGCAACCCTACCTTCAGGTAAATAGGCTAATCCACATCTTCTTAAATTGGGCGTAGACCTATGTGGGTGCATTCCTAATAGGCTACTCATCGGTACTGCATTCCAATTTTTTTTTATACTTTTACATACCTGTGGACGAATTCGCAAGTATATTTATCCAATAAAATCACATATTGTGTTTATTGTGCAAACACTGTCTGTCAATTTTGTCGATTTTAGTTTAAAAGTGAACACAACGACACCAATATTTACTTTCGCTTTCAATACTAGGCCTATTTATAATGCAATTCCGTCCAAATGCTATCAGGTCAAACCGTAGCTTACGTTGCTAAATTGGTAAACGTACGGAGCCCCTAAAGGGACATGCGGGGAAAATATCCTATGTCGTGCGCACGACTGAGTAACTCGTTCGAACGAGTTACTAAGTCGTTCCCACGACTTAGTAACTCGTGCGCACGACTTATTTAACTCGTTCCCACCACTTAGTAACTCGTTCCCACGACTTAGTAACTCGTTCCCACCACTTAGTAACTCGTTCCCACGACTTAGTAACTCGTTCCCACGACTTACTAACTCGTGCGCACGACATAGTAACTCGTTCCCACGACTCACTAACTCGTTCCCACGACTTACTAACTCGTGCGCACGACATAGTAACTCGTTCCCACGACTTAGTAACTCGTTCCCACGACTTACTAAATCGTTCCCACGACTTAGTAACTCGTTCCCACGACTTACTAACTCGTGCGCACGACATAGTAACTCGTTCCCACGACTTACTAACTCGTTCCCACGACTTACTAACTCGTGTAGTTTAGCGTCGTAAATTATTCGCCCATTGTAGCAGGGTTTATTCTAAGGTATTTCTAAACTGCACAGGAACGACGGATTAGAGGTCTGTGGCCGACTGGGGGCTGTGCCCACTACCCCAGTGGGATCTAGGCAAAGTCTTTGGTCAGAGGTTTAGCCCAAGCTGAACAGATAGGGCAATTAATTGATTTCGAATAGTGAATTCGCCTCATTTTGGCAATGTTTTAGTGCATATTAATATTTCAATTTGATGGCCACTGCGTGGTGCATATATTTAATGGATTATTAGGCCTACTACTGGGGCAAAGCCTACAACGACTAGGGGGTCTGGAGAGCGTCAGAAGCTCCCAGCTGGGTCTGGGGCGACATCGAATCTTAGAGCATTTGCTGCCAAATGGAACCCGTTTTAGCCACTTAATATTATAATTTATTTTACAAATTTGTTTTTCAATATTATACATATCCCTACTTAAGTCATACAGAGACATTAGAGAGTGACGCGGGGAGACAATCTCGTCCCCATCCCCGCCCCGCAACAAGTATGTCGTCCCCATCCCCGCCCCATCCCCGCATGGTTTGTCCCCATCCCCACCCCATCCCCGCAGGTTTTCTCCCCATCCCCACCCCATCCCCTGCAGGACAACATCACATTCCCGCAAAAAGTTTACACAAATTCAAATTTAAAAATAACAGTTATTAGCTTACAAAACCATTTGTATTGCTGACTGCATTAGTTTGTTATTATGTTATGGACAGTTTGCATTAATAAAGTCCTGACTATTTCTGACTAGTAGGCTTCAGGAACTAATAAAATCTCCTTATCAGTTCTCAAGTTCCTAACATCACCCGGGTTTATTGCCGGCTCATTTCCCATTACCGCGGTATTACCACGAGAGTAAACCCCATTACCGCGGTATTACCGCAATTGTTGTCCCCATTACCGCGGTATTACCGCAATTGTTGTCCCCATTACCGCGGGATTTACCGCGGTTACCGCGGTTTCCCCGAGGGGAAATTCTCCATGTCACTCTCTAAGAGACATATCAAAATATGACATAATTAGTTCCTATAAAATAAGTAAGTGACAGACTGCAGCCATGGGTTATTGTGACGCAGTTTTGGATGAGCGAGGCTACAGCAAATAATGATAGCTTTAACTTCTGCAAACACGACCAACTTTATTTTCGTGTTAATTTAGCAACGTAAACTATACGGGATTGAAAGCATCGCATGAATTTAAAGCGTAAACTAAGGTTTAACCTCAGTTTATATGCAAGTTCACTGCTTATACGGGGCAAACTAGGTAGACTAGTCTATGACCTAATTAGGCCTACGCATTCGTAAGACTTTGTATTTTTTTAAATTTCACAGATGTGTCAGAAACTGTCAGAATGGCCAGTGTATTAAAACAGACCTTTGGTTTACTTATTGTAGGCTCCTACACGCTTAGGCCTATTTTTGTTGGTCAGTGGGTTTGCTGATACGATCTGCAGGACGATCAAATTAAATTTAAAAAATTCGAAGCAGGGTTAATAAATAATTAGATTGGTACACTTCATGATGAAATGCCACGTCTGTTCTTCCCTGACTTCCGAACTACCTGCACTAATTGCATGTTGCATCATAGGCTAGGCTATACATCATGCTACCAATTTTTAATCAAAATATTTGCAACTAAGACAACAAAGTAACTGTTTCAGAAAGATTCATTTTCTTTTTATGAAATGATGCCAATAATTCCCTATTTGCTTATACAATAGTTAGGCCTACACTTCAAAATTGAACTTAGAAGTCTTAAGTCCATGTACAATAGGCCTAATTATTGAAACTCGTCAATTTATGTGCCTATATTGAGTAATTTGTCCGATTTAATTTGTTTGCTGCTTCTCCGTTATCTGCTTCCCGTTCCGTGTCAGTCTTTTAGAATCAAGTCAAAACAAATGAAGCAATACGAAATCTACGACTTCGATTAGGCCTACAGGGTTTTACGCAGCGCCAGTGACCAACAGACCCCATGGAGCTTACGGGGTTTTACAGCACACGAGAGACATATATACGACTAACACACAGATACACACAAGACAGGGCCGTAAATCCTGGGAAGGGAACGTGAAGGAATTCTCTCCCCACAAATATTTCTAAGCTGTGCATAAATATTAGGGTCACCAAGATTTCTGCCAAGTCTTGTAAGATGATTTATTGCGGGAAGAAACCTTACTCTTTCGGCTTGAAAGCTATAACAGGTGTGAATGTGGCTGCTGAGGATAGATTTCCTTCTTAATCCAAAGCTGGCAGACTTATATTATGACAAGCGGTCAAGCGCAACGCATCATCCTACAAGACAGGGCAGAGAGTGTTTGGAGACAGGACGACAAATTATGAAGACAGCTGTGATATATATATATATATATATATATATATATATATATATATATATATATATAATTCAAAGTGTGGACTTTCAGGGCGGGAGGAGAACCATAGACTAGATCAGTTCATCTCGATACCTCATCGCTGCATTCGAGTTACAGAGGATTGTAAATAATTTTAAATAAATGAAATTGATAAATAAAGTTCTGCAATGTCTCCGGGATCGCATTGAAATCATTTAAATAGTGTCATCTATCGTTTTCCAAGTCATCAGCTGGAAGGTGTGCTGGTAAGTGCAACTAAACGGTGCACGTGCATGCACACTATTTTAACTGTTGAGATTGCATTTCACATTTATAAACAATTAGCCATAAGCCCAAAGCCTAAATCTGTGCATCAGAAAAATTGACAAACAGCATTATAGGTGTAAATTTTAGTTTCTTTGACAAAGAAATACGTATTCGTCGTCGTTTGTACTTGTAATCGCAATCGTAGTCGCACTCTCGAGATTTCTTCAGCGCCAATGGCACAAAAGCTATGTCGCGGAACCATCTTATTCACAGGCACTCAGTCAAAACAAAACACATATAAACAACATCGATAGGCAGGGGATCGAGATCCATCAGTTGTGGTTAAAAATGACAAAAATATTGTTATACATTATAGGCGCTATATCGGCATAATGTATAATTTTATCCGCATTATAGGTCTGTGCTTGGTTGAGGTTGGCTGAGAAAACCTTTTAAACAGACAGAGCGTATGTGTGTGTGCGTGTGTGGGCGTGTGTGGGGGAAAGTATACACACTTTCGAAGGGGCAATTTTCCCTCCCCACTTGTCGAAACAGATTTACGGCCCTGCTCTCAAGTACTCATTTCCTAGGAGAATAGGCCTACATGTGGCACGACGCAGCGCCAATGATCAAGGTGTACTCACAAGAACACACACCGCAAGAGAAGACATATCTTCATGAGAGTTATTGTTCGAGATAAACTGCTTAAAAGTACTCACCAGTACTCACTTCGCAAGAGAACACATTAATCCTCTCATTCTACTAATTGTTAAATCTAAACTGTTTAAAGTACAATGTAGTTTTGCCTATACCAAAATAATTAATGTATATTTAGTTAGGCCTTTTATTTCTGCGGCTATGCATGTGCGACCTTATAACTTAATTATTCTGCTCCTGTTTTACTTTATATCAAATGTGTGTGTGTGTGTGTGTGTGTGTGTGTGTGTGTGTGTGTGTGTGTGTGTGTGTGTGTGTGTGTGTGTGTGTGTGTGTGTGTGTGTGTGTGTGTGTGTAAATTGTTGTCAGCTTATACAAAGTAATGCATGTGTGCTTACAGAAGTAAAGGCTACCTACACAATGAATCCATTCTTCGCTAGGTGACCTTTCTGTTGCCGATAATTAAGCAACTGATAACAAGGTGGCAGCACCAGTGCGCCTTTATTTTTTAAGGTTAGCAGTTGCATTTAACAGAGAATGACGTCAATGATCTTTGACATGACGGGGTGTTTTCGGGAGCGCCTCTGATGAGTTTCTCTTCCTGATTGGCACTATATAAATTTTCTGTTGGCGAACTCAACCATACTGGCCATACGTACACTGTCCGTGGGAAAGTCAGAGGGTGAGGTGATGGCTGGCCACTAGCCCTCATATGCCGAGGCTAAGAAAGTGAAGTGGTCAATACTTTATACCCATGGGCCATAGGCACAAAACAATTTTAAACTACATGTACAGGCAATTGTAGTTCAGATTAAAGCAACGGACTACTTGAAGAGAAAATCCACTTAATGTCCGGTTCCTAATAAAACATAACTTATAATTATCTCCTTTAACATAAACGGTCTAGAATTCCATCTGTATTTCAAGCTATGTTATCGCATGTAGAACATCCAAAGATTTTGCCAGAAACTTTTCTATCCACAGTTGTTTTGGAGTCATTCTCTACCTCCAAATTTTCGTCAGAGGACCTAGAATGTCATTAGAATCACGACGTATATGGCGTCATCAGCTTCATGTAGTTCTTCAATAATGTCTGTACTACTGAATAAAAAGCATTGATCAGAAATACTAGCATGTACTTCACTTTCCAAGTTGATCTCGTGGTTGTATATACTAGCACATGTATTTAAACTCGCTTGATTGAAAAACCATTCTTGTGTAAGAATACCACATTGACCGCTTGGCTTGTGTGACAAACTAATGTTCTGTTTCTCACCTGTGTGGGTTATGTGATTCTTTAGACTGTGAACTACTGGGAATCCTTTCGAGAAATATCACACATAAATGATTTGTCCTTAGAATGGGTTTTCATGTGACTCATCACATGACCAATTTGCCCAAATGATTTGTTACATAACAGACATATGCATGGTTTAACCCCAGTATGGCTTTTCATATGCCTCTTAATAGTGGATACTAGAGTAAATGATTTGTCACATGACTGGCATTTGTGTGGTTTCTCTCCAGTATGAAATCTCGTGTGGATTTTCAGCTGACTACTTCTAGCAAATGATTTCTGACACAACTGGCACTTATATGGCTTCTCTCCAGTATGAATTATCATGTGATCTTTCAGATTACTACCTGCAGCACATCTTTTCTCACATAAGTGGCATTTGTATGGTTTCTCTCCAGTATGTGTTCTCATGTGAATTTTCAGATTACTACATCCAGCAAAAGATTTCTCACATAACAGGCACTTGTACGACTTCTCTCCAGTATGTGTTCTCAAGTGAGTTTTCAGATTGGTATTTTGAGTAAATGCTTTCTCACATAAGTGGCATTTGTGTGGTTTCTCTCCATTGTGACATCTTATGTGGTTTTTCAGTTGACTACGTTCAGCAAATGATTTCTGACATAACTGGCACTGGTATGGCTTCTCCCCAGTATGTGTTCTCACATGCATTCTCAGAGTACCATTTTGAGTAAACGATTTCTTACATAACTGGCATTTGAATGGTTTCTCTCCAGTATGAATTCTCACGTGATCTTTCAGATTACCAAGTTCAGCAAACAATTTCTCACATAAGTGGCATTTGTATGGCTTCTCTCCAGTATGAGTTCTCATGTGACTTTTCAGAACAGCATTTTCACGAAATAATTTCTCACATAAATGACACATGTATGGTTTTTCTTCAGTATGGGTTCTCATGTGCCTTTCCATATTACAATGTACAGCAAACGATTTTTTGCATACCTGGCATTTGTATGTTTTCTCTCCAGTGTGTGTTCTCATGTGACTTTTCAGGTTACTACATCCAGCAAATGATTTCTTACATAATTGGCACTTGTATGGCTTCTCTCCAGTGTGGGTTCTGAAATGCTTTGTCAGTATAGTATTTTGAGTAAATGCTTTCTCACATAACTGGCACTTGTACGGCTTATCTCCAGTATGAGATCTCATGTGAATTTTCACACTGCCATCTCGAGTAAAGGATTTCTGACACAACTGGCATCTGTATGGTGCTTCAAAAGTATGCGTTCTGATGTGCCTTTTTAGAGTACGGACTTCCATCACTGATTTCAGACAAGTTCTTTTTGTCATCTTCATGCACCTGTTAAAAACAGAAACAGTAACACCTTAATATAAGTATGTTTCACAATACACAACATAATTTCACTGCTATTCATTAAGTAGGCTGGATGCTGTTACACTACTATCACAAATGTTCTCCCTCTGCAGTTAACTGTATAGTTAGTAATAATGGCAAGGCATTCCCAGTTTTCTGCAGCTTGCCGTGTTTAAACCACTTATGCTGCAGCTCTGTCTTATATAACTAAGCAGACTAAGTGTATACAACTCAAAAGGATATAAAGGAAAAGAATGCCATTTCTAAACCACACCATCTTAGCGCTTCATAGTATTTTTCAAAATAAGTACAGTTACATGATTTAGACCTTTCGCATCAAAGCAAAATTCTATAAGCTGAAATATACATGTGTCATTGCTATAACTTTACAGTTAAAAGGACAAACGTCTTAAATGTTCAGGTCATGTTGCCATTCCACAAAATGCAACTTAGGCTCTACTAGCTGCTGTAGAAAAACAGATAAACATAGCAACACTTTTTCAAACATGCATCCTGCCCATGGCTGGTCAGGTTATGAAATATCATTTTAGTTTATTTTCAAACTGTGTTATTATTACAGTAGTTTATTACAGTAGTTTATATAGCGCCCCTTCAAGACAGTCTATTAAAATGCATAAAGTATCCTCAGAATGGTTCACAGTAGGGTAGGCCTATACAGCCATGTGAAGTGAATGTCTAAAGTCTGTGAATATCTTTTACTTAATTAGAATGTGAATGCATAACTTAATTACACCCTTCAGAGTTAATAGTAATAACAGTAGGGCGATTTATATAGCGCCATAGCTCAGCCAAGGCAGAAGAAAAGGGTGCTGTACACAAGCTGAAAAATCAATGACATAATTATAATAGTTTTAAAAGATAGGTCTTGAGCTGTGATTTGAATTTCTCAAGCTATGGTGCATTCTTCAGATGGTTGGGAAGACTGTTTCACACAGCCGTGCTAAATTGCACAGACACTGTTCATGGCTAGTTGTGTGTAACATGTTATATTTCTAGCAGAATCCAGGTTAATTAATACAAGATAAACAAATTAGCCATTCTCAAGTTTTATACACTAATACCAGCAGATACCTTGCAAGATTATTTCACTTATACACTTGAGCAATGCTGTAGTCATAATTTCACAGAATTTACTTTCTGCATAAAATGATGGCACAATTTATTGTTCTAAGAATGAAAACTATAGGGGCCGTCCATAAAGTACGTCACGCTCCAGGGGAGGGGGGGTTTAAGAAAGTGTGACAGTTTGTGACAGGGGAGGGGGTCAGGCCATGTGTGACGTCACACATTTATTTTTTTTTTATATTTTATTTATAATTTATTTTTTATTTTTTAGTAGAATTTCATAGCTTTAAAAATAATTTTCAAAAATTTTCTGAAACATTTTAATTAGTTTTATGTCAAAATAGCATGAAATGCATATCTCCTGAATGTGTTTTTCACGATTCCTCTCGCTAGGAGCGCTAGTAATAATGCTGTTGCGAAGCCTTGTTTATGTATTAGCCTTGCTTTCGGAAGTATTATTATTTCTATGTTGAAAGTGTGACGTACTTTAGGGGGGGGGGTCCGAGTTTTGTGACAGTTTGTGACAGGGGAGGAGGGGGGTAAAAATGGTCAAAAATAGCGTGACGTACTTTATGGACGGCCCCATATGCGAAAAAATGAGAATGTGTGTTGAAATCTTTATTGTAACAGGAGCAGCAGTGAAGTACTATTTACAGCAGATTATAGTAACAGTAATCATATCAATAGCATAGAATTTTTTTCATTGCTAAACTAATAACGAAATTCTTGTAAAGAAAAATGAGTTTTACTATATTTAATTTAAGTCGCTAACATAAACAATTATACCATGATATAAATAATTATATCATTAATATTAAATATTTGTTATTAAATTCGTTCACTTCTACTCCATTTTCCCTTTACTGACTTTTCAAATTGCCATCTAGCAAAACGTACTGAGGTTGTTATCTGCATCTTCATGAATTCATCAGAGCAGGATCATTACACAACACATTTTGTAAAATAAGCATACAAGTCAAAAGGAGCAACATAATTAAGTAAGTAAGTAAGTAAGAAAGTATATTCTTTAATATAACCAGCTGCCAAACAGCACTCTGGTGAACAAGCATGAGCAATATAAATTAACATAAATTAGCAGCATATTATTATTGCTCTCGGAAGCAACATTTTCCCAGTAATTTAATAATGCTCTTATAATCCTATAAATCAAAAGTTTTAGAGTTAAGAACTATAGATAATACACCGAAATACTACAAAATTTTGCAAATCCAGAAACACAAAAGGTGGAATATGAGACTTTCTGCAATTCTTTTACGGATTGTATAAAGTTTGGCAATTGGCGTGTCTGTATTTCAGAACAACAAACGCTCCAGCGATAGGCTATTTCATTACTTTAATAAACTGGTGTTACACAGTACCTTAGCGATTTTTCCGGACTTTTATGTTCACACTGACTTACTTTTCAATGTAGATTTTCTAGTAACACTAACAGAACTGGTACTTCCGGTGGACGATTTCTCAACGCTTGAAACGCTAGCTTCATCGTGGTATAGTGCTTTAAGACTGGTGAATTTGTTGCTAGCCAAATGACGCACGTAAAGATGATAACTAAATGACAAACATTCTTAAAAACGCCTAGAAATAAAATTCTTACCCACAAATTGAAGAATTTATAAAAGTTGCCTTTAACTTTTCAAAGACGCAAACTCAATTTTTAAAATTCGTCCACATCGAAAGCGCCAATAGCAACAAAGCCCAATAATCAGTGCTGCCACTCTCCATTTTCTCAAATCCCAATATCTTGCCAGAAATTCCCAAGATTGACCAAGAGTGTACAAACAAATCCCAAGTAACTGAAAAGGAATAAGTTATGATGAAATCAATTTGTATAAAACCTTGATGTAAAAGGTCTTCCTTCAGACGGTTAGAGAGTTAGAAAAAGTGACAATATCGTATAGAAAACTAGCAAAATGTAAACGAAAATAAACACGTGCTGGCAGCCATACAACGGCGCCCTCTATGAGTTTTACAAAAATGTGTTTTAACAATCACTTTTATTCACAAAATGCCGAGCTAAGAACTGGCAAAGAAAAAACCGGCGAATAACATTGAATTAACAAATTACAGTGTTTACAAGTTAAAATAGTAATAAAAGTCTTTCAGACTGAGCGAGTTTTTTTCTAATCTGATCCGCTGCCACTGTTGGAAAGTAAAAAAAACTAGTCTGTAGACCTTAGAAAAATCCCAAGATTGCTATGCAAAATCCCCAGATCCCAAGTCGAGCTCAAAATCCCAACATGTTGGGTAAATCTCAAGGAGTGGTAGCACTGCCAATGATGATGAATTCCTTGGCAGCTCTAACGCTGAACCATAAACGACAGATTACGACAGATACTCAACTTCTACATCACATTTTTTTTTACTGACAACTGACAACTTTATTTCCAGAAGCACAATGCATATAACAATTAACAACAATTATAACTTGACTATTATGGTTGTCAGCTTGCTAGGTTACGTTTTATAGCTACTGGAATTTTTTTAAAGGATCCTGAGTGGCCGAGTGGGTTGGTGCCCGCTCGGCGCGCCGGCGCCCCGGGTTCGCTTCCCGGTCGGGTCGGATTATCAGAGATTAATTTCTCGGATCTTTACTGCGGGTGGCTCGGTCGCATTATAAACGTGGAGTACAATACAACACACAATACAACACATCACAATACAACTGGGGCGCGGTGGTTTAGGGTATTGTATTGTATTGTATTTGAACACTTGTTATAGCGCCCCAACCAGATTTCCCATTCAGAGGCGCTCCCGACTACTGCGCGAACGCTGAATCGGAGTTTCACGCCGAAGCGCATGAGCAATTGCGAGTGAAGGACTTGCCCAGGGTCCCTACACGACGGCTTGAGGTGGATCCGAACCCGCAACCCTCCGGCTGCAAGGCACCGAACATACCCCTAAACCACCGCGCCCCAGTTGTATTGTGATGTGTTGTATTGTGTGTTGTATTGTACTCCACGTTTATAATGCGACCGAGCCACCCGCAGTAAAGATCCGAGAAATTAATCTCTGATATCCTAAACCGACCCGACCGGGAAGCGAACCCGGGGCGCCGGCGCGGAGAGCGGGCACCAACCCACTCGGCCACTCAGGATCCTATGTTCGGTGCCTTGCAGCTGGAGGGTTGCGGGTTCGAATCCACCTCAAAGTCGCCGCAAGGGACCCTGGGCAAGTCCTTCACTCGCAATTGCTCATGCGCTTCGGCGTGAAACTCCGATTCAGCGTTCGCGCATTAGTCGGGAGCGCCTCTGAATGGGAAATCTGGTTAGGGCGCTATAACAAGTGTTCAAATACAATACAATACAATACAATACAATACAATTACATATCAGTGCATTGGCTAGGGAACAGGGAAGACCCAAAAGGGGCACAAGCCCCGCTTAATTAGGGTCACCCTTTTTAACAATAATCATTTATGGCTGGTTAGTCAGTTGAAAGAAAGAAAGGTTCAACTCAATAATGTTCTTAACTAAATAATAACATTGCAATTTACTAAGATCATATGTAAGAGTTATTTGATAATGCCTCCTTACAAAGTTCAGAAGTGCACATTGAAGCCGTGCAGACAATATTGAATAAGGGAGGTTATAGAAAAGGTAAGTGTTTAGGCGAGAGCGAAAGACAGTCTCGGTAAGAGAATTGCGATTATGAGGAGTTACAGCATTCCAGGTGGAGAGACCTATGATAGTTTACTGCGAGGGAACGCCGAACAAAAACAAGACAAAAACAATCTTAGGCCTAAGTGTGTCAGAAATAATAGCCTATGCTCTCTAGGAGATGTTGATTGAAGAAAGGATCGCCCTTTCACCGCGCATTCAGCGCTACATGGAAGGTAAGCAGAGTGGCAAATGATTCTGCAAATGTTCTACTCGAAAGAGTGAAAATTCGTTAAAAAAATCCCAATCTGGCAGAAAATCATGTGCACACAGCTCAGAAATTAAGTTTCAACGCTGCCACTGCGGTACTCGGGAAGTGCTAGTCACAAGCCTGGAAAAGAGGATTGGCGAAGACGACCGTCTTAATTCTTCATGACAGAGCGTCCCTAAACAGCTGCCATCTCTATCTATCAACTTTGATAAACGATAGCAAATATCCGCCACTGAAATAGAGCACAGCGGACTAGGTAATTTTAGACTCCTATAGTAGGCCAAGTTATGTTGAAAGGATTTCCCATTTTGAAGGGTTCCTGAAATGCGCTTTATAAAAGTCCAGAAAGTCCAGATAGGCCTACTAAAGTACCAAGCTGCTGGTGGGCACAATATGGCTTTCTATGAGACCAGGGCAGTCTTGTTGTCCTCGAGTCTAATGTACGTATGGATGACAGAACGATTCTCAGGTGACGACAGAGTGGTATTATAATATTAGGGATTCAATCAGAGAGTTCGGAAGTCAGTCTGTCTCCACTCACTCTGTATCTGTATCTCTGTACCGGTATGTGTGTAAGCCTGTATATGTGTAAGTCTGTATGTGTGTAAGTCTGTAACTTATGTGTGCAAGTCTGTATGTGTGTCTGTATGTGTGTATCTGTACCTCTCTGTACCGGTATGTGTGTAAGTCTGTATGCGTGTAAGTCTGTGTGTAAGTCTGTATGTGTGTAAGTCTGTATGTGTGTATGCGCGTAAGTCTGTATGTGTGTCTGTATGTGTGTAAGTCTGTATGTGTGTCTGTATGTGTGTAAGTCTGTCTCTCTTGTATGGTCCTCTGGCAACCCAACTTGAACCTCCACATCACCCACATGGCATTTCTGGACAAACCTCCCACACGACGCAGTTGTACTCAAAAGAACTCATATCGCAAGAGAATAATTTATAACCTACTTTCGTGTTACCTATTCTTGAAATCTGAAATGCTTAAAGTAGTTGTGTTAATTAATGTCTTTTGTTAGACTCTATATTTAGTTTGGCAGTTGTGCATGTGCGACTCTATTATCTGCTCCTGTTGTAATTTCTTTAAATATTATATAGGGATTATAGGCCTATTTGTGATCGTTTTAGGCTTATAGAATGTAATCCTATATGCGGGCTTGTCTGATGCAAATAAAGGCTATACATAGCCTACTATACTTACCTAATGAGTCAGTTCTTCGCTTGCAGCGTTTTCAAGCAGACAATTAACGGCGGAATATTTTTCCTTACTTATAACTACATGTAAGGCAATGCTCATAGATATATTCACGTTGGCTCACTTACTTTTTGTTTAGTATGCATGAATTGGTTGCATCATCTATCATGCTGTAATTGATAGGATGGAGGAGACTCAGGAGGGGATTGGTCACCACTACTTTGAGGACAAATTTACGCCCTTGTTCAGCGGGATAGTGTAGTGGTTAGCTTGCTGGACTGTCAATAGAGAGGTGACAGAGGTCTGCGGTTCAAACCCCGCCACGGCAGAAATTTATTTCGAGAATTCTTCTCTGCCAGCACCACCTAGTCAACTTAGCTATATTGAGCACACGAACAACACACCGTCTACGGCAAGATCAGACGGCAAGGGAGAGAACTGGCCATCCTCCACTATATGCAGAGGCTAAGAAAATGAAGTCACTAAGCATCATACCCATGGCTGCCTCTCAGGCTATAGTTCAAGCCTTCAAGGGACTGCTCTTCATTTGCTTCAGCAGCAGCACAACACAAGTGTTACAGTGTAAACTATAGGCAATTATAATTCAGCCCAAATCAACAAATAACTCCTTAGATGGAGAAACTTCACTTAATGTCTAGTTCCTAAAAAAGCATTACACAACTTTTAGAATCACCTTTAACACAAATGGTCTCTAACGGTCTGGAAATCCCTTCTCTACTTCAAGCATGTCATCGCATGTGGCACATCCAAAAGATTTTGCCAGAAACTGTTTTGAATCCACAGGTGATTTTGAGTCATTCTCTCAGTCCAATTTTCGTCAGAGGACCTTCAATGGCATTAGAATCATGACGCATATTCATTCACAAAGTTATTATGGTTCTTAAGTAATGTCTGTACCATTGAATAAAAAGCATGGTTCTTAAAAAGCATTGATCAAATCAGCTAGCATGTACTTCACTCTCCCAGCACACTTGTGGTTGTACATACTAGCACATTTAAACTGGCTTGGTTGAAGAACCATTCTTGTTAAACAATACCACATTGACTCTTGTCTTGTGTGACAAATTGATGTTCCGTTTCTCACCTGACTGGATTATTTTGTGCTTCTTTAGACTGCAAACAATTTGGAATGCTTTGGACAAATATCACAGAACTATGGTTTGTCTTTGGTATGTGTTTTCATGTGATGATTCAGATAAACAAATTGTCGAAATGATTTGTTGCATAATAGACATATGTACGGTTTCTCCCCAGTATGCATTTTCATATGCACCTTAAGAGTGTGTACGAGAGTAAATGATTTCTCACATGACTGGCATTTGTGTGGCTTCTCCCCAGTGTGAAATCTTATGTGGGTTTTCAGTTGACTATGTTCAGCAAATGATTTCTGACATAATTGGCACATGTATGGCTTCTCGCCCGTGTGAACTCTTTTGTGCATTCTCAGAGTACTATGCCTGGCAAATGATTTCTGACATAACTGGCACTTGTATGGCTTCTCTCCCGTATGAATTCTCACGTGTATTGTCAGATCACCACATTGAGCAAATGATTTGTCACATAACTGGCACTTGAAAGGCTTCTCTCCAGTATGAATTCTCACATGCCCTCCTAAAGTACCATATCGAGCAAACGATTTATCACATAACTGGCATTTGTATGGTTTCTCTCCAGTATGTGTTCTCATGTGAGTTTTCAGAACACCATTATTAGCAAATAATTTCTCACATAACTGACACATGTACGATTTTCCTCCAGTATGGGTTCTCTTGTGCTTTTCCATATTACAATGTACAGCAAACGATTTTTTACACACCTGGCACATGTATGGCTTCTCTCCAGTATGAATTCTCATGTGCCTTCTCAGAGTACCATGTTGAGCAAATGATTTCTCACATAACTGGCATTTGTGAGGTTTATCTCCATAATGAAATCTTGTGTGAATTTTCAGTGTAGAAATGTGAGCAAATGCTTTCTCACATAACTGACACTTATATGGCTTCTCTCCAGTATGAATTTTAAAGTGAATTTTCAAATTACTACCTCCAGCAAATGCTTTCTCACATAACTGGCACTTGTATGACTTCTCTCCAGTATGAATTCTTATGTGAATTCTCAGAGCACCATATTGAACAAATGATTTCTCACATAAATGGCACTTGTATGCCTTCTCTCCAGTATGAATTCTCATGTGCCTTCTCAGAGTACCATGTTGAGCAAATGATTTCTCACAGAACTGGCACTTGAAAGGCTTCTCTCCAGTATGTGTTCTCATATGCTCTTCTAGAGTACCATATTGAGCAAACGGTTTATCACATAACTGGCATTTGTATGGTTTCTCTCCAGTATGTGTTCTCATGTGAGTTTTCACAGTACCATATTGAGCAAATGATTTCTCACATACCTGGCACTGGTAGGGTTTCTCTCCAGTATGAGTTATCAAATGCTTTGTCAGTGTATTACTTTCGGCAAATGCTTTCTCACATAACTGGCACTTGTATGGCTTCTCTCCAGTATGAGACCTCATGTGAATTTTCAGATTGCCATTTAGGGCAAATGATTTCTTACACAACTGGCATCTGTGTGGTTCTTTAGTAGTATTGGTTCTCGTGTGCCTTTTTAGAGTATCAACACCCATAACTGATTCCTGAGAGAACTGACTGTTGTGTAGTATAGTGTATGGGTTTTCACACGGATACTCATAGAACCTACTTCGTTAAATTATTTCTTATATAAATGGCAGTGGTATGGTTTATCAAGGTAAGTATCTCATGTACAGTTTTGGTCACAGGTTTAGGCAAATTAATCCACTGAAATGTTCTTGATAAAGATGTACCAGAGGCTTCCTTTAAACATACTTTACGACTGCATTTTTATGACTGCAGGTCGACTTTTGAAGCTCTTATTCTGTTCTTCGCGCACTCGACAAAAAGAAAAACAGTAACAGCTCACATGTATGTTTGATAACACACACCATAATTTCACAGCTAATAATTATTAAGTAAGATGAACGGTATTAAATTACAATCAAAAATGTTCTCCCACTTCAGTTGACTGTTTAGTTAGTAATAATAGCAAAGCACAATTATTTCAGGAATTCAGTTCACCGTTTTCTGCAAAGTATTCCTTGCTTAAACCATTTATGCTGCTGGACATCAAAGGATAGCCTACAATTGAAAACGAAATGAAGGGGGGAAAAGCCGATTTTAAACCACACCATCTCAGCTATTCATAATATTTAAAAAAAATAATTATGCATAGCTACAATAAAGTGAAAGGAAAAAATTCATTAGCAGACTATCACGTAATTTATACCTGATATAATTTAGACTTTTCTATAAATGCAAAAGGCTATAAAACTGAAATATATACGCAATCATTGCTATGTAGGAAGAAGAACCTTAAGCTAGTCCTGAGGCAGCCATCGGAATAAAGAATTAGCTACCTACTTCATTTTCTTTGTCTTGGCATACAAGGCGGATGGCCAGTGCTCTCTCTCGCAGTCTCATCTTCCCACCGAAAGTGTGGAGGGTCTGTGCATTCATATCATAACCGAGTTGGCTATATATAGGGTGTGCAAATGGAGCAGAAATCTTGAACCAAATTCCTGCCCCGGGCAGGTTTTGAACCCCAAGTTCTTGCTTAACAGTCCAGCATCCTAACCACTACATTATCTAGCAAAGTTCGACCGTACGTTACAGCAGAAAATAGCGTACGCGTACGGTACGTAATTTACTAAAAATAATAGCGTACGCGTACGGTACGTTCGTATTCCGTACGTATGAGCAGCCTTTAATATTAGTTGCTTCTCGTGACGTCACATTTTGTCTCCTCATTTTCTCGTCGTTTTTTTCTCGTCGTTATTACGTCACTTTACAGTTCTTATTTGTAGTTCCGTTTCAGCGAAGAGGTAAATTATTATTTTGTTTTTATTTTGTATAATTTGATTATTTTATCTACAGAAATAATGGACAAAGTGGAAGAAGTGGATTATGTTGAAGAGAAAAAAATATAAAAATTAGCGTACGCTATTTATTAATTTAGCCAAAAAATAGCGTACGCGTACGGTACGCATTTCAGCAGAAAAAATAGCGTACGTTCCGTACGTACGGTCGAACTTTGTTATCTAGAACCCCTATCACTTTACACCCAAAGTTTGTCTAGACAAAAAGTCTTAAATATTCCCTCTACATGATAATTAGTAATTTAGGTAATTTAGCTTCTATGCATCTGCTGTAGAATAACAGAAAAAAACTGCAACAATTCTTCAAACATGCATTCTGTCCATGGCTGATGATCAGGATATGAAAGTGTTTTATTTTATTTTCAAACTGTCACTTAAATGCATACTGAGCTTCATCCGAATGGTTCAAAGTAGGGTAAGGTAAGCCTATACACCTAAGTGAAGGCAAATGTCTTACTGTGAACATGTTTAACTCAATCAGAATGAGAATGCTTAAGTTAATTACACCCTTCAGGGATTCACAGTTGTTATAATAAATTATAATAATAATAACGATAATAATAACAATAATAATAATAAATAATAATAATGATGACAATAATAATTAATAATAAATAATACTAATAAAAATAATAATAATAATAATAATAATAATAATAATAATAATAATAATAATAATAACACAATTGACCGGTGAGGATGACCGTTAACTCTAGAGCGAAAACGCTCTTCGGATAGTTTCTTAGAGCCTGACGGAATACTTCTACCTCGGGCGAAAAAAAAAATAATCGTAATAATAAAAATATAAGGCTCATTCCAGACAATTCTGCTCTTTAAATAATGTTGAACTCCTGAGGGGTCCTTTTCCCTCGGGGCCAAAAAATAACAAGGCAATTTATATTCACCTCAGATTCACAATTTCGCCTCAGATTCACATTTTGCCTCAGATTCACATTTCGGTGTGACCCTGTGTGCGTTACAGATTTATTTTTAATAATAATAATAATAATAATAATAATAATAATAATAATAATAATAATATAGTGCCGTAGATCACCCAAGGCTGAAGAAAATGGTGAAGTACACAAGTTAAAAAAATCAATGGCAGTCATAATTTACGGTAGCTTGAAAAGATCGATCTTGTGCCGTGATTTACCGGTAAATGTCTCGAGCAATGGCATTATGGCGCATTCTTCACATGGTCGGGAAACCTATTGCATGCAGTGGGTCCAGCACATGCACTGCTGATGGCTAGTTGTGAGTTATGCATTTTATATCTAGCATAATCCAGGCTAATTAGTGCAAGATAAACACATTAGCCATGGCACTCTTAAGTAAATACGTATACTCTTTACTAACGAATTGTTAATGCCACTTTGATGTACAAACATTCAATGAACACAGTTATAAAGTACATAACATCTTAACAATAAATGTTTTCGCATCAGACTATCGGCTGGGGATTATGCTGTCAATGGCAAGGGAGTAGTGAGTGGGTTTGGTTGGAGGTAGCGAAAGTCTGCTTTACTAATACTAGCAGATACCTTACTAGATGAATTTCACTTATACGCTTTCAAGAGCAATGCTAGGGTTATAATTTCACAGAATTTACTTTCTGTATAAAAGGATGGCATAATTAGTCACTCACATAATATACTACAGGATGAAAACTATATGAAAAAAAGTGAGAATGAAATTATTGCAAATTAAAATGTGTTTTCACTATATTTAATTATGCTAACATAAACAATCATACCATGACATAAATTACTACATCATTCAAAAATAAATATTTATTAATTCATTCATTCACATCCAGTCCGTTTTCCCTTTACCGACTTTCAGTCTTGCTATCTAGCAAAACCCAATGAAGGGTTATCTAAATGTTCATGAATTCATCACAGCAGGATCGTTCCACAACACAATTTGCAAAAAGACTAAGAGCAAACAAGTCAAAAGAAGCAACACAACATTGGAAGCAATTAATCCTAATAAGGCGTTTTAAATTTAAAAAGTAGAGATATTACACAGATATAATATAATTGCATAGGCTATCCATAAACACAAAGGGTGAAATATGGGTTCTTCGATTGTTTGACGGATGATACCTGATTTTGCAAGTTTCTTGTCTGTATTTCGGAACACCCGCTCTACCTATTTTTCATTATTATCATACACTGACATTCCACAATACATATTTTAGCAATTTCTCAAGACTTTCATGATCATACTTACTTTCTGTTCAAAGTGGACTTTCAACACTAATAGAACACTAATAGGAAAAGTACTTAGGCCCAATGTCTTCTGTCATTTAATTGTGTTCTTGTGAATTGTTTAATTGTCATATTACATGTAAATGTACAGCGCAGTGCTTTTGTCAGGCGCTTGATTAAAGAAAAGATATTATTATTATTATTATTACTTCTGGTGGACGATTTTTGAGCGCTTGAGACGCTCATTTCATCGTGGTAGGCCTATGCTGCTTATGTATACATTTCATTCTCTTTGCTGATGATACTAATATCTTCTTTTCCCACAGCTCCTTGGACATTTCATATCAAAAAGTGAATGCTGAGCTTGCTCTGATTGCCAACTGGTTTCATGCCAATAAATTATCTCTCAATCTTGAAAAAGACCAATTATATATTATTTAGGTCTCATAAAAAAAATTGTCCCTCTGACTCAAAAACACTATGTATCGATGGTAACCCAATTACTCAGGTGACGTCATCCAAGTTTCTAGGAGTAATACTGGACCAGCATCTGTCATGGAAAGACCATATTAAGACAATCTCCTCCAAAATAGCAAAGAACATGGGGATCCTAAATCGTGCCTCCTATCTTCTGCAACCCAAGGTTCGGTTAACGCTTTATTACTCGTTGATATATCCCTACCTTGGTTATTGTAACTTAATCTGGTCCTCTACGTACAAGTCAAACCTGCAAAGGCTGACCATCCTCCAAAAGCGAGCTGTCCGATTTATTGCTGGCACTCCCTACGGATCTCACACCAGCAAGTCGTTTCTTGAATTTAAAATTTTAACTGTTGAACAGATTAGGATAGCGCAAGTAGGCGAATTCATGTATCGGTATGAGCACAATCTATTACCAGCCATATACCAAAAACTTTTCCTCCTTACCTCTGAAATACATTCCTATACCACTAGAAGCACCAAGTTGTATCGACAGCCCTTTGCCCACACAATTACTCGGACTGTTGTAAATATTTAAGAATAAATTACGCCACTATCTGATACATCAAGGCAATTGAATGTATGTTAATAATGTTATTTACTGCTATGGGTGTTTAGTTAAGTTCTATTAGTTAAGTCATTCTAATTTTTGTTTTTTAATTCCTGTATCCGAAAGTAAGCTTGCTGTCATGTTATCTACACTTTTTATTTCATTACCTGGGTGGCCCTATTTAGCGGGACAATCCATCCCTTCAGGGTCCTCCACTTGGTAACCGGAACGTCGTTGAATGATCACTGCCATCATTGTAAATAAATTTTATTATGTTGTCGGTTACAGGAAAAAATAAATTGAATTGAATTGAATTGAAAAAAAAGATAAATTTGTTGCTAGGCAAATAATGCACGTAAATATGACGACTAACCGACAAACATTCTTCATAAAAACTTAAAATAAAATGCTCACCCACAAATCTAAGAATTTCAAAGAATTGCCTCTAACTTTGCAAATACGCAAACTCAATTAGTATTAGAAAGATTTTGCACATTCAAAGCGCAAATAACAACAAAGACCAGTGCGACCACTCTCCATTTTCTAAAATCCTAGCTCCTACCAGAAAAATCCCAAGATTGGCCAAAAGTGTACGAAAAAATCCAACGAAAAAGTTGTGATTAAATTTGAAATGCGTTTTAACAATCCTAATTATTCACAAAAATGACTAGCTAAGAACTCGCATCAAAGAACAACCGGAGCATTACATTGAATAAACAAATTACAATGCTTACAAGTAATAATAATAATAAAAGCGAGTTTTTCTAATCTGATTCAGTTATTGAAATGAGTTATTGAAATGAGTGATTTAAATAAGTAATTGAAATGAGTAATTGAAATGAGTTATTAAAATGAGTAATTGAAAGTGTGATTGAAATGATTATTGAAAAGATTTCTTGAAATAAGGTATTAAAATGAGTTATTGAAATTGTGATTGAAATTGTGATTCAAATAAGTTATTGAAATGAGTTATTGAAATAAGTTATTGAAATGAGTTATTGAAATTATTTATTGAAATGAGTAATTGAAATGAGTGATTGAAAGTGTGATTGAAATGAGTTATTGAAATGAGTTATTGAAATGACTGATTGAAATGAGTGATTGAAAGTGTGATTGAAGAGGGTCATTGAAATGAGTTATTGAAATGAGTTATTGAAAAACGAATCATTAAAAGTGTGATTGAAATGAGTCATTGAAAAGAGTTATTGAAATGAGTTATTGAAAAGAGTTATTGAAAAAAGTCTTATTGAAAAAGAGTTATTGAAAAGAGTTATTGAAAACAGTTATTGAAAAGTTATTAAAAAGAATTACTGAAAAGATTTATTGAAAAGAGTTACTGAAATGAGTTACTGAAATGAGTTAATGAAATGAGTTATTGAAATGAGTTATTGAAAAGAGTTATTGAAAAGAGTTATTAAAAAGAGTTATTGAAGAGTTATTGAAGAGTTATTGAAAAGAGTTATTGAAAGGAGTTATTGTAAGTGTGATTGAAGTGAGTTATTGAAATGAGTGATTGTAATAAGCCATTGAAAGTGTGACTGAAATGAGTTATTGAAATGAATTATTGAAATGAGTGATTGAAAGTGTGATTGAAATGAGTTACTGAAATGAGTCATTGAAATGAGTTATTGAAAAGAGTTATTGAAAAGACTTAGTGAAAAGAGTTATTGAAAAGCTATTGAAAAGAGTTTTTGAAAAGAGTTATTGAAAAGAGCTATTGAAATGAGTTATTGAAAAGAGTTATTGAAATGAGTTATTGAAATGAGTGATCGTAAGTGTGATTGAAGTGAGTTACTGAAATGAGTGATTCATTAATAAGTGATTGAAAGAGTTATTGAAATGAGTTATTGAAATGAGTTATTGAAAGAGTGATTGAAAGAGTTATTGAAATGAGTTATTGAAATGAGTTATTGAAATGAGTTATTGAAAAGAGTTATTGAAAAGAGTTACTGAGTTAATGAAATGAGTTATTGAAAAGAGTTATTGAGTTATTGAAAAGAGTTACTGAAAAGAGTTATTGAAAAGAGTTATTGAAAAGAGTTATTGAAAAGAGTTACTGAAAAGAGTTATTGAAAAGAGTTACTGAAAAGAGTTATTGAAAAGAGTTATTGAAAGAGTTATTGAAAAGAGTTATTGAAAATGAGTTATTGAAAAGAGTTATTGAAAGAGAGTTATTGAAAAGAGTTATTGAAAAGAAGAGTTATTGAAAAGAGTTATTGTAAAGAGTTATTGAAAAGAGTTATTAAAGAGTTATTGTTATTGAAAAAAGAGTTATTGCAAAGAGTTATTGAAAAGAGTTATTGAAGAGTTATTGAAGAGTTCCTGAAAAGAGTCATTGAAAAGAGTTATTGAAAAGCTATCGAAATGTGTTATTGAAAAGAGTTATTGAAAAAGAGTTATTGAAAAGAGTTATTGAAAAGGGTTATTGAAAACAGTTATTGAAAAGAGTTATTGAAAGAGTTATTGAAAAGTTGTTATTGAAATGAGTTATTGAAAAGAGTTATTGAAAAGAGTTATTGAAAAGAGTTATTGAAAAGAGTTGTGAAAAGAGTTATTGAAAAGAGTTATTGAAAAGAGTTATTGAAAGAGTTATTGAGAAGAGTTATTGAAAAGAGTTATTGAAAAGAGTTATTGAAAAGAGTTATTGAAAAGAGTTATTGAAAAGATTTATTGAGTTATTGTAAAAATTGAGAAGAGTTATTGAAAAGAGTTATTGAAAAGAGTTATTGAAAAGAGTTATTGAAATTGAGTTATTGAAAAGAGTTATTGAAAAGAGTTATTGAAAAGAGTTATTGAAAAGAGTTATTGAAAAGAGTTATTGTAAAGAGTTATTGAAAAGAGTTATTGAAAAGAGTTATTGAAAAGAGTTATTGAAAAGAGTTATTGAAAAGAGTCACTGAAAAGAGTTATTGTTATTGAAATGAGTTATTGAAATGAGTTATTGAAACGAGTTATTGAAAAGAGTTATTGAAAAGAAAAGAGTTATTGAAATGAGTTATTGAAAAGAGTTATTGTAAAGAGTTATTGAAAAGAGTTATTGAAAAGAGTTATTGAAAAGAGTTATTGAAAAGAGTTATTGAAATGGTTATTGAAATGAGTTATTGAAATGAGTTATTAAAAAGAGTTATTGAAAAGAGTTATTGAAAAGAGTTGTTGAAAAGAGTTATTGTAAAGAGTTATTGAAAAGAGTTATTGAAAAGAGTTATTGAAAAGAGTTATTGTAAAGAGTTATTGAAAAGAGTTATTGAAAAGAGTTATTGAAAAGAGTTATTGAAAAGAGTTATTGAAAAGAGTTATTGAAAAGAGTTATTGAAAAGAGTTATTGAAAAGAGTTATTGAGTTAAAAGAGTTATTGAAAAGAGTTATTGAAAAGAGTTATTGAAAGGAGTTATTGAAATGAGTTATTGAAAGGAGTTGTTGAAAAGAGTTATTGTAAAGAGTTATTGAAAAGAGTTATTGAAAGAGTTATTGAAAATGAGTTATTTAAATGAGTTATTAAAAAGAGTTATTGAAATGAGTTATTGAAAGGAGTTGTTGAAAAGAGTTATTGAAAAGAGTTATTGAAAAGAGTTATTGAAAAGAGTTATTGAAAAGAGTTATTGAAAAGAGTTATTGAAGAGTTATTGAAAAGAGTTATTGAAGAGTTAGAAAAGAGTTATTGAAAAGAGTTATTGAAAAGACTTGTTGAAAAGAGTTATTGAAAAGTGTTATTGAAAAGAGTTTGTGAAATGAGTTATTGAAAAGAGTTATTGAAAAGAGTTATTGAAAAGAGTTATTGAAAAGAGTTATTGAAAAGAGTTATTGAAAAGAGTTATTGAAACTCTGCCACATTGGAACAAGCCCTGTTAAATGTAAGACAATCCGAAGTTATTTTAAGGCTTTACTTAGCGGTTCTTCAGGCCGAATTTGGTGCTTTTATCCGCCCGGTAACAATAACCTTGAAATTCAGCGCTAAGCCACCTGACTATCAAGCTAGTTCAAGGAAATACTCTTTTTGTTCTTCAGCACAAAATAAGTTTAAACTACTGTATCGGCATTTATAATTCAACACAAATCAACAAAAACTCCTTAGATGTTCAGTTCTTTATAAAACATTACATTTTACAAATCTCCCTGAACACAAAGTTCTCTACCGGTCCTGAACATCTTTCTAAGCTTCTAAACAACAAATAACTCCTTTGTACATGGAGAAAATCCACTTAATAACCGGTTCCTTATAAAACATAAACATTTTACAAATCTCCTTTAACATAAAAATTCTCTACCGGTCCAGAAATCCGTCTCAAATTTTAAGCAACAAATAACTCCATAGATGGAGAAACCAGACGTTGGGTATCGACCCAAAGTGTGTTTCCTCATAAACAAAACAATTTACAAAATCAACTTTAACATAAAAGTTCTTGAATGTGTAGAAATTCCATCTCTACTTTATCCATGTCATCACATGAGGCAGATTCAAAAGATTTTTCCAGAAACTGTTTTCCATCCTTGGTTCATTCGCAGTCGTTCTCTACTGCCAATTTTCATCAGAGGAAAGTCATTAGAATCATGAACTTGAATGTCATTAGAATCATGAAGCATATTCATTCCTTCATAAACTTTCTGTCTGTACTATTGAATAAAAAGCAATGATCAGAAATGTTAGCATGTACTTCACATTCCAAATAGAGATTGTGGTGGCATACTAGCACATTCAAACTCGCTTTGTTGAAGAACCATTCTTGTTAAAGAATACCACATTGACCGCTTGTCCTGTGAAAAATTAATGTTCCGTTTCCCACCTGTGTGGGTTATTTACATGATTCTTTAGGTAACAAGCTACTGGGAATCCTTTGGACAAATACCTCTCAAATAATTAGTTTTTCTTTCAAATGGGTTTTCATGTGACGCTTCATAGAATAAATTTGTCCAAACAATCTGTTACACAACAGACAAATGTATGGTTTCTCCCCAGTATGGACGCTCATATGCCTCTCAAGATCGTGTACTAAAGTAAATGATTTTCCACATGACTGGCATTTGTGTGGTTTCTCTCCAGTGTGAAATATTACATGGGTTTTCAGTTGACTACGTTTAGCAAATGATTTCTGACATAACTGGCAGTTGTGAGGCTTCTCGCCTGTATGAATTTTCACGTGCATTCTCAGAGTACTAGGCGAGGCAAATGATTTCTGACATAACTGGCACTTGTATGGTTTCTCTCCAGTATGGGTTCTCATATGCACTTTCAGCGTGATATTTTGAGTAAAAACTTTTTCACAAACATGGCATCTGTGCGGCTTTTCAGCTGTATGAATTCTTTTGTGCATTTTCAGACTACTAGGTGTGCCAAATGATTTCTGACAGAATTGGCACTTGTATGGTTTCTCTCCAGTATGAATTCTCATGTGCATTCTAAGAGTACCATATACAGCAAACGATTTCTCACATAACTGGCACTTGTATGGTTTCTCTCCAGTATGGGTTCTCAAATGCACTTTCAATGCAATATTTTGAGTAAATGCTTTTTCACAAATGTGGCATTTGTATGGCTTCTCGCCACTATGAATTCTTTTATGCATTTTCAGACTACTAGGTGTGCCAAATGAATTCTGACATAAATGGCATTTGTATGGTTTCTCTCCAGTATGGGCTCTCATGTGCATTTTCATAGTACTACATCTAGCAAATGATTTCTCACATAACTGGCACTTGTATGACTTCCCTCCAGTATGAATTCTCATGTGAATTTTCAGATTACTACCTTCAGCAAATGCTTTCTCACATAAGTGGCATTTGTATTTGTATGGCTTCTCTCCAGTGTGAGATCTGATATGGATTTTCAAACGGCCATCTAGAAGAAACGATTTCTAACATATTAAATTATGGTAACATAAACAATTGCACGATGATATAAATAGCTACATCATATATAATAAATATTTATTATTTTACTTTATCCACTTCCAACCGTTTTCGCTTTAATACCAACTTTTCGTAAATTGTCATCTAGCAAAACATGAAGGAGATATCTAAATGTTCACGTATTCATCATGTTTGATAATACACAACAAACAATTTCCTAGCGGGTTTGTTACACAGCACAATTTATAAAAAAGAACATACAAGTGAAAAGAAACATCATAATTTTGGAAGCAACAATTTCCCAGTAATCTAATTACGTACTTATAATCCTTTCAAAGTTAAAAATAGAGATTTACAGAGCAATACTAAAATTGCAAATCCAGACACACAAAGGGTGGAATATGAGTTCTTCAATTATTGTAGGGATGTACGAAGTTAGGCAAAGTCTGTATTTCGCAACAACACTCCCTCTAGCGATTTTTCATTTAATACTTTCATAAACTGACGTTCCACAATACCAGTTTTAACAATTTCTCTTGACTTTCATGCTCAGTCAATATTAATTAATCACACTTAGTTACTTTTTATTGTAGACTTTCACAGTAACACTAACAGAACTGGGTAAACCCGTAGTTTAGGTTGCTAAATTATTTTATATCGTAAAATGAAAATGGAAGCTGGATGGAGGAAAAAAATTGTTTCGCTAACTGGAAGTGGGATTGATGAAACCATTTCTATCTTTAAATAGAAGTTGGATTTATGGAAATAATTTTTATCGTAAATAGAAGCTGGATTGATGAAACTAAGTTTTTTGTGCAATAGAAGCTGGAATAATGAAAATAATTGTTTCCGTAAGTCGAAGCTGGACCCATGAGAAAAGTTCTTTGCTTAAAGAAAAGTTCCATTGATGAAAAATATTTTTCTGGTTAAATAGAAGTTGGGTCATTTTTTTCATTAAATGGAAGCTGGATTGATTAAAAATAATTCTCGATGAAATGGAAGCGGGATTGATTATAGTTATGATAGACATAAGTAGAGTGCTTACTTACCAACGTCAAATACGGCATTGAAGACATTAGAATAATTTAGCAACCTAAACTACGGGATTACCCAGAACTGTTACTTCCGGTGGACGATTTTTTAACGCTTAAGACGCTCGATCGCTTCATCGCGGTACAATGGTTTCCAGACCGATACATTTGTTGCTAGCCTAATGACGCCCGCAGAGATGATGACTAACTGACAAATATTCTTAACGCCTTAAAATAAAATCTTACCCGGAAATTTCAGAATGTAAAATTGCCTTTAACTTTGCAAAACGCACACACAAGTTTAAAAAAATTCGTGCGCATCGAAAGCAGCAAGGACCAGTGATGATGAATTGTTTGGAGGCAGTTAGTAAGTAAGTAAAGTAAGTACGTTAGGTTAGACCGGGTTAGACCATGAACGACATGGTCTACGCCAAATACTCGAAGCAAAGCACATATCAACTTTAAAGTTTAAACTCTGCCAGTGCCGTACTCGGTGGTGCTAGTCACAAGCCTGGATAAAAGAGGAGCGCGACGCTGACCGTTTTATTTTCTTATGACAGTGCGTCCTTAATCACATAGCCTACCATATGTAGGCTATCTCTCAACTCTCAACTTAAAAAATGTTAGAAAATAACAAGCTGTTCAAAAGTCCACAATAGTACTGTTCTCCATGTGGTGCGTGTGTTACTGAACAGGCTATATACAAAAAATACAAGGCCTTGAATTTTTTTTAACAATCTCGACAAATAATTATTGTTTGCAAATTTTTTGCGACTGAATTCTATTTAATCGCAAATCGGCTCTCAGCTGAACTGTGGGTATTCTGGCTTCGCTCGATGGCGCCACTAGCGATTGTTTGGAAATCAACTCGATCGATATAACGCTCAAATACCTTTCTCTGCGCTGGTAAAGTTGAGGTTTCCCCAATGAGATATATTATTAACGCTAGAGGGAACATGACGCATATTCCCTTTGCACATTTTTGAAGTCACAATCATAGATATAGTAACACCTTAAAGAGAGTTCCGCAGTTAATGGAAATTGAAATGACGCGTTTTGATTGGTTGAAATTCATGGACGCAGTCAAGCTTAAGCGAGACTTTAATTTCTTTTCGAAGATTACGCCTTAAAAAAATCAAAAGACACAAAATAACAACTTATCCATTAAATAATATTCTAACGGCCACGTTTTCGGGCTTTAATAAGTTGCTACATCCACACACTACACAATTTAGCCAGCGCTCATTAACATAACTGGTGACGTGGCCATGGCAGTTGGCCAGGCATTTCACGTCGATGATGACGTCGATTTATATTATACATCTCTATGCCTAGCTTGCCTAGCTTAAGGGTCACGGCTTCACCATAGATGGTAGATGCGGGCTCTAGTGATATATTTATATATTATACATCTCTATGGGTTTCCCTCGACGGCGATTGGTAATAACTCCACCACTGATCGTACTCTTTCAGTGCCAGTCCAAAGCCTGTATGAAGGAGGAGGGCGACGCTAATGATCTTTGTTATCACACAGTGTCGTTAACCCTCAGAGGCTAACCTATAAAAAATCACACATTGGATAACCTGGGGTGAATTTTTCACCCCTCACTATTTCAGGCATGTGATATAAAATTAAACCATGTTCGATCAACAATGGTAATTGTACCAAGTTCAACATAAAACTGCAAAACTAGGAAACCTAACTAAAGTCAACTATCAGCACAATCATCGAGTCTACAGTCATCTACACACAAGTAACGCTTTGTTGCATGCGTTCCACAGACAAAGTTGCTACACATATAACCAATAAAAATGGCCACGGTATGACGTCAGTAACGTGACCATTCATCCAAAATAAGTAAGACAAAATATATGGAATTAAGCAAAAGTCATCTATGAACAGATACACAAAGGCGCACGGCATAACTCCAAAGCTGTAAAAAAATTCAGCGCAAATACTGACAGTGGAGTGAAAAATTCACCCCAGGTTAGCCTCTGAGGGTTAAACTGAAACTACTACTAGGCCTACTAAATTCTAATTGGTCAAAACTACCGTAACGCCGCTGGTCGTACTATGGCAGTGCCAGTTCCAAACGACCCATTCATTGAACACTGAGCAGAGTCGACGCCATACGGTTGCTAGCCTGCATGTATATCACAAGTGTTCGTTTACATTTCTCGCAGCGCAGACGTAATCATGATGATTCACGGGAATCACGGCTGAGGCTCTGAGCTGGTTCAAATTTTACGGTCGCACTGTGATTGGCAACGACTTATCACACTGTCGCTAATACCGTATTAGCACAGAATATATAAAGCGTAGCCAGAAGTCTAACTCGGCCGTTTTTCAATGGTATGCGCTGTAATGCCGTTATAGTCTATGGCGACCGCAGCGCTCCTAGCGGTACACGTGATAATTAGCTCAATGCTAATCCACGTGCAGCTGGCGTGGTGCGGCCCCAATCTCGGCCGGACTCCCAAATTTGATTTCTAAGTCAGACCCGAACGAATATAATTAACAAATAAACACATGAATAAGCAGTACACCGATAGACGTCAAGGCAATATGTAATAGCTCCTAAATATCTGCGACTTAATGCGCACACCTGTGCTGTCTCTTCCTGCCCTCTCCGGTCTGCGGATCGAATTGATCAATTAGTAGCCCGGGCAAGGACTGCCACGGCCCTACACCGTGCCTTTGCCATAGTGGGCCCTTCCATGCGCACCCCTCCCCTCCATCTGTAGTACGATAAGATTTTAGTCGGGTCCCACCCTCATCCCTTCGTTGCTTGAAGAATTTCCTCCGGCTATTGCTCGGAGTAGCTAGTACTGTAAGAAGTGCTTTACAAATTCTCCGATACGATTATTGACTGTGGACTTGATTCTTACTAGGGCTAATTGACGGGTATAGTGTACTGTTACTAGGACTAAAACACTCCCTGTTCGTGAATAGAAACTCCATTGGATTTTATTCTTCCTGGGAGCGAATGATTTACATGACTTGTGTAGCAGATTCTTCTTACGACAAAAAACTGGTGGGGTTTGTTTTAATTTATTATTAAATTTGTAATGCACACACTGTCACACAGAAATGTGAATCTGAGGTGCAGATAGTTAGCCCCCAGGAGAAGATGCAATTAGATATCCAAGTGCTTGAAAGCCAAGGAGAAATAGTGAAATGTTAGCCGCTAGTAATTTTCATTAATTGTGCAGTTTATTGTTCCTAGAACAATTTGAATGTGGGTGTCTGCCTAACATTTACTTTCTGTGAATAAGAAGCTAGTGTATTGATAAATTTGAATTCTCATCTAGGTGTCCATTCATTCATTCATTCATTCATTCATTCATTCATTCATTCATTCAGAGAACTTAAACACAACAACGTGTACTTGAAGAATACTTGTTATTTATAACAGAACTCGTGCAATCATGAAACATGCTGTGAAACGTAAAATGCAAAACAACAACCAGTTTCAAAATAAACTCATCACATGAAGTGACAACTACTGCACGAAATACATTATTGCACAAAAGACACACTCCAGCAGGAGCTAAGATTGGGATAATGTACAGACTAGAGAAGTGTGTATGTACAAATACACATGAAAGTACATAACAATGACATAACCTTGTAAATAACTGAGAGGTGTTTCACTTTTAAACTTGAACTACAATGAAATATGATAATGACATTCACTAAGATGATGATTTCATCAAATGATCAGCTGCTGTTAGTTATGGCACAAAATAGCACACTTTTTATTCTTCTTCCCGCTTACTTTAACCTTTTTCACATCTCTGTTGAAGAACCTAACTTTGTAAAATATCATCATATTGACAAAACTTGTCACAAGCTTAGAAATATCAAGCTCCATGCATTTGCTAGGCAATGGAACTGTTTTCGTTACAGTATCAACCACATTGCGCCGAATATCTGACAAGTTGCACGCTTTCTTCAAGTCGAACAGCTTCAAAAACACACAGTTGCAATTACAAATAAACGAATAGAATAGCACCGAAGGCACATACAATGAATGAAAGACTCGTGCATCATTACATTTATATGCTTTGAACGACAAGAAAACTTTTCTGTCATCATTGCACTCATTGCTTGTATGATGTATCACAAAATGCAGCTTTGCATGCATCACAATTGTGCCAGGTAAACAATTTTCTTAACAAATATCCACAAACATACATAAGTGCATTCTGTTCACATAAGTCACTAGGTTCTGGTTGGTCAGAGTATGAAAAATCAATAGTGCAACTGACAGATTTCAATGCCAATGTACGAGATGAAATGGTGCTCAATTTGGATAATGTTGCCAATAGCTTATCACCATCACGAAAACAATTGCCACTATGACTCGGTTGGAGGAGACTGTTGAAGCAGGATTTGCGGTACGCATTCTGAAACTGGTATGGGGTTGGATTAGCATTAAATCCACCAGCCTGGCGAATAACACCAAAGAAGTTCTCCAGAGGATCCTGATTAAGACGCCGTGTCAATAAAAATCGAAAGCCATGATTTGACGACAAGTCATTCCACAGTAACAACAATGCATTAATATTACTTCGCCAACCTTCAAAACATTTAACTTGTGTGGTAATATCACGTCCTGTAGATACAGTTATCACACGCAGTGTGGCCAACCAGGACTGTATATCCAGCAACATGTTACGATGTTTTGATCTTGCTGATAAGCTGCCTCTGTACACTTTTGTACAATACACTTCAGAACTATTGAAACAATCAAAAAGGGTGTCAAATTTCTTAGCATATTCAGCCGTACCCATAGCAAGAGGTGTCAATGAATCAAAAGAACAATTTGTTTCGATTGCGGCAGCTACAGAATGACTTAGTGTTTGTGCAGCAAGTTTCACTCGCATCTTAGAAAACGATGTCAAATGAACATGTTGGCTGCTAAGACGCGGTGCTAAGCGGTAGTTTCGCCTGGCATCAAGACTATATAAACTTGTAATATGTTCCCATGTTGCAACATTTTTGCCACTGTGCACAGTATTTCTTTCCAAAACATTTCTGGCACTTTTTAGTAGATGACAAGGATCATAAAACACAAAAACAGTTTTATCATTTACCTTGATAAATGGTTCAGTAACAGTAACACCCATGTTCTTATAGGCTGCAACAAAGTTTGAGCCTTGATCACTAATCACAGCTTTCACATTAAGGCCAATTGCATGCAGTTGTGATAAACAATCTAGTAGTAAGCTTTGCACTTTATCAGCCTTAACAGCAGATGATGAAAACATGAATGCAAAAGGCTGTTTCCAGTTGTCACGCAGACCACGCACCATGAAACAAAGACAACTAGAGGCAAGAGCATTACTTTGGCAGTTAGCACCCAAGTCTTCGTAGCCGATGATACGATCAAAGCGTCTATCATATGTAAGACCACGACGTAGCATCATCTCGTCTAGTAACAGAATACAACAGCGATTATCTGGGGACAGTGCAGCCACCTTTTCCTGCATCACAGTCATAATCGCATCAGAAAAACCAACACCAACACTGAAATCCCTAACCCAGTTACACAGACTTGCCTTACATGGCAAAACAAACAACTTTGCCAACAACCGGTATGCCTGCGGACTCTTATAATACAAAGACAATGCTAACAGCTTAGTTTCGTCATCCCACCTCCTACCACGAGCAGAAACACCACTGAGCTTCAGTTGAGCTGCAATGAAACTGAACGATGGACCATTAACATACTTCCCTATTTCTGTCAGTAACTCGTCCTTGGATAGTGCTGGCTTTGCAATTGAAGCAGCTGATAGCTTCACATTAGTTCTATGAAGCCTGACACGATATCTGTTGAGTGATCTTCTCAGCTCTTGTTTCCGTGGTGACGATGTAACACATAACCCCGATCCTTGATGGCTACCGCATGGCACTGGATGAACAGATGAAGCAGAACTGCTATTATCGCTACCACGAGTCACCTTGTTAAGAGTTACAGGAGTTGCAGAAGGAAGAATATTTGCATAACACGGAACGTTTACAATGACAGCTTGTTCAAGGTGTTCATCAGTGACCGCCCTGTCAGTGTTCGTCCGTCTTCTTTTTGAGGCTGGCTGGTAGGTTCGTGATGTTGGTGGCTTTCTCTTAATCGTTCGCAGCGGTGGTCGATTCGGAACGGCGAATAATGTTGGTTCAGCATTCCACGTCAGCCGATTCTTGGACTCTCGGTTGTTGAACTGACTGTCCTCAAAATGATCCGCACAAAGGACGTAACATTTACTCAGATGATCACAGGACACATTCAAAAGATCTTGTCGCCTCGTATTCTGAACCCATTTCTTCGACCTGTCAACAACAGTGGATAAGTTACTTAGGAAGAATTGATTAGCAATTATTTACTTACAAATGCAATGGATAAGTAATAGTCTTAGTTATTGTGCATATCTTTACGTTACTTAACTTAACAAAATAACACCGACGTAGGCTATTGTTTCTTTCAGTGGAATCTGCAGTGGCTTAAATGTAATGAGTTGAAGCCTCCAAAGGGATCATTTATGTTAGTTATACGTCTTTGGCATGCCCACAGGTCAGATAAAGCTACACTTTATTTATTCTGCGGCATGACAGTGTGGTCTAGTAGGCAAGTATATTTGTTATTAATATTGTGTGGCACATTACTTAGGTCCAAACATAACATGCAAGTAATTCCGCATTTTACACTTACTCTATGTTGACAAATTGAAACCAGTATTCCACTCATGCATGAGTATAATCAGATTTTCCTTCCAAAGCAGTACCGTAATGTGTTTACCCATAATCCTGACCTCATCGGATTCAACTACTCAATTTAATGAGGACTGCAGTAGGCCTAAATATCCTTATTTCACTTTTACACGTAATTTGTATCAAGAGTGTCCATATCTTTACTTAGCTTAACAAAATAACATTAATTGTAGATTACATCACAGAATACATAAAGCGCTACACTTTCATCTGTTTGCGATTACATACCTTGTTTCATCTTTCGGGAAGCGGAAAAACGACAAACATTTCTTTTTATATCGATTATTCGTACATACTATCGCTGCACAATGCTCGCCGCCAGACGTTCTCATTATTTTACTGCAGTTTCACCGATTATAATAAAAAAAGTAGCAGTGAAAATGTCTAAGTTTGATATTATACTTGTATTAGTATTAATTTCCAAACCAACACGGTCCACACGGAATCATGGCGGACGGTCCATAGACTACAATTATAGAATAAGTTTCCGTATTACAGCAATTAGATTCAGTTAGACTTCTGGCTACGCTTTATATATTCTGTGGTATTAGGGAGAAAGGCATAGGCTCTATAATTATGATTGACGCTACAAACATAATATCAGCTGGCGAACTCAACCATAAAGAGAACACGGACTAAGCCCTGTGCGTGGTAAAGTCAGGTGGCGAGGTGATGGGCTGGCCACTAGCCCTCATATGCCGAGGCTGAGAAATGTGAAGTACCCATGGGTAGCCTATAACTTTATACTGTGACGGTGATGTCCGGTCACCACTACTTTTAAAAGTGGTGATGATAGTCACCACCACTTCTGGGTCCTGTCACCTGTGCTGAAATACTTTTCGCGATACGAGTGTTATTCTGTTTAGAAACGAGTTCAAGAAGACAATAATTATTATCGGCGGTATATAAATCTTACATACTCAATAATCGCAATGCTGAGATAATTATAATTATGTCTTCACGTCAGCTTACTTATTGTTTCATATTGCGTTGCATGGTCATCCATGTTGCTGTAGTTGATACAAGGGACAAAAGAGGAGGATTGGTCACCACCACTTTGTAGGACAAATTTACGCCCTAATTCTTCATTGTAGTCATCGTATATTCGTTTAATAGAGTTAACAACAGACAAAACGCTGTTGGCGTTCATATCAAGGAGGTAAATAGATGGTATAGAGTAAGAAATAGCTCTTTGTAAGAGTCAATGAATAACATACGAGATATAAAGTTTTGTGAGTCTTTATTTGGAAAGTTAAAATTGAGGTCTGTCCCTGAGAAAATATGGGGTGAAATGTTGGTCGGGCCAAAGGAATCTGAGTGAATGGTTCTCATTCAACAGGACAGCTGTGAGTAGAGAATTGTCTGTCTCGTTGGTGGTTACACGGGATAGCATGCTGGACTGTGTGTCAATCAAGAGTTCAAATCCCGGCAAGGACATAAATTTGGTTTGATATTTCTGCTACAACTGCACATTGCACAACCCCTCCGCTAGCCAACTTAACTACGTATATAGTGAGTACACTACACTGACCGCACACTGTCGGTGGGAAGATGAGACTGGCCACGCACCCTCATAAGCCGAGGCCAAAAATATGAAGTCGCTAACACTTCACACCCTAGGCTGCCTCTCAGGCTAATTCAAGCAACTGCTCTTCTTCTTTCTCTTCTTCAGCACACAAAAAGTTTAAAACTATAGGCAATTCTACTTTAATAATCTCTGGCTCCTAGCAAAAAATAAGATACATTTTACAAATCTCCCTTTTAACAATAACATAAAAGTGTTCCAATGGTCTAGAAAATCCTTCTCCACTTTAAGCAACAAATAACTCCTTAGATGGAGAAAATCCACTTAATGTCTGGTTCCTAAAAAACATAACATAAAAATTACAAATTTCCCTTAACGCAAAAGTTCCCTAACGGTATATATTCCTTCTCTACTTCAAGAATTTCATCGTATGTACAAAATCCAAAAGATTTTGCTAAAAACTGTTTTGTATTTTCGGTTGTTTGGAGTCACTCTCGGCCTAAAATGTTCGTCAGATGACCTTGAACATCATTAGAATCATGGTTTCTCTTCAGTATGAATTCTGACGTGCTTTCTCATAGTACCATACTGAGCAAATGATTTCTCACATGACTGACGTTGATATGGCTTCGCTCCAGTATGTCTTTTCCTGCAAGATTTCAGATAATCATTTTTACCATATTATGATTTCTGACGTACCAGACTTATGTATGGTTTCTCTCCAGTATGGGTTCTCATGTGAATTTTCAGATTGGTACAAGCAACAAATGCTTTCTTGCAGAAGTGGCATTTGTAAGGTTTCTCTCCAGTATGTGTTCTCATGTGAATTTTCAGATAATCATTTTTACCAAATAATTTCTCACATAAGTGACACATGTATGGTTTCTCTCCAGTATGGGTTCTAATGTGAGCTTTCAGATTAGTACAACCAACAAATGCCTTCTTACATGAGTGGCATTTGTATGGTTTCTCTCCAGTATGTGTTCTCATGTGAATTTTCAGATAATCATTTTTACCAAATAATTTCTCACATAAGTGACACATGTATGGTTTCTCTCCAGTATGAATTCTCGTGTGCCTTCTCAGATTACCATATTGAGCAAATGATTTCTGACATAAGTGACACATGTATGGTTTCTCTCCAGTATGAATTCTCGTGTGCCTTCTCAGATTACCATACTGAGCAAATGATTTCTGACATAAGTGACACATGTATGGTTTCTCTCCAGTATGAATTCTCGTGTGCCTTCTCAGATTACCATATTGAGCAAATGATTTCTGACATAAGTGACACATGTATGGTTTCTCTCCAGTATGAATTCTCGTGTGCCTTCTCAGATTACCATATTGAGCAAATGATTTCTGACATAAATGGCATTTGTATGGTTTACCTCCAGTATGTGTTCTCATGTGAGCTTTCTGAGCTTTCAGACTGTCATTTAGGGCAAATGATTTCTGACAAAACTGGAATCTGCATGGTGTTTCAGAAGTATGGGTTTTCATATGCCTTTTCAGAATACCAACATTCATGACTGATTGATATCTAACAGAACCGACTTTTGTGTAGTGTAGAGTTTGGGATTTCATCCGTATTCTCCTGGAACCTGCTTCCATAAATTACCTCTGATGTAAATGACAGTGGTATGGTTTCTCAGAGCAAGTCTCCCATGTAGATTTGTGGTCACAGGTTTAGGAAAATTAATCCACTGTAATGTTCTTGATGAAGACGTAGAAGAGGCCTCATTTAGACATACTTTACGACTGCATTTGAGTTGTCTTTCTCTTCTTCATGCACTTGATAAAAAGAGAAACAGTAACAGTTCAGTTCACAACATAATTTCACTGCTAATCGTTAAATAGGCTGAATGCTGTTACACTACTATCACAAATGTTCTCCCTCTGCAGTTGACCGTATAGTTAGTAAAACTGGCAAGGCAGAATTTCGAGAATTCAATTCCGAGTTTTCTGCAAAGTTTGCTTTGCTCTATCTTTGAACTAACTGGCCGAAGCTATGGACTTCAGGGTATGCAATTCAAAATTAAATGAAGGAAAAGAATGCCAATTTCAAACTACACTATCTCAGGCTCAGCTCCTATCACGTTATTTGACTTCTGTAGATTGGAAGGGTAAGTTTTCAGGTTAGCGAAAGACAGTCTCGGTAGGAGAGTCGCGAACGTGAGAAAGTAGGCAGCGTTCCAGTTGACGACGTCAACTACCCTGGCAGCCAAAAGATATAATATATATATATATATATATATATACAGTGTTTAAATATTATTTAAACACTGGAAACTACTTGTTAACTAGTGGACGCCTTAGCTTGACATCTGTCAAATGACGCCTCCATTAGTCGTGAAAGACAATTATAGGACTATAGGTCACGAAAGCTGACTCACATATTTGTAACAACTTCTATATTTCCAATATTTTATTTCTAAGTTTTATCGGCCACTGAACAGATCGTAGTGAAATAGGTTATTTGGCATCTTATAGTAGGTAGTAAAATGGATTTCCCCTTTTGAGGGATTCCTGAAATGCGCTTTATAAAAGACCGGAAAAGTCCAGATACAAAAGTACCTTGCTGCTGGTGGGCACAAGATGACTTTCTATTAGACCAAGATCAACCTTGCCCACTCCATGGCCCTCTTCCACCCTTATTATTTCAATTTCCCCATCCATTCCATCCTGCAGTTCCCGCTTCCTCTGTCATTCCCGTTCATTTCAAATCGACACAACAAACTTCTAACAAAGAATTTGACAGCCTCCATAAAATCTTCTACCATGTTAGGCCTGATATATTAATTAATAATAAATTGGTTAAGCACTGAGAAAAAAAGCACCTATTAAAGACCGACCCTGTACGAAACAAGTCGTTGGCTAACACTACCACGAAGTGTGTATATGTCATATTAATAATAATCTTTTCTTTATTGAAGCGCCTGACAAACGCACTGCGCTGTACATTTACATGTTATGCAATTTAAATCTTAACTACTAACAGAACAGACAGCCTGCAATACACGGCGCTAATAGCAGCCTACAAAGCATACCCGCCCTACGTGACTCGAACTCGGTACCTCTCGCTCTCCATGCCAGCGTGTTATCCAATGCGCTATCGGGCCCTTCCACCCATATTGTCGAATATAATATAGCTCTGCTAAAGACGTTTGTCAATAGCACGTGACCAACTGTAGGTCTACGTATTATATGGCAGAACGATTCTCAGTTGACGACGGAGTGGAATTCTAATCCGGATTCAGTCGGAGAGACCGGAATTAGTTCTGTCTTATTTGTCCTGGAATCCCGGACTCATAAGTACATCGCCTGAAGCGCGACTGCAGGGACCATTTAATGAAAACAGGTGTGAGGTCAAATCAGGACCGGCGGAAATAATTCAGACAACTGTTCTGATTGGTTCACGTGACGAGGAAATTGTTCGTAAAAGGTTTTATGGAATGTGATAAGTAGGGTAGAGTGGGGCAAAACGCCCCCTTTAACGGGTTTTGCTCAATTACAACGTGAGTAACAACATTTTCAGCATGAAATTATTGCAAGACCTTGTACTGAATGTCCCAAGTAAAGTAAAATTATGTCCGATAAAATGCCCCAAAAGATTACATTAAAAAATAATAAAATACAGAGTGCTTCAAAAGGGGGCGTTTTGCCCCTCACCTGGGCAAAACGCCCCCCGTGATTTGACCCCCGCTACCTGAAAAGTCGATGCACATAATCAACTGCAATCACTGCCATGATGCAACAATAACTATAAGAAGTAAAGAGATCTAGAATTTTTTAAAAGATGTCATAAAAATAATTAAATAAAAAAAATATGCTTTGCTTCAGGTGACTCTGAGGTGAGGGGGGCGTTTTGCCCCATGTCAGCATTTTCCATAGGGGGCGTTTTGCCCCGCTTGGTGCTACCTTGTGAGATTGCCCATATAATAAAAAATTGATATGTTAAAGCCCCATTTATTGTGCACAGTTATTCGATATAGGGTATACTTTAGACCTATATTTGTATTATTGGCTATATCTAGCATTTTGGCACCATTAATGATACAGAATTGGCGGCTGACTCTTATAAGGAAACACGAAAAAATCAATTTTTCTAAAATAAAAATAAGCAAAGCATCTAAAGATAAATAACTGACGATTATCTCATTAGGGTACAACTAAGAAACTCCAGAACATTCAAAAATTTCATTACATGGCACAGGGGGGACAGGGCCGGGGGGGGCGTTTTGCCCCGCGGGGGCGTTTTGCCCCACTCTACCCTACCCATTTCGCTCATCAGAATCGCGTCTGTTTACGAAACATAAAAGCACCGATACCGATGATTGGGCGCTTGATTGGGGTCCTATTCTTCTACGTATTAAATACTGCACTCCTCTTGCTCTATCTTCCTCTGTCTGTGTGTCTGTGTGTCTGTCTGTTTGTCTGTCTGTCTGTGTCTTTGTCTCTCTCTCTCTACCTCTCTCTACCTACCTCTCTCTCTAACCTCACTGCCTCTGTCTGTGTGTCTGTGTCTCTGTGTCTCTGTCTGTCTGTCTGTCTCTGGCTCTGTCTCTCTCTCTCTCTCTGCCTCTCTCTGCTCTCTCTCTCTCTCTCTCTCTCTCTCTCTCTCTCTCTGTGTCTCTCTCTCTCTCTGTGTCTCTGTAAGTCTTTCTGAATGTCTCTGTCTTTGTGTTCCTCTCAATGATCTCTTGCCAACCGGACTTGGACTTCCACTTCATACCTCTTGACAACCCCACTGACATGTCGCAGCGCCCATGAACAGGCTGGCGCCCTAGTAATTTCGGCAGAGACCGGGTAGCCGAGAAAATACTGTGCAGCAATAAAGCTCTATGGTGTGACGTCATAGGTCTGGCCCTTCCAGTCTTAGAAAAGTTAGAAAACATTGTAAGAATCGTATTTTTAGCACCCATGGTATGTCATTTTTGTTTTGATGTATTTTCTTAACTGTATATCAATTCAGACGCAGCGTTGCTAAAATTTTAGGTACTTGTCGGTTTAACGACCACCAAAATTCTTCATATATTACCTCATTTAAAATTCTTCATATTCTACCGTATTTTAATTCTATGTTACGTCAGAACTTATCTATTACGTCATAAACCTGAACGTTTCGTCATTAGATCGTGGACGACACTAACCCTAACCCTGACCGTAACCGACCCTCACGGCGCGTAACAACGAGGCTTAACCTCAACGTAACCGATATGGACTATAAAACTTGAAGTCGTGAGGGTCGGTTAGGGTCAGGGTTAGGGTTAGTGTCGTCATTAGAAGACAGATATTAACTGTCGTGAACACATTCCTGTAGGCCTACAGGGGTCTCGTCTAGTTATAATTAAACGATCTTTTTTGGTGGTCGTTAAACCGACAAGTACCAAATTTTAGTATCGATCATATAAGTAAATGCTATGTGTTTTCTCCATGTATAAATATTGTAGTGCATAACCCTGAGCGTTATTAATGTGTATAGCAGCCGATTATTTTTCTATATGCGGTCAGAATAATGCCTACATATGAGGTAAATTCGGCACTCAAGTCTTGTCTAATTCCGGCAGTGCCGAAATTTGCTCTACGGTAGTGCCGAAATGCGGATGACACAACACTGTTGGCGGGGAAAAAGGAAGTACTGAAAAACAACATCAGGAAACTAAGGCTTGAAAGTGAGAAAGCAGGATTGTACTTCAACATAAAAAAGACTAAAATTATGACCACAGAGAACTGGAGAAGCTTCGAAGTAGATGGAGAAGAGATTGAGGTGGTATCGAGCTTCTGTTTCCTGGGAGCTACAATAGATAGGGAGGGGGGATGCGAGAGAGAGATACGCCGAAGAATTACTCTGGGAAAAGGAGCAATGCAGGGATTGGAAAAGATATGGAAGGATAAAGCGGTGAGCCTGGAAACGAAAACAAGAATTGTTAAAGCAATGATAATACCAGTGGTGCTGTACGGGTGCGAGGCATGGACAAAAACCAAAGCACTAGAGAAGAAAATCGAAGCATGCGAAATGTGGATTTGGAGGAAAATGCTGAGGGTCCCCTGGACTGAGAAGAGAACAAATGAACATATACTGGAAGAGATAGGACACTTAAGAGGAGAGATGACATTGAGACAAAGAGCGGCGAGACAAAAAGTGATGTATTTTGGCCATGTGATGCGGGCGGACGGCATGGAAAAGGAGATGATGCTGGCATGTGGGGAAGGAAGACGAGCAAGAGGACGACCAAGAAAGAGATGGAGGAGATACACGAGACGATGATGATGAACATTCCGGAGCTGAGAGAGGCGACGAGAGATCGGAACACATGGAGAAGGCTGACTATGACGGTCGCTAGGATTCAGCGAATCGACGGCACAAGGTGACAAGGTGAGTGCCGAAATTACCCCTCTGTCTTGCTTCAGCTGGTCAGGGTTTAATTCCTACTTAATTCTGCAAGCAGCACATGCATAGGCCTAGTTAAAACGCATGAGTGTTTATACAAGCAAAGTGGATTATTCGGGTGGGATAACTGAGCCAAGCCAAGTGGACGATATGCTCAGTGGTCGAACGATTACATCAGGTTAGCAGTAAAGGCTGCGTTTGTTGATGGGCTTCCAAAGAAAACAGTCGCTAAACAGTGGGATTCCACTCCAAACTGTTCAGGACTATGTGAAATGAGCTTGCGTGGACGGCTCTGTGACGAAGTGTTCTACGGGTCGACCAACCATTTTAACTGATGATCTGGAAAAAGAGCTGTCGGAAGTTTGATTTTCATGTCCAACAAACTGTTTAGTCTGTCATCGAAGATCGTCAGAGAACCAGCGTTTAGTTATTGTGAATTATTGGAATTGAGCACCGATATAACGACAGTGAGAAAGCTTTTTGATCAAATCCCTTCCTTTTCACACTCTACTATGTCCGTATAACCGACCACCAGTGCTTCGTGACCTGAAATTGACTTGGCTGCCATCGACTGGCCTTGATAATTCATCAGTTCCAGAATCGTCACTTCAAAACGCTTCTTGTTCACACTACTATTTCTGATGCTCAATCTCGTCAGAACTATGACAAAACCCTGTCTGCAGTTCGTCACACAGAGAGGACCAACTTTGATCAGCTAGTGATCCTGACAAAAGGAAAAGCAATGTATGGCATGCAGAAGTCTTTACAAGTTCACCTTTCAAAAGCCATTTGGTTACAGAAGAGACTGCAAAAGAGAAAATTCAACGAACGTCCAGAATGAGAAGGCGACGCTGAGAAGGCGATCAAGATAAAGAAGCGTGATCCTGCAGCAGCGAAAGCAGCTGTGAAAGACAGTAACAAGTCCAAGCTCAGGCCTACATCGAGACACAGAACTGTTAGCAGTACCGTCCACAAAACTCCCTGTCTGTTTTGCGATATTCCGTATAACGAATCCTCCGTTCGTTGGTGGCAATGCAACCAATGCGAGAAATGGGTGTGCGACAACTGCGCTTGCATCGTCAACAAGCAGACTGTCGTGGATTCTAGATGCAGGCTTAGTAACTCACTGACGGCATGTTTTTTGCACTGCAAAACTGTTTCCTTTTTTTATGCTTGTTCATTGTTGTCGCAAAATTGTTGGCTTACTGCACAGTAGCTAAGACAAAGATTTCTGAAAAAGAGCTCTTGCATGTTGGCAGTGGCCTCAACTCGCCCGTCCATTTGCACTGCTGGGAATCGGATATGTCTGAACAGTTTGTGAATTTTAAATAAATCTTAGCTATAAATCGATAGCATTGCTTGTTACGGTGTCTGACAGTAGAGTGTAAATGAATGCAGGTATATAATAGGCCTACAACCATAATTTAAGCCTATCTGTTCAATTTAGCTAGTTCTAAACATATCGACATTTTCATTTCGGGTAATTTCGTCACCCATGCCGAAATTACCCTACCCTGTGGGTAATTTCGGCATTTGAATGCCTTCACTTCACATGTCATAGCAGGAATTTGTGAGAGCCGATTCACAATTTGAAGGCGCCGTTTCATAGCAGAGGGTTGTAGCAAACTATGGAAACTTCAGTGGATCTAACAAATGTGATAACATTTTAAATATTCAAGAAATTGCTTAAGGTGCCGAAATTACCCCACTTTACCCTATAGATAGCTTTCGAGAAATGCTGTGTACATTACAAAATTGCAACTGTAAGTCTGTAACTGTAATCTGACATTTATAAAGCGCCACTTCAAGAAAGAACTCATCAGTGGCGATCCTGACCCAAACTAGTGAAATTACTGTCGAATAATACAGACTTCAGGCGCTTGCTAAACTGTGGAAGGGACAAACTGAGGAATTCGAGCAGCAGCGCTCGAGAAAGGCGATTCCAGGTGGTGGGACCAACATAGGGAATGCTTCTGGACTGTCAGAGCTGTAGCAGTATGCATACGAGTGACAGTCAGGATTCCACGGGGAGCCGACCGAAGGGTGCCACGATCTGAGGGCGAAGAGACTGAAATGAAGAAGTCCCTAAAGTATGATGAAGCAGAGTCAACAAGACAATTGCGCATATGAAAATAAGCCTCATAGACATCCCTTGTGTATATGGGAAGTATAATATTGCGAGTAAGTTTTATAGTCCGTTATCTTCATGATTTGTATGAATTCTGGGTGGCGAGGAGCCAATGTCAGAGACCTGGTCGCAATCTCCAATAATGCAAGATATTTTGTGGATTTTGTTTTCAGCGAAGCGACCCGCTCGAATTGAGGATGCTTCCCGTCGATATGAAGAATGCGCCATCTCTGGAGACATTCAAATCACGCCGAAACAGCCGAAGACTTATCTTTTGAAACGTCATTAATTATAATTGATCGTCATTGATTTTTTAAACTCATGTACAACACCCTTTTTCGACATCGGCGGTGTTACGGCGCTATATAAATCGTCTCATTATTATAATTATTATTATTATTATTACTAATGCTGCTGCCGCTGCTGCTGATGCTACTATTAGCCTACTACTTTTACCAGTACTACATGTATATACTATCACTAACACTAACACTACTACGACTGCTACTACTACTGCTGCTGCTGCTGCTGCTGCTGCTGCTGCTGCTGCTGCTACTGCTACTGCTACTGCTACTGCTGCTGCTACTACTACTACTACTACTACTACTACTACTACTACTACTACTACTACTACTACTACTACTACTACTACTACTAGAAGAAGGTAGGCTAACTCGGTCAAAAATAGGCTAAAAAATTATTCAATGTATGAAATGAAATTCAGTAACAGGCAAATGAAAATGCAATTATAAAATATAGAAGCGAAAACCGTTATGAACGTACCGTGGACGAAGTAAACTCTGATAATGAAATCCAATGAAAATATTCACCAGCCACTCTGAGAGATTCGTGTAGGCCACATTTCTTGGGTTGCTAGTTTATGTAGACTTTCTTCGCTTGGGTATGATCACGTGGTCCACCTGGGCCTCAAACACGGGTGGAAAAGATGGAGCATCGGTTTGGCAGAATCAACGGAAAAGCACCCCACCCCGGATCCAAGGGCAAGGGACCTGTCCGGAAGACAAATTGGTTCGGCCGGAAACCATGCTCGACGGCTTTATCTTTTAAAACCCGAACTCTATATGGGATCAAACGAAAATACACCGCTCATACTAGGGGAGAAAGCCACCCACGTTGAATACCAAACAATTCATGTAGCACTAGCTGTCTCTTATAGAGCGCCATGATATTACTACTACTACTACTGCTTCTACTACTACTACTACTACTACAACACCACCACCACTACCACCACCACCACCACCACCGTCACCACCACCACCACCACCACTACTACTACTACTACTACTACAACTACTACTACTACTACTACTACTACTACTACTACTACCACTACCACTACCACTACCACTACCACTACTACTAGTACTACTACTACTACTACTACTACTACTACTACTACTACTACTACTACTACTACTACTACTACTACTACTACTACTACTACCACTACTACTACTACTACTACTACTACTACTACTACTACTACTACTACTACTACTACTACTACTACTACTACTACTACTACTACTACCACTACCATTACTACTACCATTTACTACTACTACTACTACTACTACTACTACTGCTGCTGCTGCTGCTGCTGCTGCTGCTGCTGCTGCTGCTGCTGCTGCTGCTGCTGCTACTACTACTACTACTACTACTACTACTACTACTACTACTACTACTACTACTACCACTACCACTACTACTACTACAACAACAACAACTACTACTACTACTACTTCCACCACTACTACTACTATTTCCATTACTACTATTATAGCTATTATGATATTTTATTTTAATTGCGTGTGATAACGCAGACTTTAATTGACTTACTGCTTCAATTAGTTTTATTTGTCCATCTGAAATTACATTTCTTCGCGTCATTCGACTCCAGGATAATAATTTTCGTCCTCGTGTTATTGACAAACGCGGATTCGTCTTCTGCGATGGCAAATATTATTGCGGAAGGACTTTTGTTTTAGACGATTTATCTAGCTCCCGTTTTCATGATTTCCTGGGTTTGTATACGACGGAGCGAGAGTGGAGGCGTTTAATTTATCGAGTAATAGCGTCTCATCTTCCTTATTGGCCGCCGTCATAACTGGACATGGCTCCCTGTCCACGGGGATCTCGTCTCCTCCCTCTTCCTCTTCCTCTCCATCTCCATCTCACTCTTCCTCTCCTTCTCCATCTCCCGCTTCCTCTTCCTCTCCTCCTTCTCCTTCTCCTTCTCCTTCTCCTTCTCCTTCTCCTTCTCCTTCTCCTTCTCCTTCTCCTTCTCCTTCTCCTTCTCCTTCTCCTTCTCCTTCTCCTTCTCCTTCTCCTTCTCCTTCTCCTTCTCCTTCTCCTTCTCCTTCTCCTTCTCCTTCTCCTTCTCCCTCTCCCTCTTCCTCTTCGTCTTCCTCTTCCTCTCCATCTCCATCTCCCTCTTCCTTTTCCTCTTCCCATCGCCTTTGTCATTATAATCTGCGTCATCTCTGTCTTACTCTTTCCGTCACTCTGGCTGTCTGTTTCTCTTGCTCTGTCTCTGTCTGTCGCTCTATCGGTCTTTTGTCTTTCTCCTTCTCTATGGGCTTGTCTCTGAATCTGTCAGCCAGTCAGTCACTCAGTCAGTCAGTCAGTCAGACTGTCTCTCTCCGTCCGCGAGTCCATGAGTCAGCCAGTCAGTCTTTTAGTCAGTCAATCATTCAGCCATTAACTTAATAAGTCAGCCAGTCATTCAGTCGCAGAGTCAGTCAGTCAGTAAATCACTCATTCAGTCACGAAGTGAGTCAACCAGCCAGTCAGTATGTAATTAAGTGGTTCAGATAGTCAGTCAGTCTCTTAGTCAGTCAGTTGGTAAATCAGTCAGTCGGTCAGCCAGTAAGTCAGTCAGTCAGTCAGTCAGTCAGTCAGTCAGTCAGTCAGTCAGTCAGTCAGTCAGTCAGTCAGTCAGTCTCTGTGTATATCTATCTGTCTGTTCTGTGCGCCTGTCTCTCTCTCTCTTCCTGTCCAGTTGTCTCTGTGTCTCTATAGTGCTGGGTCGTATAGTCACGATGTCCCGCCACTCCCAGACAGCATCTGAGGAGGAGGAGAGAAGAAGGAGAAGGAGGAAAAGAAGGAGGAGAAGGAGGAAGAAGGAGGAGGTGGAGAGGGTCATCCGTTGATGCATTCGTTCGATATTCGATGCCGATGCCATCATATTCCATGCGCATCGATTCCTCCCAAAGATATAAATCGAGACTCGACGCCGCAGATAATCGATACCAGCGACATATATATAGGCATGTATGGCTCTATACATAATTATATACATATATAAATATATCTATAATGTATGTAATGCATAATATGTATATATATATGTGTTATATTCTGCCATTTGCATAAATATCTTTGTTGATATTATTTTTAAGAATATACATAATACCTTAATAAGTTTGAGTGCATCAATATATATATATTATAGACCTACCCAGAAATGTATACGAATATAATACGTCGAATATACATCGACTTTTTACAATATATGCGTATATATATACATTCATAAATACACATGCATGCATGCATATATATTCAAATATATACATATCATCATCAACACTTGTCTACATACGTATATATATTATATATATATATATATATATATATATATATATATATATATATATATATATATATATATATATATTTAAGTGGTGAAATTTTTATAGTTAGACTATTGCCCTATTTATGTGTATATATGTTTTCGTGTTTATATAATATTGTGGCGCGATGTTTTCTTTTGCGATATGAATGCGTTGGTCCCAGTGAGGTGACGGTGAACCGATAAAAGGGACAGGATGGGAATAGGAGATGGCAGGGGAGGAGCCAGTGGGTGGGCGACAACGATGAAGATATGGCGGAGGAGGAAGGAGATGGAGAGAGAGACAGGCAGAGACAGAGACAGACAGACAGAGACAGACAGAGGCAGAGACAGACAGAGGCAGAGTCAGACAGACAGAAACAGACAGACAGAGACAGACAGACAGATAGAGACAGACAGACAGATACAGACAGAGGCAGACAAAGGCAGAGACAGACAGACAGAGACAGACAGACAGAGACCGACAGACAGAGGCAGACAGACAGAGACAGACAGAGATTGACAGAGACAGACAGACTAGGACAGACAGACAGAGAGAAGAGAATAGAAGAGAAGGAGAGGAAAGGAAGGAAAAGCGAAAGAGGTGGAGAAAGAGGAAGAGGAAGAAGAGGAAGGAGGCGGAAGAGGAGGAAAAGGAGGAGGAAGATGTTAAATATGACGAAGTAAGGTATAATGGTGTACTGTAGAGGAGGTTTAGGAGGGCAGAGGTCAAGAGGAGATAAGGAGAATATATGGGGAAATTGAAGTAGTGATGTATCAAAAATATATATTTAGACATTGATAATTTATATAGTTGAGCGATCTAAAAGATTCGTGTATCGCCGCCTCAAGGGAACTAAACCTTGGCTTATTTATTAATTAATTAATATGGGTTCAGACAAGAAGACGAGCCGTTCCTTACACACCTTTTCTAAACCTTACAGTGGTCCTATAAAATGCTAAAAATGAGATTAGAAATTGGGTTCCAATTGTCTATGTCTAAGTCAGGGTTTACAAAATTTATGTCTTAGTTGTGGAAAAAGGACAGAAGGGAGAAAATGTTACGAATTTCCGAATTTCCACAGTGTTCGAAAGCAGGTCACAATCCAATGTTCTTAATATATTATGCTGCAATCGAAACAACTGACAACCAATGAGATATTTTAATTTCTTCCTTAAATTTATTTACAGAACAAGCAATAAATTAAGATGATCACGAACCTAAAATGTCTGTCGACGTCAACGGCCTTTGTTGCCCTAAGATGTCGTTAAACTCTCGATTCATACCGTCATATATAGGCTACGGTTGAAAAACGAAGGCAACTAAGGTGGAAAAATATGGAAAAATTGAGTGGAGAGATCTGGGATAATAACATTTGAAGCTAATAACCGGCGAGTGTTCTACTCCCTGCTTGGTTCTGTGAATGGGCGTCGGGTTGGGAAATGGGAATATTAGAATGTGACGCAATGTTTGGATTCTGGGGTCCGGAAATTCTGGTGAGAAGTTTGGATGGAAATTGGGTTTTAAAATTGGCGTCTACAGAATGAGGTGGAGATTGGCAAAATTGAGAGAAATAGTGTGGGAAATTTGTAATGCAAAATTTGCGGGTGAACAAATGACAGTGGGAATTTCGCGTGGATGTGGGTGAAGTACAATTAAACTGGAGAAGTAAGGACGGGGAAATGGGGGGGGGGATCTGGGAAGCGTGGGCAATGGGCATATCCCCCTCTTCGATCTGCACAAAACGATGGCCGGGCAGACATCATGTTCGGCCAATCCTCTCCTTCCGCTTACGTGACATTCGCAATGTTTGACTCTCTGTCTGCACTAGTATTGTTGACAACTGCACAGGCTTCCATGCATCCTTTTCATTTGCTAGACATCCCTTCGCGTTATCGTTCGACGTCACGTAGGCAAATTTGTCTAGCATGAGCAGTGTTCGGAATGACTAAGCAAAGCCAATGAAGATGCCTTGCTTTTCTGATTGAAAATGCTTTGCTTTGAGGTTTGAAAATGCTTTGCTTTGAGGTTTGAAAATGCTTTGCTCTGAGGTTTGAAAATGCTTTGCTCTGAGGCTTGAAAATACTTTGCTGCCATGATTGAAAATGCTTTGCTTTTCGGATTGAAAATGTTTTGCTCTTCGGATTGAAAATGCTTTGGAATGAAACTGTTTTGCTTTCAAGTTTGAAAGTGTTTTGCTTTGAGATTTGAAAAGCCATTCACACTGAAGATGAGATCCTGAATTCATTGATGTCCTGTGCATTATGATTATTCGCCCAAAGATTAGATTATATTAGACTAGATGTTTGCCGTCCTAAGACGGTTAAAAACAAATTGAAAATGCGAAGAGATGTCTCGTTACGTGATATGTGATTGACGTAAGTCCTCTCCCTCTCCCTTGCCTTACCCTCTCTCCGTCACTCCCCTAACTCCCTCCCTCCCCACCCTCCCACCCTGCTTTCCTCCGTCCCTCCGTCCCTCCATGCCTGCCCCTTCGTCCCTCCCTACCTCCAACCGTCGGTCACTCCCTCCATCCCTCCCTCCCTCCCTTCCTCTGTCCGTTCGTTCCTCCATCCCTCCTACCTCCAACCCTCGATCCATTCTAGTGCGTTATTTTAGATTTTGATGTCGCCCCCTATCGAAGTAGATAGTACTCACCCTGGGCTAAGCGTAACAGGAATGTTGACACTATGACAGAGATTTCTCTTCTATTATTTTATTAGTTAGATTTGACACTTCTAGTCTTCTAGATAAGATTGGAAGATCTGCCATTCGACACACAGATTTTATTCGACAAATCTTAACGACATCTCATCGACTTAAAATGCGTTTGACGTTGATGATCAAAATTCTTGAACGGTTTTCACCGTTCGTATGCCATAATCCAACGTGTTGGCCTTGAACAAACTATGAGACAGCAAACAAGCGTTTAGCTCCATTATACGTAAAGTTATCTGCTTTTAAAAAGGTGTCTAATTTTATCGGAATAGACTAGGGCCTGCATGGCTACGTTTGTGTATACAGTGACGTCGTCATCTTTGTAGAAGATGTAGATCTCACTTCTTCTCATACGCCTGACGTAACTAGCCAGAAGTAATAGACCACTTGGTGATTAGGAGAGGATCCTCAATTTAACGACATCTTGTGACAACAAAGGCCGTTGGCGTCGCCAGTAATTATATAGTTCGAACAGTTCCAACCGTTTAACGGCACAGCACACCTTTCAATATAAATTTCTACTGGTTATATAAAAAAAATATATATAATATAAATTATAAAAAGAGCTGTAATATGCCAAAAACTAATCTTTGTCGGCGGCAACGGCCTATGTTGTCATAAGCTGCCGTTAAACTGTGGATCCATCCATCCATGTAAATTATATATATTTATTTATTTGTATAATTCTACTCTGTCTCAACTGCCTCCATTCCTATTTCGATTCCTGAAATTTAGTTCGATCAATATTATTATTCCAAAGTTTAACGACAGCTTATGGCCGTTGCTAAATGTAACAAGTTGTGTCTGTGTCAACCTTGTCCCTAGTAGCTGAGTAACGAGTGTTGATTGATTGGATTGATTGACTGATTGATTAATTAAATTTTATATCTTTTAAAAAAGTTAAGTTTCTTGACTGCAGTCGTTTTTAAGTGTTTGAAAAACATACCGATTATTTATTTAATCCAACGTTTAACGTCGTCTTATGACATCAAAGGCCGTTGACGACAATACAGGAAAGATACAATTCAATGATTACAAGAAACTTATAGCATCCGTATGACACCATCAAATGTGTCAAACAGAGCTTTACAATTTCACTATATTCAATATTTTTTTAACATAAGGTAGTTCATCTTATTCTGTCTATGATTTCTATATTCTGACAAAAGATTTCATGCAAATTAAACAATGTTATGTAACTATGCAGCAATTGATCCATATACAAAATTTACTAAGTACTCTTTTAAACTGTTCATGTATCTAACATACTATACATGTAATAAAAGTTCATTCAATAACATAGCATACATGTATTATAATTGTTTAAAGTATAGTTTCAATACATTAAAATTATAATCACAGATCTCTTATTATAACACATTACTGAATATTATGCAACATAGTAGCTATTGTAATACAGTAACCAAACCAAATCATATCTTATATTGAGGAACCAAAGTTGAATAACAATAATATGGTAATAACAGAAATTCATTTACCAATAGGTAATATTTAAAATTTTCTCAAACATACCGATTAATTGGAAATGTACCGATTAATTGGAAATGTAGCTCTTATATCTTCGCTTATAAGATATAAAAAAGGTATCTTATGATATCCAAGTATATCCAATGGAATTTCAACAAGGTATTGCCAAGCTGGTCTATCCTTAGCCTTGCTGTATGAAACCCGAAACTAATTGGTTGTCATAAAATCCTTCACTACTACTGTACCCTGTGTAGCCATGCATTGTCTTCTCCAATCTTTCGGGATTTGCTTTTGACATGTTTATTATCACTTGTTATCTAGGCCTATTGTATAATTTTATTAGTTACGCTTTACCAAAGTTAGTGTGAAGCTAAACTGAAGTAAATTGCCCTCAATTATTATAATTGTTAATCGTTTTTTAAATATTATTATACGTAATGATAATAGCAATCTTTTATATAATTGTCATTAAATATTATAATACTTGTGATTTTTTTATTATTTATTATTAGCGTCGTCGAAAGGGCTTTGAAAATTGGACACCTTTATTAGTTTTCTTAAAAACTCAATAAATACCTCATTTATTTTTCGCTATAATTTTCTCATTCGTTTGGGGATTTTTTGTCCCAAGCATGGAAAAAGAAGGGTTGAGGGTTTGACGCTAATCAATGTAATCATCTTTGTTCTGACGCAGAATCGTTAAAACACATTTGGCGTTAAATAAAAAGTATTATCTCAAGTTTACGAGAATTGAAATGGCTAGACAGATTATAATAATTATGTTTAATCTTGTATACATGTATATGTAGTAAGTATGTATGCATGCGTGTATGTATTTTTTTATGTATGCCAGTTTTTCGAGCACGTGGTCGTTGTAAATGTGAGTTTCTTAAAAGTCTTGGCGCCACACAAATTCCGCGTGACACTGGATGTATGGATAGATGGATGTGGATGGATGGATGTATGGATGGATGGATGGATGGATGGATGGATGGATGGATGGACGGACGATAGACGGACGGACGGACGGACAGACAGACAGACAGACAGACAGACAGACAGACAGACAGACAGATAGATAGATAGATAGATAGATAGATAGATAGATAGATAGATATAGAGCCAGGGAAGCAGGGAGGGAGAGATGGCAGCGGTTTTTGGTCTTCAAATGGTATCATTGGCCATCCCCCTCTAAGTTGATACACTGCACTTAACCAATGAATAGCACTTTAGAACTATCGTGTTTCCGATTCTGATTTGGATTATTTCACCTGACCAAATTACTTCTCCCTGAATAGCAGACCGTGCTGTAGTCATCGGATTCTCCCATCGATGTTTCTCCGTCCCTAATCGATCTACAATGTTCTCGTATCGATCCCAAAGCGAAATCGATAAAGTCACACATTCTGCGCGTCGTGCGAGACTCGCTGTTTCATCGACTCCAGCTCATTAGCCCCCCGTGTCCCGTGGGGCAAATTCTATGACCAGCTGCGATGGCGGTGGTCCATGCCGGGCGAATTGAAAGGGTCCATTGATTGACGACGGTGCAGTTAGGCAGCGGGCAGGTGTCCCTCGCTCACCTTCGGGCGGCGCTCTTTGACAAGTGGCGGGAATCGATGACGCCTATTATGACGTCTCGAATCGCTGACGTCCAGCACCTGTCATCGATCATTGCCGCCTGCAAATTGCATCACGCCAAAAGCGTGATCACAACCATGGACGATACGTCATTGCTTGAGAGGGCACACACTCACCCACACATACACACATACACACATATATACACACATACACATACATACACATACACACATACACACACATACAGACAAGCACACATGTACACATATACACACATATACACACATACACACATAAACACACATACAGACAAGCACACATGCACACATATACACACATACACATACACACATACACACACATACGCACTCACACACACGCGCGCACACACACATGCACACGCACACACACAAACATATAGGCCTATATATATATATATATACATATAAATATATATATAAACAGGTAATTGCACATAAGTAATTAGGTATACGCAATTGTACATAATAAATATTATAGCGTCTCGACTTCTCCCGCTAAGTTTGGACACAGCTTTTGTAGCGCACGATAAATTCTCTATAAATTTTCGATGTTATAGAGTTCTAAAAATTCGCACGTAATGAACTCGGCCGAAGCTTTTGAGAGGCTGAGTACTGACGTTAAATAACTGTATGCCTAGATTGCATCGTATCGCTCTGTGGTCTCTTTTGTCATGCCCACTATGTAATGTAATGTGGCTTATTGGGGTCATTGAGTTTCGTCTGGTAAATAACCATCTTTGGGCTGGACTTCGGATATATATCATGTGCTTCAGCAAGGTGTTTGCATTGTATTGTATTGCATTGATTTGTATTGTATTGTGTTGCATCGAATTGTATTGCATTGAGTTGTAGTGTACTGCATTGAAATGTATTGTATGGAATTGTATTGTTTTGCATTCCATTGTATTGTATTATGTTGTATTGTATTGCACTGCATTGCATTCTTCTGCATTGTATAGTATTATATTGTGTTTGTCAATTAGCATAACGCGCTTCTTACAGAACAAACTGCTCAGGGTCCTTGAGGCATATGATTGGTACGGGACTCACCCTTCAACCTTAAGGACTATCCTTCGAGTCTCTTCCTGAAAGAAGCCTGTCCGGTCGAGCGGGCACCCTGGGCAAGCTCATCACACACAGCTGCCTAGCGCCATCGATCGATGCTTGGTCATTAGAGAGAAGCTCTACATAAAAGTGTGAGTGATGAGTCATTGGACTGTGCAAGATCGTTAGCGGGTAATTGACTCACAGAGCATTCACACAACTGGCCACATTGACTGCTTCATTAGCAGACCATACAGTGCTTACTGGCGTATGCATTTATGCCTGTGTGCTTGCACGAATACATTCATAAACACATACATACATACATAAATGCATGCATACATACATAAAATGCATGCATACATACATAAATGCGCGTACACATATATGATGTAACATTTTATGTAATAGTTTCGTTCGTAATGACACTTAGCATGATATTGGCTATAGCGCAGAGAGCGCCTCTGAGTATAGGTCTCATGAAGAGGCGCTATATAAATTCTCAGAATGAATGAATACATACATACAAACATACATACATACATAAATACATACATACATACGTATGTACGTACTTACATGCATACATTCACACATAAATACATAAATACATATATACATGCATGCATACATACATACATACATACATACATACATACATACATACATACATACATACATACATACATACATACATACATGCATACATCCATCCATACATCCATCCATCCATCCATCCATCCATCCATCCATCCATCCATCCATCCATCAATCCATCCATCCATCCATACATACATACATGCATACATCCATCCATCCATCCATCCATCCATCCATCCATACATACATACATACATATATATACAAGGCAACACGTGTATAACAGCACCATATATAGCTCTTTCTGCAAACCCCGTCACCGTGGCAACGCTTCCAATCCATCACTGATGACGTCGTTCGTCTGTTTTCGTCGACGTCTTTCTTCCCGATCGTCCATCAATCGCGAGTTTTGACTGCGCATCAGAAGCGAGAGACGCACGGAATCCATCTTTGTCTCGGCCGCCTTTTGTCTGCGATGCCATCGTCCTTAGGCCCACCGGTGCCTCCTTTAAGAGATAATCGCTAGTGACGCCCGTATGCCTCGGAGCAGAGGGGGTCGATCCCTGGGGGTAGAGGAAGTGAGTCCCCCATCCAAACCGTATTCTACACATACATGTACATGTAATTATGCATACAGAATTCATGATAGTTGTTAATAAGACTACTGTTTTCACATACACAATTATACACATAGCCTACATGCATGCATTCACCCATGCATACATACATGCATCAGACATGGGAAACTAATCGATCAGATTATAATCGATTACCTATTCGAATTCCCACAACGTGGACACCACACACAACGATCAAACTACTCCCGATCCAAGTCCTGTCGTAAAATCCTTCCGGACCAGTAGCGTAGCCAGGATACAATTTCAGGAATTTCATTGGACAAGGTTAAGTTTTTTCTATTTCGCATATAAAAGCAAAATATAAAAATATCGGCAATTTATTTGGGGGTTTGAACCCGTAACCCCCCCCATAAATACGCCCATGTTCCGGACACGTCCCCCTAACGTCTATAACGGTCCGACGCCTCTTCTTCTAAGCTGTATACGGACCAAGACGGCACAAAGCTGGGCAGGAGGATTCCCGGTGGGTCTTCGACCGTGACAGCCAGGCCACATCTCAACGGGGAGGACCCCCTGCCCTGCCCCCCGTTCTCAACGGGGAGGACCCCCTGCCTTCCCCCGGTCGCCTGACAGTGAGCGATGCGGCCGAGCAGGAAGACAGCGAACGAATATAATTAAAATGGAAATCCGTTGTCGGCTTCGGCGATCGATGCTCGAATGATATTTCATAGTTCAGAGCTGTTAACCCCGACGCGGCCGCCACCAACCAATGCATCGTCTTCGGGACGGATCGGGAGGTATTTGAAACCCAATTTCGTCCCAATATTATCTCGTGATTTCTGTAATGTCCGGCCAAGGCTCTCATATCTCATGTCTGAAGGAGTCAGCAGAAATCATTTATCTGTCTCAGCCACTTCCACATTTGGAAGGATCAAAATAATCGTGGAGACTTTCGCACAGGGCAAATGCACCGTAATATTTCCCGTTTGTTCTCCGATTTATTTTCCGTTTATTCTCCATTTGTTTTCAGTTTATTCTCCCTTTATTTGACGTTTATTCTCCGTTTATTTTATGTTTATTCTCCATTTAGGCTATTTTATGTTTATTCTCCATTTGTTTTCAGTTTATTCTCCCTTTATTTCCAGTTTATTCTCCGTTTATTTTATGCTTATTCTCCACTGTTGTTTACCGTTTATTCTCCCTTTATTTTCCGTTTATTCTCTGTTTATTTGCCCTTTATTCTCCATTTATTTTTGGTTATCCTCCGTTTATTTCGCAGCTTACTATTTCCTTTTGTCGATTAATTACTTACCTTCTTGCTCATTACTTGCTTTCTTACCATTAACATGCCTCTTGTCGTTTACTCTCCATGCCGTTTGCTTTCCTTCGTGTTGCTTATTTTCCTTCTTGTTATTCGCTTTCCTTCTTGATGTTTACTTTGTTTTTACCCTCAACTTGCCTTCTTGCCGTTTTCTATCCTGTTGACGGTTCGGCACTTGGTCACAGAAGCAATCCTGTCTAGAATTGCCACGTGGAATTCGCTTAGCAGAATGGCAAGGAGAGTGAATTGACTCCGAGTCACGCCATTCCAAATGTAATTTAATTAGATGTGATACATTGTCCTGAAATGTTGTTAACAAGAGTAATGTTAAGAGACTGCTGACAGCAGTCTCTTAACACAACAGCAGTCTGCTGTTAAGGAGTATTGTCGAGGACTACTGGTTAGAAGACTCTAAGACTTGCTAATAAGACTAGTGGGTTAAGATGATTAATGATAAGGAGTTTTTAGGACTAATGTTGATAGAATTTGACGGATCCTAACAATAGCCCAATACAGTCAGATATTCCTGAAAAGTTGTCATTTATAGGGTTATAGTAACTGTTAGTCTACCATATATACTGTAAAGAAGACTATTGTAGGGAAGATTACTGTTGACAGGAGTACTCTAAGAGGACTATTGTTAGGAGAATCGTTTATATACTTATTTGTTGGTAAGATAATTTATATAGCGCCAACCAAAGAATCAGATGATCTCTCTGCGCTACTCTAGTTCAGTGTGATTCTCGTTAACGATAACTATAACGAAAATGTTCGTTAACGAAAATAAAATGATTTCGTTAACGATAACTATAACTATAACTAAAAAATATCATTAACTATAACTATAACTATAACGAAAATAACAATAACGAAAATCCATCTTTATTTTCGTTAATACAAAAAATAAAAATAGAAAGTGCAATGTGGACGATTCGACATAGGCCTACATGAGAACATAAAAATGCTCTATAAGTAATAACCTATGTTTGCCCCGAATTTTTCATGTGTAAATTAACCCAGTAATATATATAGTGCGGCATTTTATTATTAGCTGTTTTGTAAACGTTTCTATTGCGATTGCGACCGAAGTTGACTAGCCCAATATCGTAAAATTAGTAGTCATAAAAATCTTGCAGTCAACATGTCTCTGAAGCTTTTTGATTGTTATGATTGGAGTGATTGCACGCACTGTAGGCCCTACATAATCAATCATTTATTGCTTTCATGATCTCTGTGTATTTGTTAAAACATTAGTAAAATATGAAATAATATTGTCTTCTACATTGACCCAGGTATCATCATTAGTCAGCAAGTTTAAGTAACCTTAACTATTGATTTTTCTATGCAATTTGTCAGTTACTTTGGAAAGTCATGTATTCATGATGCTGAATGCACCCATGCTTCAAAGGCTTTCAAAGCTCTGAGCAACTTGGGAAACAGCATGTTAATACGCACAATTTTGCTTATAGCCTTAATGTAACTAAGTAGTAACTAAAATTAACTACAATAAAAATCCATTAACTATAACTATAGCTATAACTAAAAAATAGTACTAACTATAACTATAACTAAAATAAAAACCATTAACTATAAGTGTAACTATAACTAAAATAAAATCTGTAAGAAGAATCACACTGCTCTAGTTACTGTTTAAAGTCAGATCAGATAAGAACAAATCAATAAGCAAAACGGCGAAAAGAAAACTGGAACAATCGCCAGTGGAGGGCCCACGCACACACGTGCAACCCAACCGATTGTTGTTGAGATGAGTAATGTCAAGCGGACGATATCTGATGAAGGCGGCTAATAAACTCCGCTCATTCGACGCAATCACATCGCATTATTTAACAGTCCAGAAAGCACTAGATCGCATTTACTCCTACCCAAATATAACGCATTGGCGGATGCCTCTAAAGAAAGCTTTGGCGATGCCTTAGTGTAAGGAAATCGGTCCAATCTATCGACATCCAGATCCAGCGAACGGCGGGTCCACCCGAGAATTCATAAGCGCTTATAATCATCTTCGCCACTCCTAGAATCGATCCAGCTTGCATGAGTGCGTCATCAGAGAAGTGTCCCCCCCTCGGGCCCTTCCCCGATAAGCACCCTATCTCCACCCTACCGCCTTGACTGAGCTGCTCAAAGGAGAGCGTCTTTGGCGAAGAAGGCGTTCAGATTATGAGGAGGGATTTGTCGAGAGACGGGGCGTGATAGTTGACTCAGGGCAAAGGATCCGGGATACTTAAGACGAGTACAAAGGGATCCCGGCCACAGTCATTAGCAGGCTGTTCACGCAGTTCGGATGGCTCTCTTTATGGCTCTCTCTCTCTCTCTCTCTCTCTCTCTCTCTCTCTCTCTCTCTCTCTCTCTCTCTCTCTCTCTCTCTCTCTCTCTCTCTCTCTCTCTCTCTCTCTCTCTCTCTCTCTTCGTCCTGTCACCGTGCTATACAGGCACACACAGATACACTCGTCTGTCTGTCTGTCTGTTTGGCTGTCTGTGTGTCAGTCTGTCTCTGGATCTCCCTCTTTGTTTCAGTCTGTCTGTCTGTTTGTCCATATGTTTGTTTGTCTGTCTATCTATCTGTCTGTCTGTCTCTCTGTCTGTCTCTCTGTCTGTATGTCTCAACATATCTTCACAATGAATCGCATTAAAATAATGGAAAAATTCCTAGCTTCTTAGATCGATTTGCATTCACCAATTAAATTTAAATTTAATTTATGTGCATAACAATGAACATAAATGGCCAAATGGAGTCTACTGCCTTACCAACTGCTGGGCAACCTTGTTTGCAATGCATGCACTGGCGCAGTCTTAGCCATGATAACCTTGTCCTACTAAGCATTGACCGATGTCTATCTCTTGTAACTTTAAAGTGTCTAACACAATCCTTGACAACGACTACGCTTTTAATTCGTATGCAGGTATGAAATCCAGTAAGCTTTTGTTACCTCTCTTGTTGGCAAAAAACCGTATAACTATAGTGTAAATAATATTTTTCTTTCATAAACAAGGATAGAGAAATTAAACAGAATCCGTAACGTCTTCTATTGTCTGATCCCTAGCCATATCCGCCAGTGTAACCAGGAATTTATTTTGTATGTCTTTGGTAGTTTGTCAAGTAACCAACTATCCAGCTAATTTTGTTGAAGGAAGGAACCCATGCCGCTTCTTTCTTTTGGACTAGTTAACGACTAACTGTATGGTAACAAAGACCCTTAGCGTCGCCCTCCTCCTTCTTCCAGGCTTGGGACTGGCACTGATACTGGCATAAAGCACGGAGGTGCAATGCACGAACGATTCAGTGGCGGAGGTAACTTTGCCCCTGCGTATCTTGGTCACCGATCCTCGTCTCCGCTTGGCCAGAAGTCAGACCGGGCTGAACTCGTCTTCTCTGGCTGGCCAGATGTCAGGATCGGCTGAAGCCCCCTCGCCCCGTCAAGGCGTACGCATCGGACATCCACGCCGTCGAGTGAAATTTCTGAGGCAGTTGCTCGAACGGCGCTCCGAGGGGGTACCCATGCCGCGAAATTCGTGAAATTCGTGAAGTCTTATATAGCTTAAGGTTCAAGCGTTCTAAAGGTGTCCTAGAAGCGCACTTCGATATTCTCTGTGAAACATTGTACACTGGGGTTAAAGTAAGTAAGTAAGTAAGTAAGTGTGTTCTTTATTAAACGCTGGCAAACGCACGGCGCTGTACATACAAAGTTATACAAACTACAAAGTTATCAAATAGTAGCGAAAAAGTTAGTAAATAGTAAAGAAAAAAAACACTATATGGCTTAGCTGTACAACATCCTAGCCAGGAAACCACGCCTGGTGAGGGAATCAAATCTAGAAAGAACACGGTTATGTGAGCGAGGGCGCAAATCGTGACCAGTATATAGGACAGAGGGTAGTAGCACAGAATAGATAATCTGTGGTAGTAGGTAATGAAGGATATGTCCGGGATTATTTAAGATATTTCTAAAAAGGTAATAACATCATGTAGTCGTGAGGGCCGTTGACGTCTTGTATTATCTGATCCTTGCAGCCATAATAATCCCCCAGTGTCACCAAGAAATTTTTAGGATGTCTTTGCTATTATAGTTTCTTGATTAACCAGCGATCCAGCTAATCGCGTTCTGCGAAGTTACTGAAGCCCGCGAAATTCGTCAAGAAAACTCATTTGTAAAGCTGGTCTTTGGTACGAAGTTATCTGTATATTATTTTAGCCCGCTTTTAAGGATTATTAAACATTTACTGACGACCGCTCATCTTGCAGCAAAATTGCAAATGGACCAAAGTGTGAGAAGCCGAACATGAGCGGAAATTCGACCACATGCAGCTAAACCTCATAACAGAAAGTACAGCCGAAACTAGTTTCTACGTCATGAATAATAATTATGATGATTCTGAGTAAGTACGTAATTCGTGTCTGTGAAAATACCACAAATAAAATTATATCGGATTTTTTAGGCATCATGTTTAAGTAAGTAAGTCATAGGCTAACTTTTCAACTATCAAAATTGAATGGGCTAATACCAGCTGAGAGATCCTGTATACCTGGACTAAAATGTGGAGGGCCACAAATTCAGTCGGATTTGAGCGCTGCTCTTAAGCCTTCTATGATGATGATGATGATGATGATGATGATAATAATAATAATAATAATAATAATAATAATTATGATGATTCTGAGTAAGTACGTAATTCGTGTCTGTGAAAATACCACAAATAAAATTATATCGGATTTTTTAGGCATCATGTTTAAGTAAGTAAGTCATAGGCTAACTTTTCAACTATCAAAATTGAATGGGCTAATACCAGCTGAGAGATCCTGTATACCTCGGGGCAATGAAAAAAAAAAAAAAAAAAAAAAAAATAATAATAATAATAATAATAATAATAATAATAATAATAATAATAATAATAATAAACAACAACAACAACAAAACAATATTAAATTAATTGTTTTAATAATAATAGCAAAAATAATACTATTTAATTTGTCGTCAGTGGACACCTTTTAAAAGCTTCAAAAGGCGCTTTATTAACGTCAAGCTCATTAGTCTTAAATTATGCATCATCATTGCATCACAGCGTGATCCCATTGTTAAGAAGAGAATGTAGGAAAAGAATACAATGTCGAATTTATTCCACTTGGTAAAAGTGTTATTATTAATAGATATAATTTATAAAAGAAATTTTGATTTTTGGCAGTGATTTGCAAAAGCCTTGATAGTGCTGCGTTCAGTTGTGAATTCATTGGCAAAGGTAATTAAATTCAACCGTTTACTGAATTAAATAAAATAGAAAATGCAGTTTGTAAAATATGTTTAATGATTCAAAGAATTTCTTCTACAAAAACGTTCCTCAACTTCTGAGCATCCGAAAATCCACGCAAACAAGCACATTGACAACTGGTCAAATGAAAGCAATACCTAGCCAACAGTCAGCATAATGTAGAACCATAATAGCTATATATATATATATATATATATATATATATATATATATATATATATATATATATATATATATATATATATATATATATATATATATATAGGCCCCATGTAAATATGCATGTATGCACACATGTATGCAAGTATTCATTATATATATGCATGTATGTAAGTATGAATGTAACATACATGTGTGCATGTATGCAAGTAAAGTGCATATGTATATGTATTATATATATAATCATATATATGCACATATTTATGTACACATGTATGCATGTATGTATGAATTTATTTATGTGATGTATGTATGTGTGTGTATTATGTATGTAAGTGTGCATCACGTATGTAAATATATATGTGTATATGTGAGTATGTATGTATGAATGTATGCATGTATGTGTGCCTACATTATGGGTTAGTACCCCGGTACATGTACAGTGCCTTTATGGTTTTTTGTATCTTTCTCATGCATGCGAACCAAAAGCGTGCATTATAAACATAATGGTGGTATAAAGTGCATTCGTTTTGACGTGCATATGTACATCGTAATGACATTCTCGTTCATTTGTGCAAGTCTCGCCATCCAAATGGTGCAGAATCAAATTATGTAAAGTTCAATGTGCATGCGCTTTGCATGTCGGAACATCCTTACACGTGCATGGGGAACATTTTGAAATGTAAACAATGTGAGCATTACAAACTGACGGGAACAGTCTTGGAAGGTACACTCTTGAAAGAAAATGTCTAGAAGCAGCAGTAACTAACATCATCAGAACACATATAATGACATAACATAACATACCATAAGAGAGAAGAAGAGCAGTCCCTTACACACCTCTTTTAAGTTTTACATTCATTGTATAAATTGAAGTAGAATAGGCGTCCTTTAATTTAGAAATGTCATTAGGCACCCATGGGTATGAACTGTTAGCGACTTCATTTTCTTACCCTCGGCATATTAGGGTGGATGGTTAGTCCTCTCCCTAGCCGTCTAATCTTCCCACCGACAGTGTACGATCAATGTACTCATAATAGTCGAGTTTGCCAGAGGACGCAGAAATCTCGAACCAAATTTCTGTCCTGGAGGGATTTGAACCCACAACCTGTCGGTTGATAGTCCAGCACACTAACCACTACACTATCGAGCACCCCAAAAATATGACATTACATCATCACATATTCTAAAAGAACTTAACCTCATTACTATACGTAAACACATTATATAATTCTAACCCCTAAGCTAACTTAACATAATATTGCATGACACAACATTGGTTTTAAATGGTTCAGCGGACTATATATATGCTATTGCTTCAAGCAACAGGGAATTCTTAATTAGCAATTACTAATTACATTTGCATGCAGTCCTCGCTTTCTCCTTAAAGCTATTAGGCCTATACGTCCACTGAGACAGCACGATCTTCCAAACTAAGTAAGTCAGAAGGGTTTTCCAGAGATAAGAAGTGAAGATCCTTGTCGGTTTCCAGAGAGGCCAGGGAGAGAGGGAGACATAGGAGCTGCTAGCGGTCCGCAGCGGCGTTCGGGGAAAAGAAATCGATGACTGTGGTCTGCAGTCAGATGATAGATATATTGTGGCCTCTTAGGCGAATTACACGCAGGCTGTATCTAGTTCTCACTTCGCATGTTCTGCCCCAATCCAATTTGTAATTTTTATGGCGATGCTTAGCTATTACATTAAACGTCAGTCGATGGTAGGAGCCCAGACGAACGAACGTCAGTGTAGCGCTGATAATGGCTGACCCTGGAACCTTCAGCTGGAAACGAACCTCATCTTAACTGGCTATGGATGTTTTTCACTGAGCGCCTGTGAATCAGCTGTGGTTGGCTGAGTCACTTGGCTCGCATGGATTGGCTTCTTTGTGCGCTGTAGATATCTCTAGATTGCGATTACATTACAGATAAGAGGAATTAAAGAATATCGTCAGAAATTGAAGACTGAAATTGATGGGACAATGTCTTCCAAAGAAGGAGCAGTTGGATCCCGCAGGACAACAGAGGAAGGGAAAGACCGAGAAATGGACTGGCTGGAAACCATCAGATCAGACACAATCAATGGTAATCGTAATCGTAAACCATTCATTAAGATTATTTATATAGCGCCCCTTGAAGGTTACTACTCAGGAACGTTCCCGACCCCCAAACGGCTCAAAAGGACAGTTTTGAGGCAAGAATAGAAAGATTCAGAGTAAACTACTTACATGTACATGTATTTATGAAGAGCTACTCAAAGCCATGCGCAGGGCACCAGCTTATTCACGAGCGCTGCGTCGTATCAGAGGAGTTGTCAAGAGATACAAAGTGGAGATGATATCCGTATGCAAGAGAGACAGAGAGAAGGAGGCAGAGTGGAGCCTGGAAGGTGGTGGAGTGGATAGTTGGATACCCGTGGGATAAGGCAAGGAGATTGGCGATGAATAAGGGTGAGTGCAGAAGCTTGTTCCCGATGTACAACCATCGCATCACATGAGATCACATTACTTAACATAACATCGGATCGCAGTACATGAGATCGCATTACTTGACATTACATCGCATGAGATCGCGTCACATGAGATCGCATTACTTGACAGTACTTCGCATTACACGATATCGCATAGATTATAGAGTATACGGTGTTCTGCAATCTGTCTACAAGCGTCAAGGCCGGCCTTAGCCACACATGACCCTATTCCACCCTAATCTGGCGGTGGTCCCACCCTCTCCGTCCTCTCTCTCTCCTTCGTTCCCTCCCGTGGTACCCCGGGGTCCGTGGTTCTCTCCCATTAAGGTTGCATCACTCTGGCCAACATGACAAGTAAACAAGCGTGATAGCGACTCCATTAAGAGCTCTTCATCGGGACAAGACAATGGCTCTATGGAGACTCATTTCCACTCATCGTGGGGGATTTATTGCGCCACACTAAGTCACGAACTGTGGCCGCAATTCCTGCGAATTTATATTTTATCAAAAAAATCACAGTAGACCCTAAAATATCGACGGCTCTGCTTGTAATTTCAGTTTAACGACACTGTGTGATAACAAAGATCATTAGCGTCACCCTTTTCCTTCATCCAGGCTTGGGACTGGCACTGCCAGAGTACGAGCAGTGGCGGAGAAACACTTACAACATGCCTTGGGCCGACCCTGGTTTAGAGTCCAAGAAAGCTAACGAAACGTGCAACATCAATCAAGGTACTTCTTCATCTCGCGGTTGGATACATAGATACGTCGCAGGACCTCGAGGTCTGGTGATGTCTCTGGTCGCCGTTCAGGTAAGAGGATTCAGCAGCAGCTGACGGAATCGTCCTACAGGTAAAGGAAGGTTTCGTTCCGCCGAAGTTAACGTTCGTGTAGATGCCCCTGGCCATGTCGCTACGGCGCCCTTCCTTCCGGCTTCGTTGGCGCCTCTTGTGGCGTCGCCTGGTGTAGAAGATGAGGATCACGAGAAGGCAGACGGTCAAGGTCGAGAAGTGCGTGCACGTGACCGCCCACGCAAGTTCCGCCACGCTGAACAGTCGTTCGTGGCCGATTCCGCTTCTTCTAGGCTGGACCAGGGTGACGTTGTGAACGTGGAGGCCAGTTCCGCCGACCCTACGCGTCGTCGGGAAGGTGTCTCTGTTCCTTGTAGCGGCGGGGGACACGAGCAGCTGGATTCGGGACTGAACCCCGGACTGTGTGACCGAAGTGGGGTTCTTTCTCACCCTCGTCGTCACATCGAATTGGGGGTTGACCGTTCCTCTGGGGGTTAGGGCGCTCACGGATGGCGTCTCCCTTTGAGGGGTAGACAGGTACGCGGCGGGAGCGGATGAGGAGGACCAAGGCACGCTGATGGTGATCGTCACGTTACCCGCTTCGTTGTGGGCGGTACACGCATAGCTTCCGGTCACGTGGTGTCTATCCTCGTCGTCACCCGGATGTAGATTCAAGACGGCTTCGTTGACGCTCACCTCTTCGTCGCCAGAAGATGAAGGATTGAACCTCGTCGAATTTCCGTTTGGCCTGACCCAGTAGAGAATCGGAGCGGGTTGACCTGTGGCTACGCACCGCAGTCGGGCGGTGTCCCGATCGAAGTGGGCGTCAATGGTGGTGAAGGACGGCGCCCGGCAGCGGATATCGTAGAGGGATAGTTCGTTGAAGTACTTGCCCTTGAGATGTCGCGGTGTGAGGCAGGACGGCGGTAGAGAGCCCTTGAAGGTGTCCGCCTGCTTGTCGTAGAACTCCTTCAACCAGATGGCACTGCAGCCGCAGTCCAGTGGATTCGTTCCGAGGCGGAGATGGAGAAGGCGGGAGAATATCGAGCGGAAGTTGCGATCCACTCGATCCAGGTCGTTTCCGTTCAGCCAGAGGTACCTCATCGTCGCGTTCAGGGGCTCGAGGACCTCAGGGCGGATCCGCGACAGGGAGCAGTCGTGGAGGTAGAGACCGGTCGTGGCGAGACTCGCGAAGGACCCGGGACGGAGGACGATGTTCCGGTTTCCGTTGAGGAAGAGGTGCTGGAGGTTGAGACCCCGGAAGGTCCTTTCCTCGATGACCCTCAGTCTGTTATTGCTTATGTCGAGCCAGCGAAGGTTCTGTAGATCGACGAAGGCACCGACGTCTAAGGTCTCGATGGAACATTCGCTCAGGTAGAGATGTTCGAGGGCCGCGTACCTCGAAAAGTTGACCCGACGAAGGACGCCGTTTTCGAACTGGTTTCCGTTCAGGTTCAGCTGGACCGTGTCGTCTGGAACGGTGCTCGGAATGGAAGCCAGTCCACGCCGCGAACAGTAGACGATCCGGCTGACAGTGTTGCAGAAACAGACGTCGGGACACAACTCCGGCGTCGAATCCGTTGCAAGAGAGACTGCGATGGATAGGACGTCTATCCAGATGAGGAAACCGGATGTAATCATCGTCACGATCCCAGTCATTTCCGCTTCCGGTGTTCCAGGGCTACGATTTTCGTTCGAAGGTTTCGTGTTTGATTGCTTTGATGGAACGCTCGCTCAGGCAGAGATATACGACGTTCTACTATTGATAAGTGTAATTGTAATTAGTAACTTGCAATTAGTAACTTGTAATTTGTAACTTCTGTTGCGCCGTTGTCTAATTCACAAAGCTTCAACCGATGGTGCACCAAAACCAAGTCGCAATAAGGTCAACATCCAGATGATCAGACCGTACGATTAATAACAGACTCGGAGCTCATTGTCCTGGGCGATATCCGCGTACGTAGGTCTCAAATTCTCCAGATTGCGATTGTATGTCCGCCGTTTGATTACAAGCTCCAATCTCACTGGTTCGAGATATCGTAATCGTAATCGTAAACTCAAAATGTCTTAAGCAAGCGCCACTCGAAATCCACGCGCGGGGCACCAGCTTATTCACGCTGCGTCGCGTCAGATGGGATGTCCAGTGGAGATCCGAGTATCGGAAGGATTGAGCCGACAGCAGAGCGTTCGGCTGGTGTCTGAGCGTCGTCGTCCAGAGGAGGGAGACGACAGAGCGTCGCGTAAACTCAGCCGTCGACGAAATTCGATTTGAAATCTAGTGTCGTTCCGCGGTGTCGTTTATTGCCCTCCGTCGTCGTTCGATGGTAGAGAGCAGGGCGGGTCCCATTCCAACGCCGCCGACGACGACGACCGTATCAGAGCCATCACCACCACCGACGACAGCGGCCACAGCAGCGTCTCTCAATCGACATGACAATTCGCCAAATGTACACTCGACGAAGACAGCGCTCAGCCCGTCCGCCTGCCTGGCTGTCGTTGACTGACTGATGGTCGGATGGATGGACCCTAGGAGGCACTGCCGCCGGCTGGAGTGACTATTGCCCCGACCGACGCGGTGCGGTGTCCGAGTGAGCCCCGTGGGGGTACAACGCTCCCTCCTTCCCATTACCCACTGCTGCCCTCTCGCGGTCTTCTCTAATGGGGCCGACCGACATGGATTTCTGTTTCCGCCCCTTCACTCATCCGTCCGATGCATGCATCGCTATGAGGCCTTTGACGCCGAATATCAACTGCGCCGTTGTAGAGAGAGAGAGAGAGAGAGAGAGGCAGAGAGAGAGAGACAGACAGACAGACAGACAGACAGACAGACAGACAGACAGACAGACAGACAGACAGACAGACAGAGACAGAGACAGACAGACAGACAGACAGAGACAGACAGACAGAGACAGAGACAGAGACAGAGACAGAGACAGAGACAGAGACAGAGACAGAGACAGAGACACAGACAGACAGACAGACAGACAGACAGACAGACAGACAGACAGACAGACAGACACAGACAGAGACAGACAGACAGAGACAGACAGACAGACAGACAGAGACAGAGAGATAGACAGAAAGACAGAGACAGAAAGACAGAAGAGAGAGAGAGAGAGAGAATGACAGACAGACAGACAGAGACAGAGAGAGTAGGTCGGTGTGTGCGCGAGTGTGTATGTGTTTGTGTGTGTGCGCATGTGTCTAGATGTGTGTTTGTTCGTGTATATCTCTGTGTGTGTGTGTGTGTGTGTGTGTGTGTGTGTGTGAGTTTTTATAGGTTTGTGTGTGCTTGTGAGTATGCGTGTGGGTGTGTCTAGGCGTGTCTGTGATCTGCTTTGAAGGAGACCAACACCGCTATAATCGCGGCTGTCGCTAATTCCAGCGGCCAGTCTATATCGTTCCTAACGGTCTTCATGCTCCATCCTCCCTGTAATTCTTTCGCGATCCTAGTCTTACATCTCCTTCATTACCTCCCTCTTCTCTATCCTCCTCCTCCTTTTCCACCTCATACTCCATCTCCCATAATTATTCCACTCCTAAATCTAGTCGCCCTTCTCGTTCTCATCTTCGGCTAAACCTGTTTCTCTTCCTCATTTCATCGTCTCTCTCTCTCTTCATCCTCCATAAGTATTAATCCCTTCCACTTCCATATCCTCTTTCATTCTCCTCTATTCGCCTCATCCTCCTTCTCCTCCTTTCATCGTACTTGTAATTGTCCTGTAACTGCAATTCGCCGTATCGTATATGAGAATTTGTAAAGCGCCTCTTACAGTACTCCTCTACAGCTATTCAGAGGCGCTCTCGTACTTGACAGCCTGAGGATATAAGAAAGTCTTCAAACAACGAATGGATGAGGGTGGGACCACGCCGAAGATCTTACTACGGATTGAGGGAGGGAGATCATTCCAAATAGAAGGGCCCACGATGGCGAAGGCACGTTGCTAGGCCGTGGCAGTCCTTGCTCGGGGAACTAGGAGCTTGCAATTGTAATTGTAAATACAATAATTGTAATTGTAATTGTAACTGTAAATACAATTGTAATTGTAACTGTAAATACAATTGTAATTGTAATTGTAAATACAGTTGCAATTGTAACTTGTAAGTGCAATTGTAATTGTAATTATGACGACTTCTATAGCGTCGTCACTCGTCAGCAGCAATCCACTTCTAGACCCTTCATCTTTCTCTCCTGCTTCTCCTTCTTCTGTTTCTCCTCCTTCTTCCATTTGCTGTCTTTCTGCTTCTCTTTCTCCTAATTTGCATTTATCCAGCTATTACTCTATTTCTGTCATTTGCTGCTGCTGCTGCTGCTCCTCCTCCTCCTCCTCCTCCTCCTCCTCCTCCTCCTCCTCCTCCTCCTCTCCTCCTGCTACACCTACACTACAGTGACCTTCTCCTCTTCCACCTAATCTTCACTTCATCCTTCTCATGACTGCTATTCTACTCCATTTCTACTTCCTGAACTTCTCCCTCTTGTTTCTCCTCTTCTTCGTACTCCTTTTCCTCCTCTTCTTTCTCTTTTTACGTACTTCTCCTCCTCCTCTTCACCCTCTTCACCTTCCTCCACCTCCTCCTCTCCTCTGCTTCCTCCTCTTCTTATTCCTCCTCCTCTTCTATACTTCTTCTTCCTCCTCCTACTTCTCTTCCTCTTCTTCCGCTTTTTCACCTCTTCCTCCTCCTCCTCCTTTTTCTTCTCCTCCTTCGTTCCTTCTTTTCGCTTAATGATTTCGTGACAGCTGGTATCTGTCGGGCTGTTGTCGGGTTCTTAGCCGCCGGGCATCGCTGCCTCGACGTAATTAAGGATTTCGACGGAGGAGTAAGACGACGGTATCTCTAGAAATGGCACCAGCATGATCTAATACCCAGCCGATGCTCAGCATCCGAAAGCATCCGAAAACGTTCACGAAGGTTCCTCCTCCTCCTACTCCTCCTCCTCCTCCTTCTTCTGCTTCCTCTTCCTCCTTCTCCTTCTACTCCTCCTCCTACTCCATCCTGCTTCTCACTTTCTCTCCTCCAACCCTCCTCCAACCCTCCTCCTTCCTTCCTTCTCCTCTTCCTCCTCTTCCTCTTCCTCCTTCTCTTATCCTCCTCCATCTCCTGCTCCTCCTCCTGTTCCTCCCATGCTTCTCATCCTACCTCTTCTCCTGCTCCTTCTCCTTCGCAATATATCACTGGCTGAATAGTGATGCGATCGAGAAATAAGAACTGACTTTAGTTCTATTGTTGGCCGGAGTTAAATGTTTCATCGACCATGAGCTTCAATTACAAACACTGTTTACCACTGTTAAGGTCTCAACTCCTTCACGAAAAGCGTGAAAGTTCTCAGCCCTCGAGCGCGGTTTAACAATTGGACGACCTCATTAAAAGTTTACTGACATTCATTTTGACCCCGGTATCAATAACTACTAGTTATTTATACTGTGTTTTGACTGTGAACGGCCGATTTGTGCATTCGGAATATCCTCGTATACCTCACTTCAGTCTATATCACCCTTGCAAGTATTAATATGATGAATCATCTTTTTTCTGAGTTTTCGTCCCCCTCAAATTAATTTCTCCCTTCAATATTTACATGGCACTTCGAGCGTCGTTCCCCGTTTTCATTCACCGGAAAATTCGAAAAATGCTTTAATGATTTAATGCCTTAATGTCTCACTGACTTAATGTGCTAATGACTTAATGTCTTAATGACACATTGTCTTAACGAACTGATGTCTTAATATCTTCATGGCTTATTGGCTACTGACTTGATGCCTAACTGACTTAATGACATAAGAATTATTGTTCATCGATTTATGCCTTGATTACTTAATTACTTCAATCCTTAATGACGCAATGACTTACTGCATTATTGATTTACTGCTTAATGCCTTAATGCATTCGTGCGTTAATTACTTAATGACTGCACAGAGAGCCACAACAACATGCGAGCATCTGGACATTAATAAAGCGAATTTTTAGACAACAGACTTAAGCAGACTGATCGAGCTACCGACCAGCCAGCACCAGCATCAGCATCCCAAAGACCCAAACACTACCATCCTCCCTCAGATCCGGTTCCTTGGATGGTCTGGATCAGGAACACTAATCCGCAATAAACACTCGCGTCCGGCTTATAACGTCGGACAGAGGGCGCCACTAATTACGGCCGTTCTTAAAGGCGCCGAATAAATCATACGTCGACCTTTGCATGGAATTGCATCGCGTGTTATATATTATCTTCCGCCGCTGCTGCTGCTGCTTCCCGTCTGCAGCCGATGACGGCGCTATATCAAAAGACAGCCTCACATATTAATCTCTTATTAAATATAGTCTATATATACATGTATTGATATGGATATTACGTATGTGTTTTCATATGCAAGAAATATATCTTCATATGTATACTATATATATAAGTGATGAGACATACACATAATATTTTTGTATAATAGACGAGAATTTTTGGTACCCTTATGCATAACCTGCTGCTACGTTTCCCATGTACATGGGTAATAGCGGGACCCTGGTCCCTTAAGGGTTTCTCTCCCTTTGCTTTTTGTTGGCGATTCTATAATATATTGTATATAATTGTGATGTTGCCTACATAGGAATAATATTTTTGGTTATGGTTATGGTTAGTATACACAAACACACACACAAAAACACACACACGCTCACTCACACATACACCCACATACGCTCACACTGCTGTCTGTCTGTCTGCTGTCTGTCTGCTGTCTGTCTGCCTTCCTGCCTGTATGTCTGTCTGTTATATGTATATGCATATATGTATACATATATATATACATATATATACGTGTGTGTATATATATATATATACACGTAGTTCATCAATGAAACATTCAATATTTCGCTTGAATATTTCAACACTTATATATTTCATCAACCTGTCATATTATTTTATATTCGTGATTTATTGTCTGCGATGTTCTGTTGAAATGGGAATCGGGAATCCGAAACCATTGGCTCGTAAACAGGGTAGGATTACCCGTCTTGACCGGGCGTAACCGGGGTGGGGTGAATATAGCCCTGGAAAACGACCATATGTCCCTCAATGTGCGGCAATATCCTCGACGTTAACTGCGACCTTCGTTAGGGTGAAGGTCAGTGCGGGGTCATGGCCTCGTTTCTTCGTCCTATTCCAACGCAGTGCAATAATTGCAGCCAACTATAAAGGAGGTGAAGGCAATGGCATGAACTGATGAGATCCAGGCTGATCGAATAATATCTTAAAAAATCTAATCTACTGTAGTCGAATCTAATCTAATCTAATCAATTATGATCTGATTCGATCTGGTCTGTAATTCTATCAATCAATCAATCAAAACTTTTTTATTGAAGCCGTATGAAGCAAAAGAACAGTCCAACATCAAATCACAAGATTGGCCGCAAGAGGAATCCCAAAAGGGATCAAAATCCCGCTAACTAGGAACACCATACCACACAATCTATTGCTTCTCATCTTATCAAATCTCGGTTCATGGGGCAGAGTAGATAAGCTTACTTATTGTAATTAAGCTTTCTGAGTCTCAGGCTGGCTTCCTCCCAAACTTCCTTCACGTTACATCGATCATCCATCCATCGATCCATCGATCCATCCATCCATCCATCCCTCCATCCATCCATCCATAATATATTATCATCCACATTGTATCCATCCATTCACCCATCCATCCATTCACCAATGCATCCATCCATCTATCCATCCATCCATCCAACCATCCATCCATCTGTCCTCCCATCCATCCATCCCCACCATCCATCCATCTTTTCATCCATCCATCCATCATCCATTCATCCATCCATCCATTCATCCATCCATCCATCCATCCATCCATCCATCCATCCATCCATCCATCCATCCATCCATCCATCCATCCATCCATCCATCCATCCATCCATCCATTCATCCATCCATCCATCCATCCATCCATCCATCCATCCATCCATCCATCCATCCATCCATCCATCCCTTCCATCCATCCATCCATCCATCCACCCATCCATCCCTCCTGCACCCTCCATCCTTCGCTCTCTCCCTCTCCATCCCTGCATCTCTTTCTCCCTCTCTATTCCTTCCTCCCACCCTCCCTCTCTTCCCTCCTATAGCTCTTATTCCGCCTGTCTCACTTCCTGCCTGTCTCGTTGGCTCTGAGTGGCCATTAATCCCAACCGATATCTGGGCTTTTTCTCGGCGGCGGCGGAGGCGAAGACGAGGCCTCCTCTCGTAATCACTGATGTGTAACCGTCATAGCCCGAAGGAATGCCACAAGCAGAGCAGCCCAACATCCGCAGCCAATAAACATCAACGACACCACCACACAACACGTACACACATACACACACACATACACACACACACATACACACACATACACACACATACACACACACACACATACACACAAACACATACACATACACATACATCATACACACATACACACATACACACAGACACACAGACACACAAACACAAAATACATACACATACATACACATGCATAAATAAACACACGTGCATACATACACACATACATACTCATACACTCATGCATACGCACACATAGCTACAAACCACACATAGACACACACACACACACACACACACACACACACACACACACACACACATACACACATATATGTATACTTATATGTACAAAATACATACATACGAACACCTGCTTACATATGCACATACATACTCGTACACGCATGCATACACACATAAAATGCTAACACACTCATAAAACAATATATAGGCATGCATACATATATACACGCATACGTACTCTCATACATACATACATACATACAAACATACATACACATAAATACAAACATACACATACAAGGATCCGCGGTGGTATAGGGGTATGTTCGGTGCCTTGCAGCCGTAGGGTTGCGGGTTCGAATCCATCTCAAGCCACCGCGTAGGGACCCTGGGCAAGTCCTTCACTCGCAATTGCTCATGCGCTTCGGCGTGAAACTCCGATTCAGCGTTCGCGCAGTAGTCGGGAGCGCCTCTGAATGGGAATCTGGTAGGGGCGCTATAACAAGTGTTCAAATACAATACATAGGCCTACATGCATACACACATACATATATACTTAGACTTACATACGCATGTACAGACGCATTCCCGCGCAATATTCACACAAGAATATTATAACACGATAAAAAATAGCATATTCTAACACAAACCCACACACACACATGTAGAGCTACAGACAAACGCACTTAGAAACCCACTCAACATGCCAATGACCAGGGACGATAAAATACGGCTTTCATGGCTCATAATGTCTAGCAAAGGCAGAGTGCATTGTTGCAAAGCGCACACAGAAACATCGAAAGAAACCTCTAGTAATCCTAATCCTAATCGTAAACTCAAAAGTTATAACAAAGAGAAACCTGAATGCTATGGGCACCAGCTTATTCGTGAGCGCTGCGTCGAGTCAGATGGGTTGTCCAGATATGTCACTAATCAATGCAATACAATATAATATGATGCAATATAATAAAATAGAATATTCACAATAATACAGTGCAATACAATGCAATACAATAAAATTTAATGCAATACAATACAGTTATGCAGTACAGTACAGTTCAATACAAAACAATGCAATACAATACAATACAATGCACCTATAATTTTATTATGCCCTCCTTCCAAAGGTCTGAAGTGCACATTGAAGCCGGGCAGTAGCAGGAAACATTAGGGAACCGGAAGACAGTTTCCGTAGAAGGGAACGGCGAACGTGATGAGGTAGAGAGTTCCGGATGGGAAGGGGAACAAGAGCAGCTGCAACTGGAGGCAATGAACGTCACCACAGCCATGAATGGAAGAGGGAACATTAAAACCACGGATTCAGACTATACCTCGCAATCCCTCCATACATTTGCGGTTTATTTAGTCACACTGACTTGTGCTTTATAAATTGTCGTATAACAACAACAACAACAACAACAACAACAACAACAATGATAATGATAATGATAATAATTATTATGATAATATATAATGAAGATGATGACGAAGATGATGATGAAGATGTTGAAGAAGAAGAAGAAAATGATGATGATGACGACGACGATGACGACGACGACGATGATGATGATGATGATGATGACGACGACGACGACAACGACGACGACGACGATGCATATGATGATGACAATGACGATGACGATGATGATGATGATAACAGTAACAATAATATCGTATACTTACATGCATAACCGTTCAGGTCACCCGTTGGTGTCAGTTGGTCAACAGACATTGTCCACATTGTTAACGCTGTCCCATACATCAACGCGACTAATTATTCTAGGCATGCACAATGCTATGCTACCCTTCAGACACATTAGTCCACCCAGATAGATATACCTACCACCACCCCACACTGTCACCCTTCCACCCACCTTTCACCCACCCTTCCACCCACTCTAACACTTCTGTTTTTTTCTTCGCGTTTTCCGTGTCCGACCTTGCATCAACCCTCGAGGGGTAAGTCACGCAAAACGAACATAGAACGGACCCGGAAAAGCCTAACACGCGCCGTCAATGTCAAGGGTCACGTCAACAGCATCGTAAAACAGACGATGCAGAAATACCACTTAGCTCCAACCCTACACCCTCGTCAAGCTATTCACTACGTGCATCAACCCTCGAGGGGTAAGTCACGCAAAACGAACATAGAACGGACCCGGAAAAATAATAATAATAATTATTATGTATCACTGCGCTATATAACTTGTAGTAATGCGCTATAGAACTGTGACAAAAATATCGTAGTTTCGAGCGATATCTGAATTTAGATCTACGTAATGAATGACGTAATACTACTATTCCTTTATTTCACAAACTCGTTGACACAAACGCAACAAGATTACAAAATCAACAGTTTAGATATCGATTAGACAAACAAATAATAGTCAAATAGATAAGAGGGTTAGGAATGTATTAGTGACTGAGACCTATTGCTAAAGAAAATGATTGTTTAGCCAATACACCATAAAGTACTCTAGGTATGAAATTTCGATCATCCCTATCCGGCAGAGTAATGAATATAATTAGAGTACTAAATTATTTAAATTATTAGTAATTGAAGTATTCAATTAGTATTAGATTGGTAATTAAAGTATTAAATTAGTAATTAAAGTACTAAATTTGTAATTTAAGTGTAAACTAATAATTTAGGTATTAAAACAGTAATCAAATTATTAAAATAGTATCTAAAGTAATAAATTGGTAAAAAAAGTACTAAATTAGTAATTAAAGTATTAAATTAGACACAGTCTAGATTTATCAATCACCACACAATTCCACGTGTAACACACATTACAACTCCGTTGCGTGCAGGGTTGATGCCAAGGGTGAACAGAATAAGCAGGGTGCAATTAGTAAGGGAAGAAAAATGTTTCCATTCCAACACTAGGGCGCAATTTGCCTCATTCAAAATCTAATCCAATAGGCCTACGGGCGATAGTCTAGTGGCTATAGCGTGTTGGACTGTCAATCGAGAGGTCTGGGGCTCAATTTCTGCTTCACCTGCGCCCCCTAACGGACACAACTGTAATGAGTACACTGACCGTACGCTGTCGGTGGGAAGATGGGAATGCGAGGGAGAGGACTTTGCTCCCGATCTCATATGCCGAGGATAGGAAAATGAAGTCGCTAATGCTCCATACCCATTGCTGTCTATAATTCCAGCGTAAGGGACTGCTCTTCTTTTTTCTTTGGGGCCGAACATGTAATCGTATATGCCGAGGTCAAGCAGCTGAAGTCGCTTTACTTCGTATACATGCCTGGCTTTCAGAGGTAGCTTTGATCTTCTTCTTTCTGTGTCTGCGAGTATTCGATTTCCTCGTGTACATGAGGAGCAGAGGAGGAGGGCTGGATGGGACAAGGGAACCAGAGCAGATAGACAAGGGAACCAGAGCAGATAGACAAGAGAACCAGAGCAGATAGACAAGGGAACCAGAGCAGATAGACAAGGGAACCAGGACTGAGGAGTGCAAGAGGAGTGAGACAGGACTGTGGAAAGACAAGACGAGGAGAAGTATGAGGGCAGAGGAGGAATGTGAGGATGAAGAGGAATTTAGAGAAGAGAGCAGAGGAGAATAAAAATGGATGAACTGGAAGAAGATGAGGATAAAGAGAAGGAGGAGAGGGAGGAAAAGGAGGAAGAGAGGGAGGCAAAGGAGGAAGAGGACGATGAGGAAAATTGTAGAGATAGGAACATGAATGATGGAAAACTGGCTTTTTCCATCTACGGAATGGCACCCCAAGGTTAAGGAGAGTGTTTTCTTTACAGGAGAACAACTCTCTGTGGGATATGCGTCCAACATTTAGTTGTATCAATGAAGAAAGAAGATGGGGGGGAGGAGGTAGAATAGAAGAGGAGGAGGATGGGGAGGATGAGGAGAACGGAGAGGAGGAGAACGATGGAGAGGAGACAGAGAACGAAGATGGCAGGAAGAAGAAGAAGAAGAGGAGGAGGAGGAGGAGGAAGAAGAAGAAGAAGAGGAAGAGGAGGAGGACGGAGAGGAAGAGGAGATGGAAGATGAGAGGAGGAAGAAAAGGAAAAGGAGGAAGAAGAGGAGTTGAAAGAGGAGGAGGTATATAGGGGAGGAGTAGAAGGACAAGGAAGAGGAGTTTAGGAGAGGGGAGGAGTGGTGAGGAGGAGGAAAAGGAAGTGGATGAGGGATATAAGAAGGAGTTGAAGAAAGGGGTAGAGGAAGAGGAGGAGGAATATAGGGGAGGAGAACGAACGATATGGGCGGAAAGTAGGAAAGAATGAAGATGATAGAAGGATGAAGGGGATGGGGATAGGGTCAAGTGGGGGGTTTGTCTGAGGCTTTGATGACCGCTGGAGGGGTTAGCTTCAGGGTTAAATTCGGTGCAAATGAACTGATACAGTTGGTGTCTGATTGCAGTCAAGCGCTGAACCCCCGAACGGCGAACAGTAGCTTTGATCGGCCATGTTCTCAATTTGCCCGATGGGCCAAGAAACGCACCCTTCCCTTCACACCCGGTTGGGGTTAAGACCCCGATGGCCCCGAATTAATGCCCGTCAGCAGCGCAGGAGGGCAAGCAATTGGACAGAGACGGAGGAAGATTACGAATCCATGTGGAGTGGAATTACTCTGACAGATTGCTGGGAAGACAGAGATTGAGAGTGAGATACGGTGAGATACAGACAGACAGTCAGACAGACAAACAGACAGACAGACAGACACAGAAAGTCCCAGAAGAGAGCAAAGTATATCGAATGGAAAGAGAGAGAGACAGACAGACAGACAGACACAGAAAGTCCCAGAAGAGAGCAAAGTATATCGAATGGAAAGAGAGAGAGACAGACAGACAGACAGACACAGAAAGTCCCAGAAGAGAGCAAAGTATATCGAATGGAAAGAGAGAGAGAGAGACAGACAGACAGACAGACAGAGACATGGAGTGGCCGAAAGATCCAAACATTAAGAGTGCAAAGTGTAACGAATGAAAAGAGGGACTTAGGCCCACATGCAGAGATCGAGTTTTTGGAGCGACAGAAACAGACTAAAAGACAGACAGACAGACAAACAAACAGACAGACAGTCTGAGACAGACATACAGACAGACAGGCAGAAGACATAAAGAAATATACGTCGACACACAGAAACATAAGTCACATACCAAATAACATAGGCAGAAAGAGGGCCATGGATTTAGACGAGATACAAACAGAGAAAGAGGCATAGAAAGAGAGACACGCACACATAGAAACAAGAAGATTGAGAAAGACAGACAGAAAGCCGAAAGAGGAGGAACAGACAGACAGACAGACAGACAGACAGACAGACAGACATACAGACAGACAGACAGACAGAGACAGACAGACAGAGACAGAGAGAGACAAAGAGATAGAGACAGAGAGAGACATAGAGAGAGACATAGACAGAGACAGAGACAGACAAACAGACAGAATGCGAGAGGGTGAGAGAGGTTAGGAATCTAATCCGTCGAAGTAGCTGTTCAGCTCTTCTGAAGAGATTCCGTTTCGTATTTGTCCTGTTTGCGATCGGCCGAGAGAGGAAGGAGAGGGAGGGAGGGAAGGAAAGGGAAGGAGGAGAGGGTGGCAGTGGAAGTGGAATGGTTTCGGGTGAGGGGTTGGGTTGACGGGAAGGAGGAGAAGGGGGAAGAAGAAGGGCACCCATGAACGAATGGACGAATTCCGAAATGGATGGAGGCGCTGATGCGGAAGCCGAGATAGCCAAGCAAAGCGATGGACGATGGATGATGGACGAAGCTGGTGGAAGAGGAGGAGTTGGTGGAAGAGGAGGAGTTGGTGGAAGGAAAGAAGAGGAGGAGGAAAAACAGGAGGAGGAGGAGGAGGAGGAGGAGGAGTTGGTGGAAGAAAAAGGAGAGGAGGAGGAGGAAGAAAAACAGAAGGAGGAGGTGGAGGAGGAGGAGTTGGTGGAAGAGGAGGAGTTGGTGGAAGAGGAGGAGTTGGTGGAAGAGGAGGAGTTGGTGGAAGAAAGGAAGAGGAGGAGGAGTTGGTGGAAGAAAAAGAAGAGGAGGAGGAGTTGGTGGAAGAAAAGAAGAGGAGGAGTAGGAAGAGACACAGGAGGAGGAGTAGGAATGGAAACAGGAGGAGAAGGAGGAGGAGGAGGAGTTGGTGGAAGAAAAGAAGAGGAGGAGGAGGAAGAAAAGCAGGAGAATGAGGAAGAGGAGGAGTTGGTGGAAGAGGAGGAGTTGGTGGAAGAAAAGAAGAGGAGGCGGAAGAGAAACAGGAGAATGAGGAGGAGGAGAAGGAGTTGGTGGAGGAATCTTAGAGTAGAAGGAAAAGAAACAGCAGAAGGACGAGGAAGAGAAGGAAGAGAAGGAGGAGTGGAAGAGGAGGAAGTGGATGCGATGGTGAAGGTAGTGATGGTGGTGGTGGAGAATGGATAGCCTAGGGCATGGAGGAAGAAGGGAAGGAGGAGGAGGAGGAGGAGAAGATCAAGAATGAGAGAAGAAAAGAAAGAGAAGAAGAAGAATGAGAAGCAGAGAGAGAAAGAGACAGAGGAAGAAGAGTAGGACTCCGTTGCAAGTTTCAGAAGTGCGCCACAATCAGACAAACGTAGTTTTACATGTGAAACAGGAATCAACGCATTGCTTTTATATAATACAGATTGAAAGCGACAGACAAGGAGATAGACAGACAGACAGACGGATGGAACAATGGACGGATAGACAGACAGACAGGTTCAGTAAATAAATGTGTCCTAAGTTTGTTTGAATCAATGCAGACTGACTGACTGACTGACTGACTGACTGACTGACTGACTGACTGACTGACTGACTGACTGACTGACTGACTGACTGACTGACTGACTGACTGACTGACTGACTGACTGACTGACTGACTGACTGACTGACTGACTGACTGACTGACTGACTGATTGTCTCATCGACTCACTGACTTACTGTTGAACAGACAAGCAGGCATCATGTTCTACACCTGCTGTGCCCTCGACTCCGGGAGAGTGAGACTATACATACACACTCCGTCCTAGGCCTCACCAGTTCTCACTTCCACCTAAGCCTAAGGACACCAAATACTTTATTCCTAGGCTGCTCTATAAGGGCATATATGAAACCTAAGACCCTTTAACATCAAATAATAGCCAATAATATCCTGGACCAAACTTTAAACGGAATAGCCAATGCCTACACATTTTGGTTTTTCTTGCAATCGCATTGCATTCTGACAATGTGTTATGAATAAACGAAGATTCTATATTCTATCTAATAATTATAATTATCTGAAAAGACGCTTACTTTCACACAACATACAAAGATACAATGACCGCACACACACGCGCGCACACACACACAATATTATTATGCTACCAAGAAAACGTAGTATAGGCCCAGGGGCGGACTGGCCCGCCGGGAAACCGGAATATTTCCCGGTGGGCCTCTGGCCCCTGCCCAACTAAAATCGGCTGACCATGCTTATGATCGGCACGTTAAATTGAACTTACTTACTTGCAAGTCGTTTGCCGAAAGTCGGGTAACATCTGACGTCACATCATATAATATACATGGCTCTGTTAGCATGTAAAGAATACATTCTTTATTGTAATCTGTACAATGTGGGCTGGATGTAGCCATAGGCCTGGGACGAACCGCCCCCACGCCCCTCCTGGTTGTTTGGCGCCCCTCGAACCAGACCTCCCCATCATGGCGTGCTGCGAGAACGGGTCACGGGCCTGGCTTGGCCGAGGTTTAGTTCTTTTACTAACCCCAATAATATGCTTCTCACGTATTGCTTTTCTGTCTATCTTAATGTAGGCCTGTGTAGGCCTATGTCGGGAGCAATGGCGGCGCCAGACATTTTTTGTAGCCAGGGCATGACCAGGGCTATCATAGAAGTAACCAGTGCAGGGACAATTTATGCCCCAAATAAATTCTCTGCAGGGCAAAATTCTGGCAGGGCACCGACCAGGGCAAATGCTTTTTACCAGGACATTTGCCCTTGCTTGCCATGATATCCTATCACACTGTACTATACTTACGCCAACTCCGTGCCATCCGACAATCACTCCCACTGCACGCTATGACGACTTTGGTCCATACATTGATCTGTTCAAGGATTGATTATGGGAATGCAGTCTACATTAGTCTCTCCACTACAAATACATCTAAACTTCAGACCATCCTTAACGCTGCCGCCCGCCTCATAGGAGGTATATATTGCAAAGTTTGACCATAATATCTCCTATTTTATATTGACTCCCTTCACTGGCTTCCCATCCGCCAGCGCATCCATTTCAAGGTCTGCTCCCTCATGCGAAGCTGTCTTGCTGGCTCTGCTCCTCACTATCTTAGGGCTTATTGTAGGCCTACCCCAGTATCTTCTCTGCCCAGTCGTTCCTCCCTTCTATATTTGGCCCGTGCATGGTTACTTGGTTGTCCCGCGGGTGTGTATACTTCTACGGCCCAGTCTAGGAGTTTCGCTATTGTTGGTCCCAATAGATATATAGAACCGGTTAACTCAGTCCCTCAGGACTGACCTTTTCTCTATTTCTTTTGATCAGTTCCGCCAGCGCCTGAAAACGTCTCTCTTTACCAGTGAAGACACTGACCCGGGTCGGGAGAGCCTCTGTTTTTGAGTGGCGCTATATAAATACTCGATTACGATTACGACGTTATTAGTTGGTTGAAGTCGGGCAAACATGGAACCCTGGACAAAGCTACAGGCTTCCCAAGGACAGCTGAGTGACCTAGTCATAGTTCGAAATTATTTTGATTATAATTAATGAAAACTATCAAGTTGTTTCCCCTTTGTTTTCATTCATACCATGGCCACTTCAGTGGTTAAGTCATTTTTGCTATTAGCTATTAATCTTCTGAAAATAAAACTCGAAATTTTTCCAATAGAAGTATACTGTATTCTCCATTGTTCGATTTTTGACACAGCTAAGGATCAAGTACGAACACCAACACGCAAAGGCCGACACACGTAACTGTTGAATACTTGTTTTCGTAACATTAGTCACTGTTAGTCTGTTATAACCGACTTATGCCCCCAATCACCCACGCGTGTTCGGGCCCTCAGAGGAACTGTTTCCCGGTAGAAATTCTCAGCCCAGTCCGCCCCTGTATAGGCCTGTAACTATAAGCACGCTTCTTCGTGTACTCCGAACGCAAGTAAGTAGCCAAAGTAAACTAACTCGATTAATCCAATTATTTTTGTCGAATTACGTTGGTCGTTGTCAACGTTGTTTGTATACTGAATCAGACTTCTCAAGAGAAATTATTGCATTACCGGCCTCAGATTTGCTTTTCTAGATGGCCATGTAAGCGTTAAAAAGGTGTGCAATATTAATATAAAAATTTGCAGATTAAATCTTCGAACTTACATGTAGGCTAGATTTTGTTAGGTAGAAATTCTACCTAACAAAATCTAGTCTAAGTTCGAAGTTCTATAGCTCCTCTAGTGTAATGCACATGGCATCAATCGATATTCGCTTCTAAATATAATAATAATAATCTTTTCTTTAATTTAGCGCCTGACAAACGCACTGCGCTGTACATTTACATGTTATGCAATTGAACAATCTTAACTAGTTAACTACTAACAGAACAGACAGCTTGTAATACAACGGCGCTAATAGCAGCCTACAAAGCAAATCCGCCCTAACGGGGCTCGAACTCGGTACCTCTCGCACTCTTCGCCAGGTGTTATCCAACGCGCCACCGGACCCCCAGATAGATTCAGGAACACTAAGTTATAGATAGATGCATTGTAAAATATCATTCATCCGACAGAACCAGTTGAGACCCACTAGTTCACTGATACAAGAAGACAGGCTTTGCAGAATGTAGAGATAAGAGCAGTTTCTTAAACACCCTTTAAAGTATTCCGTTCGGATTATAAGTATCAGCCGAATCAGAGCGTTGGAACTATCGCTTTAAGTACTGTACAGCATACCTTGATGCATTATATAGGCTTATTATACGCCACATATCTGGTATCAATTAATAATAAAATTCTTCGTTTAGTATTTTCAAACTGGCAATTACGCAGGATGATTACAAATCAGTGAGAACGAATGATCACAAGTTATTACAGGAGTCGAATTTAACTATTTGACTGTGTACGACAGCCATGCAAGGCTCCCATCACGTCTCATTTTACCAATGCGCCATCTCGCTAATGATTGGCTGAGTGGACCTTTTGGGAGGTTGCATGAAGCGATCCCGCTTCCTACTGCCCTTCACGCCAGTGATGTTGCCACTGCACTATATACGCCCCTGTTCGCGCCCCCACCCCAATAATACATGTATGCAACGTTCTGTGCATGTTCTGCCGTCACTCTATCTGTGTCTACATAGTCTTACGTGTATATATATATATATATATATATATATATATATATATATTTATTTATTTATAGGCCTATATGTGTATCTACATATATGTTTATTTATATATATATATATATAAAACTACAATTCTTTTAAATTAATATTGAGTGCCTAGGCTCACTGAGTATCGTGCATACATTTAACTTAAATTTCTCTTAGAAATGTTTGAAATGAGCACTAATGGTTCTTATAATTATATCCCATGCTAGAAAATAAACCTGAAACTCAACAATGTTAGCTACCTGAAGAGTTTTGAAAGCAATCACTTTAGTTACCTGTATAGTTCAATGTGCATAGCCTACTGTTAGTAATATTGTCAATAATTAGGCTATACGATGTTTGATATATGACGTCAGCGGCCGATTTTGCCACGAGATGTCGTTAACTGGTGATTTAAAAAGCGATTTTTATACCATGCAACCAATGAAAACTGTTCAAAATAACTTCTGTCAACGTCACCGGACTTTGTTGCCATTTTAGGACTCTGAATCCATCCAAGCATGCTTCCGATATTTCACTGTTTTAGACACCTTTAACTTAGTGTTCCGGACGCTAAATGTTGATTTTTTTCGCTCGATCGCTAGTTGAACTACGGTCACAGACGAGGACAACGAAAGCGAAGAAACTAAAACGCAGAGAATAGGAACCTCAATTATAAGCAATTAAGCATTGCACAGTAAGTGATAACTTGGTAGAGCGGCCAGGAGCATGAAGTGTTAGCGACTTCATTTTCTTAGCCTCAGCATATGAGGGCGTGTGGCCAGTCCTCTCCCTCGTCGTCTGATTTTTTCCACCGAAAGTGTACGGTCAGTGTACTCATTGTGGATGAGTTGGGTAGGAGCGCAGGTGAAGCAGAAATGTCGAAACAAATTTCTACCATGCATCCAGAAAGCAAACCACTAGACTATCTACACAGGATAAGTAATCGGAACAGCGGAGGTACTTTAGCCATTACCTAACTGACATAGCCATGGTCTTGTTAGGTCGGTCGCACCTCTTATGAGTTTTCCTGATGGGGCTCAACATAACGAACAATTACAATAGCATAACTTGCAGAGGCACACTGTAAAGTCGTGCAACATTTACTGGTAAACTCACCTATGAGATAAGCACACAGAAGGTACATTGCCAGTGGGAACAACAACCGACCATTGAGAGGACATCCGCCCTCATTTGCCAAGGCTGAGAATACTGACGTCGCTAATGCTTCATAACTTTGGCTACCTCACATGGTTTGCTTAATTAACGGCTCTGCTCCTCTTCAAACCAATTCCAAGAGACACTATTTAAAAACATAACAATTGCGAGATGGCAATAAAAGCTTGGCTAACTTACTTATTGACTTGCCTCACATAGCATGATATCGCAGGAAGTTCATTGACTAAGACTTGAGACTCCTTGTTTGAATAACATCTGGCAATATCACCCTAACATTCCCTAGGTGTAACAAACAGTCAATATTATTCACCCGTTATTGAATAAAATATATCAAAGCTTATCATTTCACTTCAACGTTCGCTAGGTGGCAGTAGCATCCACTACAGAAGCCGTGAATCTAAAAGCGCCAGCAACATTGCTAAATGGCTAAATTAGCCTACTAAAATTAATGGCTAGCCCAATAATTAGTTCGGTTCATATACCTAAGCCCTAAAGCAGCTAATATCCAGCATATTTTTTTTACAGACTAGCGAATCTTAGAAAATAACCTCACGAAGAGTTTCGAAAGCCTTCCTCTAAATATTTTATTCATGTAAAGTCAATTTTTATACCTTGGGGCTTCTGAAGAAATAAAAATGTTTATGTTGGCGATACCGTCGACACGTCGTTCAAGTTCCAAGGCAGAGAGAAAGTTAGGTGACAGGCGAGACCATTAACCCTCGGGCTACCAAAGGGGGGTGGTTGCCACCCCCCTAGGTTTTTCATCTCAAACTTTTTCCGTATGGAATAAAAATTTGACCTTTTAGGTAGCTGTAGGGGGTTCATTTGCACACGTTTTGAGGTAAAATGTGAGATGATATTTCACACCGTTCAAAAGTTATACCCAATATACCCGAGGTACCAGGGGGGGTGGATACCCCCCTAGATTTTCGACTATATCTTATCCGTCATTTAATATTAAGAGAAACAAATTATACCATTCTATAGAGGGAATGTGGGGCTACATTTCAATGGTCACTGAGTTGACCTGAGACAACAGGAAGTGCTCAAAATAAATTATAATACGCGTAATATGAGTGAAAAATGGCTGAATGGAAGCACTCCCCCCTTAGTTTTTTTGTCTGTAGCGTATTCATTTGTCTTCCTGGAAGAGAAATAAAGATACCATTCTTTAGAGGGAATGAAGGGCTTCATTTGCATACCTACATCTTTGTCTTTTGAAAACCGGAAGTGATCAAAATAAATAATAATACGCGTAATCTGTGTGAAAATGGCTGAATACAGTATTACAACGTAAACCGATATATATGTGTGGATATATATGTATGGATGTACATTTATACTATATGAACATGTGTAGGAATGATTTTGTGTATCTTTTATACATAGATTAGTTTCAAAACCAGTGTGATTTTCGTTAACGATAACGATAACGAAAATGTTCGTTAACGAAAATAAAATGATTTCGTTAACGATAACTATAACTATAACTAAAAATATCATTAACTATAACTATAACTATAACGAAAATAACACTAACGAAAATTCATCTTTATTTTCGTTAATACAAAAAATAAAAATAGGAAGTGCAATATGGACGATACGACATAAATGAGAACGAAAAATGCGAAATTTTTATTGTGAAATTTGTCAGTTACTTTGGAAACTCGTGTATTGATGAAGCTGAATGTACCCATGCTTCAAAGGTTTTCATAGCTCTGAGTAAATTGTGAAACAGCGTATTAATACGCACAATTTTGCTTATAGACTTAATTATTGTAACTAAGTAGTAACTAAAATTAACTAAAATAAAAATCCATTAACTATAACTATAACTATAACTAAAAATAATACTAACTATAACTATAACTATAACTAAAATAAAAAATCATTAACTATAACTATAACTATAACTAAAATAAAACCTGTAAGGAAAATCACACTGTTCAAAAACACACATAATCTTATATTTGTTTATCCAAAAAGTACAAAATGTACGCAATAATATACAATATTGCTAATTAATGGGTTCCGTTGTTAAAAGTGATGTAATTTCGAGGTGCATTGACATAATGTACAACTAAATATACGATTCTGTGCAGAAATGAATGCTGAATCCAATGCTATATTACAAGTTATGATATGTAAAACCAAACACGAAATCCAGGGGGGTGGTAACCACCCCCCTTGGTAGCCAGTGTTACAAAAAAAGCTTGGTAGCCCTAGGGTTAAAGCGCTGTATAATACAGCCTGTACTGCAACCGGAAGAGAGGTGTGTCCGTGAACAAGGAGGACATTTTGAACACCAGCTAGGCCTATAGTTGAACTTTACTTCCTTATGGCTCCTGTATGTTGAACATTTCTTCTTCTTAGAACTGCAACTCAAACGTTCATAAACTTGACAAAATCACCAACATTTCCAAACGGCGTTGCAGTTTGGTGGTAATATGGCTGCTGTTCTTGCTGTTAAAATTTCAGGCAAAGCTAACAGTTTTGACCGAGTTATGTCACTTTAGTTGGGGTCTACTTTTCATGGGGACACAGTGTATAATTATATCAATAAAGTGATTAGTGAAACAGACATAATATAGATTGCCTGTAACTATAGCGTAGCCTACATGTCTCCTTCGCTCTGTCTTTCTTTATGTAGGCCTATATTTGTCTCTGTATCTGTGTTTCTTGCTTTCTCTTTAGAGCCGAAATCAGTTACAGATGTTGAGCCGTGGCTAAAGATTTCCAGCTGATCTCCAATAATAATTCGACTCATTGCTCGGCCTCTCGCGAGCATCGTCTTTCTTCCGTCACCTACCGTCGAAACAGGCTCCCTCTATCGACCTCCGAAAGTCGTTTGCTCTGTAAACGGTTCTGATAAGTATACGTGGCACGGACTTATAACATAAGTGGAATTGTGAAATAGTTCGTGTATAATATTATTTTTCAAACCTCGTGCGATTGTTTTCATTTTCGATTTTTAAGTTCTGTGCGTGAAGCTGTCGTATGGGAGCCATTAAGCCATTAGGTCCCGAGTGCGGACTGTGCTAGCCTGAAATTGAAATCTCTGAAATAACGAATTAGCCAGCAAACCGCAGAAAGTTGAGCAGATATAATCATACCCTCAGAAATCTTCGCTCTGCATCTCGTGGCGAACTTGCTGTTCCCTTTGCGCGCACTTCAAAGATGCAACTTCGTGCCTTCTCAGTGGTTGGGCCGACCGCCGACCATCTGGAATAATTTTCCTTCAGATCTGAGTGTTCTTCTAGCTGGAGACTCTGCATACACCTTTTACAAGAATTTGAAAACTGTTCTCTATCGCCGTAGTTGGGCTGGGAGCGCCTCTGAGTAGGTTATCTTGGAGGGGCGCTATATAAAGTCCTCTGAATGAATGAATGAATGAATGAATGAATGAATGAATGAATGAATGAATGAATGAATAGAACGAGATTAATCCAGTTAAAGCAACGTCATCTGTGGAGTACGTCACAGAAACGTTCCTCGGCATCGTTGTTTGATGTTACTGCACTCTGTTCGAGAGGTCGATCAGCGAAATTGATTTCCGAAAGGAATTACATGATGCTACTGCGTGTAAATGGTACATGTACGAAAGAGCGCCCGCTATCCGGCACCAAAGTCGTCCCATCTACGCCATCAACAGACAAGGTTTGCAAGCGAAATTCCAGGGTGTCTCATGCAAACTCGTTTAAGAAGTCTAGCCGGGCTGCATATTTCCAAAGTGTACATGGCAGCTGCAACCGCAGGTTTTTCAGCCAATCACAAGTCAGTATACATATTTAACGGCCACGCCCACACAACCATGCAATGAGAATTCTCGTTACTAATTGTAAATAAAGGGTCGTTTTCAAATAATCTTCATTGTTTTATGATGAATACTAGCATTTTTTACCCGGCGTTCGCCCGGGTTTTGCCCAGGCGTAATTTTTAACGGCTGCAAATAAAGGCTACTTACTTACTATATTTGCTGATGGGCTTCAAATATTTAAAAATGTCCATATATCTGAATGGAAACGATATTTAGAGGTGAACATTGTTGCTTTGCCCGTGTACTGCACGGGCAAAGCAAATTTATATTATAGGCAATATTATTTGTTCCCCGTACTACACGGGTTATCTCTACCTTAAATAGGCGTATTATTTGTTCCCCGTACTACACGGGTTATCTCTACCTTAAATAGGCGTATTATTTGTTCCCCGTACTACACGGGTTATCTCTAAATTATAATAGGCGTATTATTTGTTAAATAATAGAGGAAGTTCAGTCTGCCGTTAGCCTGTGTGACGTAAGATTGCATAATTAGCAGGCGTGACGTAATTTAAGATTGCATATTTAGCCAGTGTGACGTGGACAAATGGCCATGCTATTATAAGATAGCCTCGTCGAAGCAGTTGATAATTTAAAATGTCCATATATCGGCGTTTAAATAAAATTGCGAGCTGAAAATAGTCGCGTTGATCAAGACGTGGCGTAATAATGTTTTGAAAAATTTTGTAAATCGCTAAAGCGTTCCGTTTCGGAGCCTTTAGCCGGACAGACAAACATACGGAAGGACAGAAAAATCAGACTTTGGATTATATATATAGATTTGCCACTTTTAGCAACAATTCTTCCCTCAAAATTATACCTCTAGTATATGAAACTAGATTATAAATTCACAAGTCAGCAAATGACTTCCAAGTCGAGTTTCATGCCAGTATAAACAATCTCAATCGCTTCCATGCAACAATCCGCCGCCTCAACTAGGTAGGCCTACGGCATGCGGCAAGAAAAAAGGGCGATTTATGGCTTTAGTTTTCTTTATTATGCACGCATTATGGAAGTCCTCCATTTTGGTGCTTTATTTTTGCATTTGTATAATTATGGTCAATTTAAAGTGGAAGCTGGAATTATGAAAATAATTGTTTGTTTAAAATGGAAGCTGGATTGATGAAAACAATTGCCTGCCTAAATGGAAGCTGGATTGACGAAACTAAGTCTTTGCTTGAATGAAGCTGGATTGATGAAAATAATCGTTTCCGTAAATAGAAGTTGGAATGATGAGAATATTTTCCCCTTAAATAGAAGTTGGATTGATGAGAATAATTTTTTCCTTCAATAGAAGTTGGATTGATTAAAATAATGTTTGCTGAAATGGAAGCTGAATTGATGACAGGTATCACTTATCATGGACATTGGAAGACTGAGTACTTACCAAAATAAAGTACCGCATTGACGACATTTGAATAACGTTTTGGCTTTGCTAACGTAAGCTACGGTTTACACATGGGAATTAATACCACCCAGTCACCCACCCTCTTAGGCCTAACTGTCATCAATCAATCCAACTTCTATTTAACCAATTATTATTTCTATCAATCCAGCTTCTATTTAAGCACGAATTACAACGTGTCAAATGTCCATAATAAAACAGTGAAAATTGTTTGAAAAGCGACCCTTTATTTACGATTAGTAACGAGAATTCTCATTGGTTGTGTGGGCGTGGCCGTTAAATATGTATACTGACTTGTGATTGGCTGAAAGACCTGCGGTTGCAGCTGCCATGTACACTTTGGAAATATGCAGCCGGGCGAGCTACAAATCGTACATAGTACGTATATCCATTATGACGTCACAGACAGAGAGAGAGAGAGAGAGGTAGAGAGAGAGAGAGAGAGAGAGAGAGAGAGAGAGAGAGAGAGAGAGAGAGAGAGAGCGAGAGAGAGAGAGAGAGAGAGAGAGAGAGAGAGAGAGAGAGAGTGTGTGTGTGTGTGTGTGTGTGTGTGTGTGTGTGTGTGTGTGTGTGTGTGTGTGTGTGTGTGTGTGTGTGTGTGTGTGTGTGTGTGTGTGTGTGTGTGTGTGTGTGTGTGTGTGTGTGTGTGTGTGTGTGTGTGTGTGTGTGTGTGTGTGTGTGTGTGTGTGTCACATATTAATTAATTGTCTTATAATTATAATTACTTGTATTTGTCTTGAATCATTAACTTTAGACTGACTCTTTTAGCTAATTGGGTTACTTGTAACCTGTTGCGTTTTGTCAACTGGATTATTTTGAAATTAAACGAATATTGATTGATTGATTGATTGATTGATTGATTGATTGATTGATTGATTGATTGATTGATTGATTGATTGATTGATTGATTGATTGATTGATTGATTGATTCTGGCATGATCTCGTCAATGCGAGATCTCGTTTAACAATCGTATCCATGCAACTTGCAAGGGTATCTCGCATAATAATTATTCCGTGTCAGTGTGATCTAGTTTAACAATAGTATCCATCGACGTATAATAGCCTATAGCCTACGTCGATGGTAGTATCCATGGAAATGATTTCTCGTATAAATCAGTGTTAATGAGATTAAAATTATTATTATTATGATTATTATGATTATTATTATTATGATTATTATGATTATTATTATGATTATTATGATTATTATTATTATTATTATTATTATTATTATTATTATTATTATTATTATTATTATTATTATTATTATTATTATTAAACTGTCATTTATAACCCGCCTAAACAAAGAGAATCTTGCATAAAATCGCGTAACAGGAAAGTCTAATCATAATAATTCTTGAACAAATAAGTCTAAATAAATGATCGAATGGCGTAAGTTAATAAGGTCCCAGTACTTGAGTGTGGACTGGATTTTTTATTTGCAACATACAAGCGCACAATCACACATAGATGTATCATTGGTTAAGTCACAGTTTCCGTGCTTCATTGCCAGACAACTAATGTTCTGACCCTAATGATATCTACAAATGTCAGCAATTATAATTATGAAGATGCTATAGGATGGTTACCAATGGGAATGCCTCATGTGGTCTGAAAAACATAACTTTAATTGCAGAAATGCCTTAATCCAGTTTTGTGTCCACATAAAGGGGCACAGCTCTAACAATAATTGTTACTTTGGTATTCTTTGAGGCACACCAAATTGTGTGCAGTTGGAGTATTCTTTCATATGTATTTTTCAAGTATACGAGACTCTTATTCAAACAAGAAGTCCAATTTGTTCACGAATACAGATGTCGAGTGGATATTATCTATTTATAGAGACATGCAAAATCCAAAGATGTCTAGAGTCTTCGGTTGCCGGGTTCATCCAAAAGTGCTTTGCGCTGGAGTTGTCATCCACAATGATCTAGGAACATTCTGTCGTGGAATGAGGACTGATCCACAAGTAACTTGTGACCACCTTAAACGAGTGTTATCAAACATAACTCCCTCAAAGCTTCTGGCTGATTTTGTTCCTTTTTCAATTTCTTACTAAATCTGGCGATCGATGTGCTGCC
>JACEVL010000070.1:1105000-1255000 GCA_020284085.1 Aporrectodea caliginosa
CACTGGGGTCATTAGTCAATCGAAGTTCCAGTAAATAAAAAAAGCAAGAGGAGGCAACTGCCTCCTCGTGCCTCAATGTAGCTACGCCTATCATGGTAGGCCTATATGCTTTAAATTGTCGTCAAAGGCCTTTGATGTCATAGTCATACGACGACGTTAAACCTTGGAATAATCGTAGATTAGAAAATAAGGCGACGTAAGACGACTCGACTAAAATAGCAATAATGGTATCATCATCAATATTATAATAATTTTTCACCGGAGTATATATGATACCTCAGATTTACAAAATCAGAGGATCATTGTTCTGGAATGGCTAGTATTCGCTGATGGTGAAATGTGCTGGAAATGAAAAAGAATTATTATTATTATTATTATTATTATTATTATTATTATTATTATTATTATTATTATTATTATTATTATTATTTATTTATTTTTTTTTACCCGAGGTATCTCAGATCCCTCAGGAATTATAAAAATTATCAGGAGATACAAAAATGCATTGTTATTATTATTATTATTATTATTACTGCTACTACTACTATTATTACTACTATAAAAAAAACACTGCTTCAAAGATGTAGCTTAAAAACACTCAAGCTAATTATAGAGTTGTGATAAACAGACACGTCCCTTTTAAACGCTAACGACGTAGCCTACGCTATGTAATCGTCAAATGCGTATCTAAGCATTGCGTTAAATTCGCAAAGAACTGGTATTGAATAAACGTAAATTAATCGATTACTCTTCAAAATTTAACTTTGATTAATCGATTAAATTCGATAAATTTTTTATCTGTTTCATAAAGCATGAAAAACTGTAAAAATATTATAGTCACTGTATGAGTCACTGCTTTGTTTCTACAAAGAACTTCAATTATTCCACATGCCGATGGTTGCACTTCAGATATGTGTTTGAACCATGGTATAAGAGAACTATATTTATTGCATTGAAGATGGATAATTTTGTCGCTATCTTCGACTTTTCCATCAGCATTTACCTTGCATGCGTAATTTTCGGCTCCAAATTTTCACTTTATTGTTCGCCATATTGTTTACTTCGGAACTGGGCCGATTGACGTCATGAAATAAGTAAAAAAAAACTTAATCGAACAACCTGAAATTAATCGATTAAAATTTTGAGCGATTAATCGAATAATTAATCGTTAAAATCCGCAGCCCTAGTTCAGAATAATTTCTGCAGAAACGAGGAGAATGAGGAGAACCTGTCTGAGCTGGCCGAGTCCATTAGCCAGCTAAAAATTAGAAATCCTTAAACCAAGCAAACAGCCATAATCACAATCACACAGGGAATGAACTTACTCCCTTTTATTCGACCTTTGGCAGAAGATATAAAGTACACGAAATGTACCAATTAGATATGACTGGTCTCAACGATTCGGTCATACCAAACTTCAGTGCCTTAGTCCTGTAATTTACAGCGATAACCGTTTTTTTTTCTATAGCGACCGTTTAGTTCCTCGAGCGGTCTTGCTTAGTTTTTCAACGCATCGGATAAGCGATTAGTTCTGGCCTGCGTTGTAAAGTCACACTATTATTGATGGAAACATTTCTGGAACAATGGTTACGCATCCAAAATGTGGCATAAATATTTTATCGGAGGAACGCAATTTAAAGGTGTGCAAGTGAAGCTTAATGATTCAAATCTAAAAGTTGTAAACGTAGATGTTTTTACATAGCGACCGTTAAATGAATTGTTCTGGTGAGATCCTTTGGGGCCGTCCGTAAATGACGTCACGCAATTTTGGCCGATTTTACCCCCTCCCCTCGTCACACTTCGTCACAATAAGTAACACCCCCTCTGAAAATGACGTCACAAAGCTCTGACCCCCTAAAACCAAATTTTCATGGTGAAGCAAAATGCTCCTTCATGGAACAAATAGGGAAAGCATGAATATTTAAAGTCTAACAGTGACCAAATATTGAAATAATTCGAAAATTATTAATAATGGTGCCCGTATACATTGAAATAATTAAAAAAAAATAATGAAAATTTAATCCTCAAAATTAGTGCTGTTATTAATAAAATTAAATTGTTGTTAATTGTTAAATTTAATAACATAGACCTGGTGTGACGTCACACTTCTCAGACCCCCCACCCCATGTCACACATCGTCACAAATTTCCGACCCCCTCCCCCTAGGTGCGTGACGTCATTTATGGACGGGCCCCTTTACCACCGTTTCCGTTTGAATGGTGTCTTGCCACTTAAGGAGAGCGAGAGGTACCCAGATACATCCCGTAGGCGACATGCTTTGTAGGCTGCTATTAGCGCCGTGTATTGCAGGCTGTCTGTTCTGTTAGTAGGCTATAGTTAAGATTTATGTCTTCTGTCATTAATTTTGTGTTCTTGTGAATTGTTTCATTGTCATAACATTTAAATGTACACCGCAGTGCGTTTGTCAGGCGCTTCATTAAAGAAAATATATTATTACTATTATTATTTTTTTTTGCCCTGAGGTACTTCATTCTATTATTATTATTATTATTATTATTATTATTATTATTATTATTATTATTATTATTATTATTATTATTATTATTATTATTATTATTATTTTTATTTATTTTTTTTTTTTCGCCCGAGGTAAAAAGAATCCCTCAGGCTCTAAGATACTAAGCATAGTTGTGTTTTACGGGTTCTCGTCTCCATCGTGTTGCATAAAGGAGCCCCTAAAGGCCGCGGCGTTAAAGCGCTGCATGCAAACGGACAATCGCTGGAACAGGTGAGTCGTCTCGCCATCGTCCCCATTATTATTATTATTATTATTATTATTATTATTATTATTATTATTATTATTATTATTATTATTATTATTATTATTATTATTATTATTACTATTTTTTTCCCCGAGGTATACATATGATCCCTCAGGATTGCAAAAATTAGGGGGGCATGTTGTTCTGGAATGGCTAGTCTTCACAGATGGTTTGGTTTGTTAGGAAAGTGCTAGAAAAAGCAACTGCATTGAAGCGCTGAATAGTCATAGACAAGCGCTGAAAGAGAATTAGAGAAAAGTTGTCTCTCTATTACTATTATTATTATTATTATTATCTGGGAAAACTTACCTCTTCCAGTCTACATAATATTATGTCTCTTATAAAGTTTGCCCGGCTTCAATGTGCACTCCTCACAGGCCATTATCAAACCACAGTGTTGTGTCGTAGTGTAAAATCAAGACGTCATGTAAAGTCGAGTATAAGCCGTAATCTGTCGTTTATGATCTAACCTAATAGCTACCAAGGAATCCGTCATCATTGCTCCTTGGAGATTTTATGTGCACGAATATTTTTAAAGTTGAATCATCATGTTTGCGAAGTTAAAGGCAGATTGTTTTTACATTCTAGAATTTGTGGGTAAGAATTCTATTTTAAGGCGTCGTTAAGAATGTTTCTCAGTTCGTCATCATCCTTGCGTGCATCATTCATTTGGCTATAGGCCTATATAGCAACAAATTTATAGGTCGCAAAGCAGTATAACCGTTATAGGCTACCACGATTAGATGAAGCGAGCGTCTCAAGCCCTCGAAAATCGTCCACCGGAAGTACCAGTTCCGTTAGCGTTACTATAAATTTCTACATAGAAAAGTAAGTAAGTGAACATGAAAATCCTGAGAAACCCATAAAACCGGTATTGTGGAACGGCAGTTGATGAAAATAATGAAAAATCGCTAGTGCGGGTGTTGTTCCGAGATACAGACAAGGAAATTAAAAAAACTTTGCAGAACTCATATTCCGGTAACAGGTCAATAGTCCGAAGGTTCGATACTCCGAAGGTTCGATAGTCCGAAGATTCGTAGTAGCTTAAATTGACGGATGAAAATAATTCTTGCTTGAGTAGAAGTTCGATTAATTAACAGAATTCTTGTTTAAATAGAAGTTGGATTGATGAAAATAATCCCTGCTTAAATGGAAGTTGGAATGATGAAAAGATATCGCAATGTAAGTAGAAGTTGGATTCATGCAACGATTTTAAGTCAGATTAATGTCGGACTAAGAATCTTCATACTGTCGAGTATCGAACCTTCGGACTGTCAATACTTAACCCATATTTCACCCTTTGACTTTGTGTTGCTTGATTTGCATTTTTAGTATTTAGCCTATATGTATTAACTATATTCCTAAAGTTTGAAATGCCTTGTTTATAGGATTATAAGTACATTATTAAATCACTGGGAAATATTGCTTCCAATGTTGTGTTGCTTCTTTTGACTTGTCTGACTAAAATTGTGTTACAAGTGTAGAGATCGTACTCTGATGGAAAATTCTGATGAACATTTAGATAACTTCTCGTTACATTTTGCTAGATGGCAAATTGAAACGTCGGTAAAGGTAAAATGGATAGAAACTGAATGAATTAAATAATAGATATTTAATATAAATTATGTAGTTATTTATATGACGGTATGATTGTTTACGATGGCATAATTAAATAGTAAAAAGTCATTTTAATTTACAAGAATTTCATTCTCACTTTTTCACATAAAAATTATAGTTTTCATCCTATAGTACAAATGTGTATAATAAATTATGCCATCATTTTATACAGAAAGCAAATTCTGTGAAATTGTTACTACAGGATTGCTTAAGAGTCAGCTGCAGAGGGAGAACATTTTTCATCATAGCTTAACAGCGTTCAGTCTACTTAATTATTAGCTGTTAAAGTATGTTTTGTATTATCAAACATACCAATAATCGAGGTGTTACTGTTTCTCTTCTTAGCAAGTGCGTGTGGAGGGGAAAAACAACTTCAAGTGCAGTCATACAGTAAGCCTGCAGTCGGAATAATGCAGTCATAAAGTGGGCATAAAGGAGGCCTCTCATGCATCTTACTCAAGTACATTGCAGTGGATATATTTGCCAAAACCTGTTACCAAAAATCTACGTGAAAGATATGATCTGAGAAACCATACTGTTGTCATTGATATAAAAAATATTTTAAGGAAGTAAGTTTCATGAGAATACGTGTGAACACCCAAACTCAACAGCTACACAAAATCGGTTCTCTGAGAAATAAGTCATGAATGTCGGTACTCTAAAAGAGCGCATACAAATCCATACTAGTGAAAAACCACACAGATGCCAGTTGTGTCCGAAATCGTTTGCACGAGATGACAATCGGAGAATTCATATGAGATCTCACACTGGAGAAAAGCCATACAAATGCCACTTTTGTGAGAAAGCATTTGCTAGATGTAGTAATCTGAAACTTCACATGAGAACCCATACTGGAGAGAGACCATACAAATGCAATTTTTGTGAGAAAACATTTGCTGGCGGTAGTTATCTGAAAATGCACATGAGAATTCATACTGGAGAAAAGCCATACAGATGCAACTTTTGCAACAAAACATTTGCTCAAGGTAATCATCTAAAAATTCACATGAGAACCCATACTGGAGAGAACCCATACAAGTGCCAGTTATGTGAGAAATCATTTGCCGGATGTAATAATCTGAAACTTCACATGAGAACCCATACTGGAGAGAGACCATACATATGCCACTTATGTAAGAAAGCTTTTGCTAAAAGTAGTAGTCTGAAAATTCACATGAGAACCCATACTGGTGAAAAACCATACAAATGCCACTTATGTGAGAAAGCATTTGCTCAAGGTACTACAATGAAGTCGCATTTGAAAACCCACACCGGAGAGAAGTTGTACAAGTGCCAGTCATGTGAGAAATCGTTTGCTCAGTGTGGTTCTCTGAGAATGCACATGAGAATTCATACTGGAGAGAAACCATACAAATGTCAGTTTTGTGAAAAATTGTTTGCACAACATCATACTCTGAAAAGACACCTGAGAATTCATACTGGAGAGAAACCATACAAGTGCCAGTTATGTCAGAAATCACTTGCCAAGCATGGTTATCTGAGAATGCACCAAAGAATTCATACAGGCGAGAAGCCATACATGTGCCACCTATGTCAGAAATTATTCGCTAGACCTTGGTATCTGAAAAACCACATGATATTTCACACTGGAGAAAAACCATACAAATGCCAGTCATGTGAGATATCATTTACCCTGGTACAGACTCTTAAGAGGCATATGAAAATCCATTCTGGGGAGAAACCATACATTTGTCTATTATGTAACAAATCATTTAGACAAATTGATCATGTGAAACGTCACATGAAAACCCATGCTAAAGACAAACCATTATTGGTGTGATAATTGTCCAAGGATTCCCACTTGTTTGCAGTCTAAGGAATCACATAATGACCCACAGAGGTGAGAATGGAACATTGGTTTTTCACACAAGAAAAGTCAATGTGGTCTTCTTTAACAAGAATGGTTCTTCATCCAAGCCAGTTTAAGTTCGCTAGTATACAACCACCAGATCTACACGGAATTTCAAGTAGGCGTACAAGCTAACATTTCCAAGGGCGTAACTTTGCCTCAGAAAGTGGTGGTGACCAATCGCCTCCTCCTAATTTTTAACATACGGTAATAGGATACAGGAAAGCTAGTTAAGAGCAGGACACCAGCTTATTCACAAGCGCTGCGTTAAGTCAGAGAGTTGTCCAGAGAGTGTTCGATGGTGCTCCAAGTCCAATTGCGAAGGAGACAAGAGACTCTAGCAGCGTCGAAGCCTCAAAGACAAGCTATGCATTGTCCGGCTGCTACTGCGGCCTTTAAAATAATGAACATCGTTATGCTACTACTGTGCAGTACTACGTACAATAATCGACGTTATGGTACCAATAGCCATTATCAACGCTAAACGTTTATCCCTTAGTTTAGTTTGGTTAATTATTTTAATGTCTTCAATGCCGTACTTGACGCTGCTAGTCTATCATTGTCCATGATAATTGTCATCAATCCAGCTTCTATTTACGAGGAAAAAATTTTCATCAATCGAACTTTAAGCAAGAATTATTGTCATCAATCCGACTTCTAGTTAACCAAGAATGTTTTCATCAATCCAACTTCCATTTTAAATTGACAATATAAAATAATTTACCAACCTAAACAACGGTTTTACCCGCTAAATTAGGCTACCATAGACCATGAGCGTATTTCTTGGCGGTTTTACGGGTTCAACCCCCCAAATAAATGCATTATTGTTATTAAAACTAAAAATGCACAAAAATACGACCATTTCCAATGGAAACACCCCAGAAAACTTCAAACCCCTCCGAAATGTTTTCCTGGCTACGCACCTGCCATAGACTGCAGTTAGAGCTTACAGCCTACTACCGAAACATTATAGGGCACAACTAGCCTATATAACCTTTCGAGGTCTCTTTACAATGAATCGATCCATTTTTCCATGTGAATCTGATAATCTGACCTTTTATAGAAAAATTGATAACGTCACCAAATTATGAAACCAAACATATGTAAGTAAGGTAGTGTGGACACACGGTGTAGGCCTCTATCAGCATTGCCGCCATTGCGATGTTGGTATGCATGCATAGCCTAGACAGTAGACAGCCAAATGCTTTCATGTTACAAAATATATTTAATTGCAGTATCAAACAAAAAGTGGTGGTGACTATCACCACCACTTTTAAAAGTGGTGGTGACCGGACACCACCGTCACAATAGAAAGTTACGCCTATGAACATTTCTGATCAATGTTTTTTATTCAATAGTACAGACATTATTGAAGAAACACATAGAAGTTTATGAAGGATTATACCTCATGATCCTAATGACATTCAAGGTCCTCTGCCGAACATTGGAGGCGGAGAATAACTCCAAATCAACCGAGTACAAATACAAAACTCTTTCTGGCAAAATCTTTTCGATGTTCTACATGCGATGTCATGCTGAAAGTAGAAAAAAGAATTTCTAGACCGTTGCAGAACTTTTATGTTCAAGGAGATTGTAAAATTTATGTTATGTTTTGTAAGAGTTAAAGTTATGTTTTATTAGAAACCGGATAGTAAGTGGATTTTCTCCATCTATGATCTAAGAAGTTAATTGTTGATTTGGACTGAATTATAATTGCCTAAAGTTTAAACTTGTTTTGTGCTGAACAAGGGTGTAAATTTGTCTAACAAAGTGGTGGCGAACAGTCCCCTCCCTTTCCCTCTTTGCCATTCCCTCCGTCCCCTTCCTTGATCTCCATTCTATCAACTACAACCAGATGGATGATGTCACCAACATAAAACATTAAGTAAGTAAGCTAACGTGAAGAAATCTATCACCATTGCAATATAGTAAAGTATGCAAGCACATACCACCGTTTATTATTGTCTGCTGGAACTCGCTTCAAAGTAATATAAGGGGCCGTCCATAAAGTACGTCACGCTCCAGGGGGGGGGGTTTTAAAAAGTGTGACAGTTTGTGACAGGGGAGGGGGGTCAGGCCATGTGTGATGTCACACATTTATTTTTATTTTATTTTATTTATAATTTATTTTTTATTTTTTTACTAGAATTTCATAGCTTTAAAAATAATTTTCAAAAATTTTCTGAAACATTTTAATTAGTTTTGTGTCAAAATAGCATGAAATGCATATCTCCTGAATGTGTTTTTCACGATTCCTCTCGCTAGGAGCGCTAGTAATAATGCTGTTGCGAAGCCTTGTTTATGTATTAGCCTTGCTTTCGGAAGTATTATTATTTCTATGTTCGAAAGTGTGACGTACTTTAGGGGGGTCCGAGTTTTGTGACAGTTTGTGACAGGGGGAGGGGGTAAAAATGGTCAAAAATAGCGTGACGTACTTTATGGACGGCCCCTAACTCGTATCGCAGAAAAGCATTTCAGCATACACCTTTCAAAGTGGTGGTGACCAGACACCACCGTCACAATATAAAGTTACTGCTATAGGTATGAATTGTCGCTTTGAATGTGCACGAATTTTTTAAATTAAGTTTACGTGTTTGCGAAGTTAAAGTCAGATTTTTTACATTCTTAGATTTATAGGTACCGTAAGAATTTTGTTTTAAGGTGTGGTAAGAATGTTTGTCAGTTAGTCATCATCTTTACGTGCATCATTTGGCTAACAACAGATTTATCGGTCTTAAACAATTTCTACCACGATGAAGCGAGCGTCTCAGGCGCTCAGAAATCGTCCGCCGGAAGTACTAGTTTTGTTTGTATGTATGTATGTATGTATGAGCACTTGTTATAGCGCCCCTTCAAGATTTCTACTCAGAGGTGCTGCCGACTACAGCGCGGACACTTTATCGGAGTTTCACGCCGAAGCGCATGAGCAATTGCGAGTGAAGGACTTGCCCAGGGTCCCTACGCGGCGGCGTGAGTTGGATTCGAACCCGCAACCCTCCGGCTGCAAGGCACCGAACATACCCCTACACCACCGAAAAGTAAGTGTGAACATGAAAGTCCTGAGAAATCGCTGAGATACGTATTGTGGAACTTCAGTCTATTAAGGTAATGAATAATCGCAAAAGCGGGTGTTGTTCCCAGATAATAATTAATAATAATAATAATAATAATAATAATAATAATAATAATAATAATAATAATAATAATAATAATAATAATAATAATAATAATAATAGTAATAAAAACAACAGCAGCAGCAGTAATAATAATAATAATAATAATAATAATAATAATATAATAATAATAATAATAGTATTAATATCTTTTCTTTAATGAAGCGCCTGACAAACGCACTGTGCTGTACATTTAAATGTTATGACAATTAAATAATTCACAAGAACACAAATGACAGAAGACATAAATCTTAACTACTAACAGAACAGACAGCCTGCAATACACGGTGCTAATAGCAGCCTACAAAGCATGTCTGCCTACGGGACTCGATCTCGGTACTCTCGCTCTCTATGCCAGTGTGTTATCCAATGCGCTATCATGCGACATATAACTAGCTATGAACAGTGTCAGCGTTTGTGCTGGACACACTCCGTGAAACAGTCTTCCCGATCATGTGAAGATTAGTTCTGGGCCCCATGTAACCAGTAGGCCTACATAGGCCTGCTTTGTTTTGGCGCCGTGCTGGCTGCCACTCGTGCTGCGTATCCTCGGTGTCACCCTCGGGCGCGATCTCAGCGTCATCGGCCATGTGGACGAAATCATAGAGGCCAGCTCTGCCTCCCTGCACGCCCTGCGAGTCCTCCGAGCGCATGGTCTTCCACCAAAGGCGTTACACCAGCCTGGTTGCCGAGGCCAGCACCGTCTCAAGGTTGCTATACGCGGCTCCAGCATGGTGGGGCCTAGCGTCAGCAGCTGATCGCAACAGACTTGAACGGTTTCTTGCAAGAGCTGCACGCCTGGGTTATCTACCATCTGGAACCGCAACCATCGAAGAGCGCGTATCGTCAGCTGAAGACCGCCTCCTTCAGTCCATCATCTGGAATGAGACGCACGTCCTACGACGCTTCTTTCCGCCACCTGTGCTGCGCCCCTACGCTCTCCGACCTCGTGCACATGACTTTGTACTTCCTCCAAAAGACTCTAAGAACTTTATACCTAGAGTTCTATACAAGCGAATTTTAAAGCCACCACGTTGACCAAATCTTAAAAACTAACATTACTCCCTTTTTTTTCTTTATAGTAGCCTTTGTGTATATATGTAAGTCGTGAAGCGGTGTGTCTTCCTGCTTGATAAATAAACGAATATATCATCAACATATCAAATCATTGCCTTATTGTTTCATTGTTGTTGTTCTTATTATTGGTTACATAAATAAATGACTGATTGAAATTTACTGATTGATTAAATTATATGATTTTGTTTATAATACTATTTTAGCTAAGATTGTGGTAAATTAGTTGATTTTGTCTGTAAAGCTATTTTAGTTAAGATTTTATAGTCTTTTGTTAGTGTGATTTTTAATGGATCCGTCTTATTTTATTTGGTTTTATTTGTTATTTGTTGTTTGATTTTTGAGCCCAAGGCTGACTCTACTCTATGTATCATTGACTGTCTTTCTTTCCCTATCTGTATTTTTTGCATGTTTAGGTGTCCATATATTTAGCGGGATCCATGATCCCTTCTGGGCCTCCTTGTAGCCAGTATAATGTCAAGCCGTTGCCTTACTGTTTCATTGTTCGTTTTTTTTCTCTTCTGATGGTTACAGAAATAAATGATTGATTGATTGATTGATTGATTGATTGATTGATTGATATTATTAGGCCTATATACAAAAATATGTACGTCAACGCAGATTCAGTGTTGCATTCTAGTATATGCTACATCATTCTGTATGCAAATAACAAATCAAACCGTATATTATATTCTTTACCAACAATTTCCCAATCAGAAACGCCATTAAATGACGTCACGCAATTTTGGCCGATTTTTACATCAATTTTTACATCAATTTTTACATCAATTTTTACATCACGTTTTCATTTTACACTGCAACACAACTCTAGTTTGATAAGGTGCCGTCCATAATTTTAAGGACGGCACCTTATCAAACTAGAGTTGTGTTGCAGTGTAAAATGAAAACGTGATGTAAAAATTGAGTGTGTGCCGTAATCTGTCGTTTATGGTCTAACCTAACAGCTACCAAGGAATCCATCATCATTGATCCTTGGCGATTTGGATGTGCACGAATATTTTTATAATTATTCAGTTAACGTGTTTGCAGATTGTTTTTATATTCTTGAATTTGTGGGTAAGAATTTTATTTTAAGGCGTTGTTAAGAATGTTTGTCAGTTCGTCATCATCTTTTCGTGTTGGCTAGCAACAAATTTATCGGTGTTAAAGCATTAATTATACCACGATGAAGCGAGCGTCTCAAGCGCTTGGAAATCGTCCACCGGAAGTACCAGTTCCATTACCGTTTAACATGATTGGTCCTTGCTATGAAGGTCTACTTAGAAAAGTAAGTAAGTGTGAACATGAAAATCCTGAGAAATCCCTAAAACTGGTATTGTGGAACGGCAGTTGATGAAGGTAATGAAAAATCGCTAGTGCGGGTGTTGTTCCGAGATACAGACAAGGACATTAAAAACGGCAGAACTCCTATTCTACACTTTGTCTTTCTGGATTGCGTGGTGCTTCTGCGGCGGAAAATGCCGCCACGCAACCCGCGAAAACTTACTTCTGTGGCGGAAATTTGTTACATTTTATATAAAAACGACTCTAACCCTAACCCTAACCGACCGTCACAGCGCCTAACCTGACCCTAAGCGACACTTACGAGGCCTAGGGTGACCCTAACCAATCCTCACGACGCCAATTTATAGGAAGTAACGCATTTTGAACAATGCGCATGCGCCGAGGGTTGCGCCTGCGTAAAGTCTTCCGCTGCAGAATTGTGTCGAAAATATTACTTCTGAGGCGGAATTTTCCGTCGCAGAAGATTTATCCTTCTGGATTTACATTTGTAGTATTTATACGTAATATATATATATTCTAAAAGTTTGAAATGCTTCATTTTGAGTACATTTTTAAATCACTGTGAAAATGTTGCTTCCAATATTATGTTGCTTCTTTTGACTTATATACTCTTTCTGGAAATTGTGGTACAAGTGTAGAGATCCTACTCTGATGAATTCATGAACATTTAGATAACTCCTCGTTACATTTTACTAGATGGCAATACGAAATGTGGGTAAAGAGAAAACGGATGGGAAGTGAATGAACTAAATAATAAATATTTAATATAAATTATGTAGTAATTTATTTCACAATATGATTTTTTACGATAGCACAATTATTAGTCTAAATACTAAATTTCATTTTAATTCACAAGAATTTCATTCTCACTTTTTCACATTTATAGTTTTCATACTTTAGTACAAATATGTTTAATAAATTATGCCAACGGGCTTCCTTTGACGTTGCGCTTGCATCCCAGAATCCACTCTGAATCTTTCTATACCTGCCTCAAAACTGTCCTTTTCAGCCGTGCTGTGGTCGGGAGCGCTTCTGAGTAGTAACCTTGAAGGGGCGCTATATAAAACTTCGTAATGAATGAATGAATGAATACAGAATGCAAATTCTGTGAAATTATGACAACAGCATTGCTCAAGAGACAACTGCAAAGGAAGACCATTTTTCATCATAGTTTAACATCATTCAGCCTCCTTTATTATTAGCTGTGGAAGTATGTTTTGTATTATCAGACATACTAATTTAGAGGTGATACTGTTTCTCTTCTTAGCAAGTGAATGTAGAGGAGAAAAGCAACTTCAAGTGCAGTCATACAGTAAGCCTGCAGTCGGAATAATGCAGCCATAAAGTAGGCATAAAGGAGTCCTCTCATACATCTTACTCAAGTACATTGCAGTGGATAAATTTGCCAAAACCTGTGACCAAAAATCTACGTGAAAGATTTGATCTGAGAAACCATACTGTTGTCATTGATATCAAAAATATTTTAAGGAAGTAAGTTTCATGAGATTACGTGTGAAGCCCCAAACTGAACAGCTACACAAAAGTGAGTTCTGTGAGAAATCGGTCATGAATGTTGGCACTCTAAAAAGGCACATGAAAACCAATACTAATGAAAAACCATACAGATGCCAGTTGTGTCAGAAATCATTTGCTCAAGATGACAATGTGAAAATTCACGTGAGATCTCATACTGGAGAGAAACCATACATATGCCACTTATGTAAGAAAGCTTTTGCTGAAAGTAGTCATCTGAAAATTCACACGAGAATTCATACTGGGGAGAAGCCATGCAGATGCCACTTTTGCGAGAAAACATTTGTTAAAGGTAGTTATCTGAAAATTCACATGAGAGCACATACTGGAGAGAAACCATACAAGTGCCACTTATGTGAGCAATCATTTGCTCGATGTAGTTATCTGAAAATTCACATGAGAACACATACTGGAGAGAAACCATACAAGTGCCACTTATGTGAGAAATCATTTGCTGGATGTAGTGATCTGAAAATTCACATGAGAATTCATACTGGAGAGAAGCCATACAAGTGCCAGGTATGCAAAATGTTTTTTGCTGTACATAGTAATCTGAAACTTCACATGAGAACCCATACTGGAGAAAAACCATACATATGTCATTTATGTGAGAAATCATTTGGTGAAAATGTTTTTCTGAAAACTCACTTGAGAACACATACTGGAGAGAAACCATACAAATGCCAATTATGTGAGAAATCATTTGCTCAGTGTGGTAATCTCAGAAGGCACGTCAGAGTTCATACTGGAGAGAAACCATACAAGTGCCAGGTATGTGAGAAATTGTTTGCTCGATGTGGTACTCTGAAAAATCATGTGAGAATTCACACTAGAGAGAAGCCATACAAGTGCCAGGTATGTCAGAAATCATTTACCAGGCATTATAGTCTGAGAATGCACCAAAGAATTCACACAGGCGAGAAGCCATACAATTGCCAGTTATGTCAGAAATCATTCGCTGGACCTAGTCATCTGAAATACCACGTGAGAATTCACACTGGAGAGAAACCATACAAATGCCAGTCATGTGAGAAATCATTTACTATAGTACAGAATCTTCATATGCATATGAAAATACATACTGGGGAGAAACCATACATATGTGTGGCATGTAACAAATCATTTGGACAAATTGCTCATCTGACGCAGCACATGAAAACCCATCATAAAGACAACCCATAATTAGTTGTGTGAATCAGTGTGATATTCGTCCAACGGATTCTTGTAGGTTGCAGTCTAAAGAATACCTTAATAGCCCACAACACAGGTGAGAAATGGAACATTTGTTTGTCACATAAGACAAGAGGTCAGCGTGGTTCAAGAATATTATAGTCCTACAACCAAGCCTTTATGTGCTTTTAGGCTATAGGCTACAACCACAAGATCTACTTGTAAAGTATACATGCTAACATTTCTGATTAATGCTTTTTATTCAATAGTAGAGACAATATTGAAGAACGACGTGAAAGTTTATGAAAGAACATGCGTCATGATTCTAATTATATTCAAGGTCCACGGAGGCGCTAAACAAACAATAAGGTAGAGATAAAAGAGACTGACTACAAACCAACCGAGGATGGAAGACAGTTTCTGGCTAAATCGTTTGGATGTACTACATGAGATGAATGCTTAATTGAAGTAGAGAAGGAATTCTAGACCATTACAGTGTTGTTTTTATGTTACACGAGACTTGTAAAATCTATTGTTATGTTTTATAAGGAAAAGAATTTAAGTGTATTTTTTTCTTGTAAGGAGTTATTTGTTGATTTGGACTGAATTATAATTGGTTATATAGTTTAAACTTGCTTAGTTCACCAGGTAACATAATGTTGAACAATGCGGTTTCTTCTTTTATGATTTCGTGGCATGACTTAGGCTAGCCAGTGGTATAGGCCTACACCTTTAAATGTAACCATTATGATCTTGCTGTAAACACAAACGCTCAGCTAGGTAACTAATTCATGCAGCATTATCTTCATAACGTATATTTCTACTTAGCTTCTAAATTAATATTTTAAAATGACAAGTAATAATATTAACACCTGACAAAATGACTGTTTAAGTTTTGGATTTGTCCCACCTCTGATTTTCGTCCCACCACTGTCCCACTACTCACTGTGTTTGGTATTAGCCTAATATTAGTTGTGATTTTAAATATTAATTATTACCACCACTTTTTACACCAACAATAATAATAACAATGACAGCAACAGCACTTTTAAAAGTGGTTGTGACCAGACACTACCATCACAACATAACACTTATTTCTATTGCAACTGGTTGCGGTCTGACAATGTGTCAGAAAATAAAACGAATATCTGATAACACCGGATCATATTTTACCTGTAAGTGGTGGGACAAATACCCTACCACTGCTCGGATTTGTCCCACCTGTCTCTGATTTTGAACAACTACTGTCCCACTACTCGTTTTTTTGAGGTATTACTATTAGTTGTGATTTTAATTTTTAAATATTACTTTAGAAGACAAATAGACAATACCGGTACACAAGATTGGATTGTGCCAATCTGCACTCTATGGCAAGCCTCTTCGTGGTTTTGTAAACGCTAAGGTTAAAAGTAGTGCTATAAAATTCTCGCAGTTACTATTAAGATGCATTGAGTTAGTGAACCAAGCATTTTATGCGACTCGCAAGTTAAGTGCTTATGAACGTGTATAAATATACAGTGTGAGAATCCTTTACAAGGCAACATAGACAAGTAGACAACACCAACACGCCTGTAGTAAGGTGGCAGTTCTTATTTTTATGCGGTTCGCAGTTAGTTATGGACGACAGGTCCATGTTTTTTACTGTCACAAGATGTCGCTGGCGCACTTAGGATCCGGAACCATAGACGAGCGAGCGTCCTCTCGTGTCTGATTACGCCTCATAATTACGTCCTTGTTGCCATAGTAACTGATCGCCATAACATAGCCTTGCCCCGCGCGCAGAGGATTATGGTCGACGGTTATTGTGAATGCGCCTCGCACGCACTAGGTGGCGTGCTCTTGCGTAATGGTGCAACTGTCAGTGCTGGAAATCCCCTACTGAAATGTCATCTCGACGAATCCAGTCTTGTGCTGACAGGTTGTTTACCTATAGTTTCTGTTCCGCTCAGAAATACTGCAGGATATCATCTTCCCAGGTTTCAATTTATCCGTCGTTTTCTCTATTTCAGTTTATCCACTGTTTTTCTTAGCAGGCTGGCTACACATTCTTGCTACTCGAACTCATCAATTACCATGTCGTAACTTTAAATTTATAAAGCGTCACTTAATAATTAAAGCTAATCGCAAGGCAACAACTTAATCCTGTTCACTATTTAGGCCTAGGCTACGAGTTGCAATAAAATTAGTTGCCTTTATCAGAACTTAGCCTAATTCCTATTTAGCATAAGTAAAATCACCAATCGCTAATACGTGAATTAGAATTGCCAATAGGGGCCTATTTAGCCTGGGTAAAAGCACAATTTGACAGGTTTCTGTTAACAGTTGGAACTATTTTATAATATATTTCGCCTGCGTGAATTGCAACAGACACGTAAGCCTACAACTGAATTCAAGCATTCAAGGGGTAAAGCATTCTAGGGGTAAAGAATTCTACAGCGACGTCTGCGTATTCTTTCAACGTTTGTATTACTCTAGATTGTTGCCGAAACCAGCCATAACGTTTCAAAGGGTCATCAAGCCGTAACAGCATTGAAAACACAATTTCAGCAATAGCCTAGGTTTTAATCCATTATAGCCTTGTTGAAGCTCATTTGTTGAAACCGCAGACAGACCTACATGAGTGCTGAATTAATATAAAAAGCAATTCAGAAGTTTTAGAGACCAGAAAATAGAGCTCGAGTCTTGGAGAAGGTGACAAAAATGCTTGGAACGGGTTGACCAGCACAGTTCCTCCTGCAGTGGAAAAATTCCTGCCGGTCGGTGACACGGAAAAGTTAATTCTTGTCGGTCTGTGACACTAAAAAGTTTCGGAAGGACTGGATTAGTGTACTAACTCTATTAATAGTTGCTGAATATCTAATAAGCTCTGAAAGTTCGAATTATCGCTCAGTTAGGGCCATCTCAGGATTCTTTGGGGGCAAATCCCAGGATTCATTGGGACAAATCATCAATAATACATCAGTGGTAGCACTGCGGTGGTAGCTATAGGAATCCATAAGCATTGGTCCTTGGCGCTTTGGATATGTACGAATTTTTTGTAATTACGTGTTTGCGAAGTTAAAGGCAGATTTTTTTACATTCTTACATTTATGGGTAAGAATTTTATTTTAAGGCGTTGTTAAGAATGTTTGTCGGGCAGTCATATTTCTTGCATGCATCATTAATTTGGCTAGCAACAAATTTGTCCGTCTTAAAACATTAAACAACGATGAAGCGAGCTTCTCCAGCGCTCAAAAATCGTCAACCTGAAGTACCAAGTACCAGTCTGTAATTGTTACCATGAAAGTCTACATTGAAAAGCAAGTAAGCCTGAACATGAAAGTACGGAGAAATCGCTGAGACGCATTGTGGAACGTCAGTTTATTAAAGTGATGAAAACTGATGAATAATCGCCAGAGCCGATAAGTAAGAAAGTAAGTATAGGCCTACTCTATCGCTAATCGCACTTTGGTGTACAGACATAGATCTCATAAACACAGTTAAAAGTATATAGCATCCTGACACTAATTGTTTTTCCAATCAGCTAAGTTAATATAAATTATGTAATAATTTATTTCATATGTGTGATTTTTTATGTTAGCACAATTCAATATTTAGTGAAAACATGGCTTAATTTACAAGAATTTCATTCTCACTTTTTCACATAAAGTTTTCAGTATAAATGTGAATAATATATTATGCCATCATTTTATACAGAAAGTTAATTCTGTGAAATTATTACTACAGTATTGCTCAATTGTTTAACTCAGAGGTGGGCAACTGGCGGCCCGCGGCCGGATCCGGCCCCCGGGCCGGATCCGGCCCCGGGGTTTGAACCGGCCCTGACATGTCTTTCATATTAGCACTGTACCTGGCACTTTGAGGACCTTTTATCCGGTTCTAGTTTGGGAACCTTTAATCCGGCCCCACACAAATGAATTTCTGTACATAGACCGACATTAAAACATCTGTTTCTTATTTATTAAAAATCCAGCCTCTAGTCTATGACTATATATAAGACTTAGTCAACTAGTTTACTACTCAGTGATCAATGTAATATACTCTCTTCAAGAAACAAGACCACAAGTGGGTAGGTTTGCTACTTTAGAAACTATCTATCTGAACTTTTCAAACGAAGTTGCTACTCTGGGGAAATCAAATATCAAAAGGTTATACTGTGCATTTTCCATGTTTTAGGCTACTGATTCTGCAAATGTCAAGAAGTGCACAGAACAAATAATTTTATTGAAAGTAGAGTTCCAGTTTGCTGATTCACTGCTCATGGACTAGACTTAGCCTAAATTGTTTGAATCTCCATTTTCCATTCAGCACCGAACTCCATGCACATGGAATTGATTGAACTCCAATGCATCAGTGAGTTGTAAAGGATATTTCATGAGGTACCTCTGATTCAGTCCTACAAACTGTACAATTCTTAGGATTCTAACCCTTCACTTAAATTTTTATAGCCTGAAACTGGTTGCGCTATTTCCATGCACGGTGCACCCTATATTTGTAAACAGTTCTTCTTAAAGATGAAACTAACAAAGTGCAAAAACACATGCAGATTAACAGATGACAATCTCTCCAATGAACTTCGAATTGCAACTTCCAACATTAAATCAAACATTGCGGATTTGTGTCGCGATTAGAAGTACCGGATCTCACATTAAATACATAGCACACCAAGCAAATGGATACTTTGTACAGACAGACAGCTCTAGTATTTTTAAAACTGAATAAAACATATTATTTTAATTTTAGTGTAGGACTTAATATGTATTAGAATAATTAGATTTTCCTCATAAAAATTATCTTCATTAGCTTTAGCGGTTATTCTGTAATATTTAGTCTGAATAAAATTAATAGCGTTTCATTTTCTATAGGACAAATGAATCTGAAAAAATAGGTCACGATTGGCATACGGCCCCTGAGCCTTCGTTAGAGTGGCCCTGTTATACAAGTTGCCCATGCCTGGTTTAACTGAAATTAACTTTGCAAGGTGTCTGCTACTATCAATGTGTAAAACTTTAAGAATTAGATTGATAGGTAATGGCTGATGTGTTTGTCTGGCATGAATTAACCTGGATTCTGCTAGAAATTAAACATGTAGCACACAAGTAGCCATGAGCAGGGTCAGTGCATGTGCTGGACCCACTGCGTGAAACAGTCTTCCTGACCATTTTAAGAATATGCCATCGCTCGAGACATTCAAACCACAGCTCAAGAACTATCTTTTAACACTATAGTATGACTGTCATTGATTTTGTAACTTGTGTAAAGTGCCCTTTTATTTGGCCTCGGCCGACCTACGGTGCTATATAAATTGCCTTATTATTATTATTATTTGCGCCTCTGAGTAGTTTCCTTGAAGGGGCGCTATATAAATTCCCGAATGAATGAATGAATGAATTATTATTATTATTATTAACTGTTAAGGGCACAATTAAGTTTAGCATCAACATTTTAAGTAATTTAGTAAAACATATTCGCAGTTAAATATTCGTCTTTGCATGGTTGTATAGGCCTACCCGTACTTTTAACCAATGTTCTGAGGATACGGTAATCAGTATGCATATAAAAAACACATGTATGTGACAGTTTGAAAATAAAATAAAATACTAATTCATATCATGACCAGCCATGGGCACGACGCATGTTTGAAGAAGTGTTGCTATGTTTGTTATTCTACAAAAGCTACACAGAAGCGTTTGCAGCACTATGAAATGGCAATATATAAAGTGAACATTTTAAAGACCTTTGTCCCTTTAACTGTAAAGTTATAGCAATGAGTGTACTAAAAGATCTAAATTATATCTTGCTGAAATAATGTGATTGTCTGCTAATAAATTTTTTCCTTTCAAATTATTGTAGCTATGCTTATTTTGAAAATTACTATGATGAGCTGGGATGGCGTGGCTAAATAATTTGCATCATTTTCCTTCATTTTGTTTGAGTTGTATAGGCTACTTTGGAGTCTATGGCTTAGGGCGGTTAGTTCTAAGAAAGAGCTGCTGCATAAGTTGTTTAACATTTTAACGAGGAGAGTGTAGGTCTACTAAAAGTGACTGGGAAACCAAAGCAGCTCATCGCTAAAGTGTTAAGAAAAGCAAACTTTGCAGAAAACTAGGATTTGAATTTAGGAAATTGGATATTGCCATTATTACTAACTGTACAATCAACTGCAGAGAGAACATTTTTGATACTAGTGTGAAGGCATTCCAATTATTTTGTTTATTATCAAATTTACTACTTTTGAGGTGTTACTGTTTCTCTTTGTATTGAGGGCATGAACAACAGAAAAACAACTTCAAATGCAGTCATGAAGTGTGCCTAAAGGAAGCCTCTCGTACTGTAGCTTTATAAAGAACATTCTGGTTGATAAATTTGTCTAAACCTGTGACCAAACATCTACACGAGAGACTTGCTCTGAGAAAACATTCCACTGTCATTTATATCAGAGACAAATTTTAAAATTAAGTTCTATCAGAGTATGCGTGTAAACCCATACTCTACACTACACAAAAGTCAGTTCTGTCAGAAATCAGTCATGGATGTTGGTACTGTTAAAAGCCACATGAGAGCCCATACTAGTGAAAAACCATGCAGATGCCAGTTGTGTCAGAAATCGTTTGCTCGAAATGGCTGTCTGAAAATTCACATGAGAACCCATACTGGAGAGAAGCCATACAAGTGCCAGTCATGTGAGAAATCGTTTGCTGTATGTGGTAATCTAAAAATTCACAGGAGAACACATACGGGAGAGAAACCATACAAATGCCACATATGTGAGAAAATATATTCTGGATGTAGTAATCTGAAAGTTCACATGAGAACACATACTGGAGAGAAACCATACAAGTGCCAGGTATGCAAAAAATCGTTTGCTATACAGAGTAATCTCAAAAGGCACACGAGAACCCATACTGGAGAAAAACCCTACACATGTCATTTATGTGAGAAATCATTTGGTGAAAATGTTCTTCTGAAAACTCACTTGAGAACACATACTCGAAAGAAACCATACAAATGCCACTTATGTGAGAAATCATTTGCTCACTCTGGTAATATGGGAAGGCACATGAGAGTTCATACCGAAGAGAAACCATACAAGTGCCAGTTATGTGAGAAATTCTTTGCTCTATATCGTTCTTTGAAAAATCATATGAGAATTCATACTGGAGAGAAGCCATACAAGTGCCAGTTATGTCATAAATCATTTGCACGGAATTATAGTCTGAGAAGGCACATGAAAATTCACACAGGCGAGAAGCCATACAAATGCCAGTTATGTCAGAGATCATTTGGTGAACGTAGTCAACTGAAAACCCATGTAAGATTTCACACTGGAGAGAAACCACACAAATGCCAGTCATGTGAGAAATCATTTACTATAGTACAGAATCTTCAGAGGCATATGAAAATCCATACTGGGGAGAAACCATACATATGTGTATTATGTAACAAATCATTTAGACAAATTGCTCATCTGAAGCAGCACATGAAAACCCATCCTAAAGACAAACCATAATTGGTTGTGTGATATTGGTTGAAGGGATACCTGTAGTTCGCCGTCTAAAGAATCCCTTAATAACCACCACACAGGTGAGAAATGGAACATTTGTTTGTCACACAAGACAAGCGGTCGATGTGGTACAAGAATATAATAGTTCTTCATCTATGCCAGTTTAAATGTGCTAGCATAATCTACAACTACAAGATCTACTTGGAAAGTATACATGCTAACATTTCTGATTAATGCTTTTCATTCAATAGTAGAGACAATATTGAAGAACGACGTGAAAGTTTATGAAAGAACATGCGTCATGATTCTAATTATATTCAAGGTCCACGGAGGCGCTAAACAAACAATTAAGGTAGATACAAGAGAATGACTGCAAACAACAGAGGATGGAAGACAGTTTCTGGCCAAATCGTTTGGATGTACTACATGCGATGAATGCTTGAAGTAGAGAAGGAATTCTAGACCGTTACAGTCGTGTTTTTATGTTAACTTAGACTTGTAAAATCTATGTTATAAAGTTTTATAAGGAAAAGAGATTATGCGGATTTTATTCTGCTAAGGAGTTATTTGTTGATTTCGACTGAATTATAATTGCCTATAGTTCTAGAAGTAGCTTGCTACCAACAACGCTATATAAATCGTCGTAATTACAATTACAATTACAATTGCCTATAGTTTAAACTTGTTTAGTGCACATAATTTGTAAACTTGCTAGTTCACCAGGTAACACCTGTTGAACAATGCGGTTTCTTCTTTTATGATTTCGTGGCATGACTTAGCCAGTGGTATAGGCCATTAGGCCTACACCTTTAAATGTAACCCGCATTTGATCTTGCTGTAAACACAAACGCTCAGCTAGGTAACTAATTCATGCAGCAATTATCTTCATAACGTATATTTCTACTTAGCTTCTAAATTGCTATTTTAAAATGACAAGTAATAATATTAACACCTGACAAAATGACTGATTAAGTTTTGGATTTGTCCCACCTCTGATTTTTGTCCCACCACTGTCCCACTACTCATTTTGTTTGGTATTTGCCTAATATTAGTTGTGATTTTAAATATTAATTATTACCACCACTTTTTACACCAACAATAATAATAATCATGACAGCAACTACACTTTTAAAAGTGGTTGTGACCAGACACTACCATCACAACATAACACTTATTTCTATTGCAACTGCTTGCGGTCTGTCATTGTGTCAGAAAATAAAACGAATATCTGATAACACCGGATCATATTTTACCTGTAAGTGGTGGAACAAATATCCCACCACTGCTCGGATTTGTCCCACCTCTGATTTTGTCTAACCACTGTCACACTACTCATTTTTTGAGGTATTACTATTAGTTGTGATTTTAATTTTTAAATATTACTTTAGAAGACAACTCTAGACAATACCGGTACACAAGATTGGATTGTGCCAATCTGCAATCTCTATGGTAAGCCTCTTCGTGGTTTTTTAAACGCTAAGGTTAAAAGTAGCGCTATAAAATTCTCGCAGTTACTATTAAGATGCATTGAGTTAGTGAACCAAGCATTTTATGCGACTCACAAGTTAAGTGCTTATGAACGTGTCTAAATATACAGTGAGAATCCTTTACAATGCAACATAGACAAGACAAGACAACACACACACACACACACACACACACACACACACACACATTATGCATCCAGACTCATAGGCCTATATCCGCGCATAGCCTACGTTTTATGTCCTTTGAGATTTATGTAGCGCCTGTAGTAAGGTGGCAGTTCTTATTTTTATGCGGTTCGCAGTTAGTTATGGACGACAGGTCCATGTTTTTTACTGTCACAAGATGTCGCTAGCGCACTTAGGATCCGGAACAATAGATGGAGCGAGAGCCTCTCGTGTCTGATTACGACTCATAATTACGTCCTTGTTGCCATAGTAACTGATCGCCATAACATCGCCTTGCCCCGCGCGCAAAGGATTATGGTCGACGGTTACTGTGAATGCGCCTCGCATGCACCAGGTGGCGTGCTCTTGCGTAATGGTGCAACTGTCAGTGCTGGAAATCCCCGACTGAAATGTCATCTCGACGATTCCAGCCTTGTGCTGACAGGTTGTTTACCTAGTTTCTGCTCCGTTCAGAAATATGCAGGATATCATCTTCCCTGGTTTCAGTTTATCCGTCGTTTTCTCCAGTTCAGTTTATCCACTGTTCTTCATAACAGGCTGGCTACACAGTTTACAACTGGAACTCATCAATTACCATTTCGTAACTTTAAATTTATAAAGCGCCACCTAGAGATAAGCGCTGAGCATCAGCTTACCCTAATCACGTTCACCATATACGCTCGTTACAATAAAATTATCAGTTGAATTCCTGTTTAGCATTAGTAAACGTATACCAATCGCTAATACCTAAATAAAAATTGCCAACACTTAGCCTTGGTAAAAATCACAATTTGACAGGTTTCTGTTCGGCTATTACGGTAGGCCCTATTTTATATTATATTTTGCTACCTGCCTGTATGGATTGCAACATACACGTACAACTGAAATCAAGTGAAGCCCTATTCGAGGTGTAGAGCATTCTACATCGACGTCCGCACATTCTTTCAACATTTCTATTACGCTATAGATTGTTGCTGAGACCCTTCCACAAAGTTTCCAAGGGTGTTCAAGTCGTAACAGCGTTGAAAACACAGTTTCAGGTTTTAATTTTAATCCATTACAGACTGGTTCAAATGTTGCTACGACGTTTAGAATGCAATAAAACGTTGTTGAAACGCTGTTGAAACTTTTCAAATCTACTAAGGCGTTGAAAAATGTTCAAACAGCGCTATGGTTGAACTGAAACGGTGCAGAAATATTTTTACACCGTTTCCGCAACGTTTTAAATATACCAACCGTTGTACTTCCACAAAGTAGTAGTACAATGTCGGGTTAGATTCAAAGTAGTGGTAGGGCTAATGGTATTGGTAGTGGCAGCAGTGGTGGTGGTGGTGGTGGTGGTGGTGGTGGTGGTGGTGGTGGTGGTGGTGGTGGTGGTGGTGGTGGTAGTAGTGGTAGTAGGAGTACTATAGCCCGCCTTCCACGGTACTCTCACATCTGTACCTTCATGTCTGAGCAACTACACTGGCTCCCTCTCTCTGCTCGCATTCAATTCAAAATCCTCATTCTGATCTTCAAGGCCCAGCGGAGTCTTACCCCGAAGTTGGCATAATACTTCGGCTCGCTCAGCTTCCTCACATCGTCCAACTTCGCTCCTCAAATAGACTTGACCTTCTGGTTCCTCTTACTAGAACAGCTATGGCGCAACCTCGATCCTCTCCTTTAATTGGCCCCTCTCTTTGGAATGCGCTGTCTCGTTCTGTTCGTTCTACAGTTCTATCTGGTTGTTCTGGTAGTTTCCCTTCCTCATTTGCCTTTCTCAAAGCCTGCTTCTTCTCTCGGGGCCTCGCGCATTGTGATCGCTTCTGAGCCTTCTGAACCCTAATAGAGGCGCTTTATAAGTGCTTAATGTATAATAGGTGTAGTAGTATCTTCCAGTGTTTAGCAACACCTTATGACTGAAAAAGCTGTTGACGTGGCCATCCTCTTTTAACCAGACTTTGGACTGGCACTATCAGAGTTCCGGAGTAAGTAGAAGATGCGTAGAAATGAAAAAAATATTGAAAGTCTTTTTTTCCGGAATGTAGTTCAACTCTCCTCTTCCGTATTACAGGCCAGTAGTGTGTAAAGCGTATCGTCCTCCAGGCAGCCTTTAATGAACTCCTCTTTGGAAAGAACTCCATCGTGGTTGGAATCCATCTTATCGAAGATCTGTTTCGTTCGTACGACCGGAGCATCGCCGATGTTTAGAGCGTCCGTCTCCGTCATCAGGTAAATAGCCTTCAAACAATAACACAATTCACGTATAATGCTTTTGTTGTTGTTGTTATTATTGCTGTTGCGTTGTCGTTGCTGGTGCTGTTGTTGCTGTTGTTGGCGTTGCTCTTGTAAGTAAGTATATCCTTTGTTGAACCAATTGCTAGCCGCTTGTTGGTGTACATTATGAAGTATAGGCCTATAATCACGAATAAATCATCCTAATAATAAAAGTTTTGCGTGCCAGACTGTCTGCAACAGGTAGAATTCTGTCATGTTTACGTGGACGTAGCGCGTATACTACAGTTTTAATTGGGGGGCAGTAGGTCATGTAGAACATGGTTGTAGTTGTTGCTGCTGCAATTGCTGCTGCTCTTGTTGCTGTTGCTACTGCTAATGAAATGGTTTATCGAGGCCGAGAGCTGTAAATGGCAGAACGAGCAGCGAGAGTTATACAATTATTGTACTTTTGTCGTATCATTTCTCTCTAACCGTTCCTTTCGATCACCCTCTCTTTCTGTCTCATGTCTTATTCTCTGACTCACTATCCATCACTCCTTCTCGATTCTTTCCACTTTTTGTGTGAATCTCTCTCTCCATCTCTCTGTGTTTTTACTCTTTCTCTCTGTCTCTCTCTCTCTGGCTTTCTCTCTCTTTCTTTGTCTCTCTCTCTCTGTCTCTCTGTCTGTCTGGCTGTCTGTCTCTCTCACTCTCTATTTCTCTCTCACTGTCTCTCACTGTCTCTCACTGTCTCTCACTGTCTCTCACTGTCTCTCACTGTCTCTCACTCTCTCTCTCTCTGTCTCTCTCTCTCTCTCTGTCTCTCTCTCTGTCTCTCTGTCTCTCTCTCTCTCTCTGTCTCTGTCTCTCTGTCTCTCTGTCTCTGTCTCTGTCTCTGTCTCTGTCTCTGTCTCTCTCTCTCTGTCTCTCTCTCTGTCTCTCTCTCTCTCTCTCTCTCTCTCTCTCTCTCTCTCTCTCTCTCTCTCTCTCTCTCTCTCTCTCTCTCTCTCTCTGTCTCCTCCCTGTCTCGTGTTTATCTCACTGTCGCACTGTTTTCTACCGATCTCTATCCCGTCTTTTCTATATCGCGTTTTTGCACTCTATCATGTCACTCCATTTGTCTGTCTGTCTGTCTGTCTATATGTCTGTCTGTCTGTCTGTATTCTCTTCGGGCTCATCCCTCTCTCTGCCTGCCCATTTATCTCTTTCTCTATCTCTATCTGTACGTTACCTCTCATCCTTCCAATCTTTCCTCTTCCCCTCCTCTGGCCCAATGACGCCTTAACAAGCGTCGCAGAAAATCCGCCTCATTACTGTTAATAATAGCTTCATAATTCGTCATGAATATCTGCTGGAATTTTCGCCCAGCCACTGCATCTCATCAGTTCCCCATCACTGATGAAGATGCCCATCTCCAACCAACGTCTGAGACCTGCTGCAGACTATCATAGAATCCAGAGACTGATAGTATTATATTCAATGCATATCCATTCGCAAGGAAGGATTATATCGGTTATTGAATACGACGACGATGATGCGATTTCTTCGAGTATCCGCCATCTTTGTGGCATAAAAATAAATGTATTCATGACATTCATTAAGGATGAGAATTTCTTTGCAGTGAACAGACCCAGTGTCTGTCTGTCTCTCATTCACTGTGTATATGTGGGTGTCTCTGCCTTTGTAGTTAGTCATCGGTCTGTCTGTGACTCTCTGTCACTGCCTGTATCTGTATATGTCTCTTTCTCTGTGTGTCTGTCTGTTTCTGCCTGGCTGTCACTGTTTGTCTGTATGTAGGTATGTCTCTGTTTGCCTGTATGTCTGTCTCTGCCTGTCTGCCTATCTGTCAGTCTATGCCTGTCTGTATGTCTGCCTTTCTATGTCTGTCTCTGTCTTTGTCTCTCTGCTTGTCTGTCTCTGTCTGTCCGTATGTCTGTCTCGGTCTGTCTGGCTGTCTTTCTCAGTCTGCCTGTCTGTCTCTGCCTGTCTCTTTCTGTTTGTATGTCTGTCTCTGTCTGTCTGTCTGTCTGTCTGAGAGTATCCGCTATCTTTGTCGCATAAAAATAAACAGTCTGTCTATCTGTCTGTATGTCTCTCTCTCTGTCTCTCTCTCTGTTTGTCTCTCTGTCTGTCTGTCTGTCTTTCTCTGCGTCCGACGGGAATGAACGTCGTCGTCGTTCATATGGAGACCATCATCATCATCATCCACTCAATACACGTAACATCTTCCGACATTCTCTCTCTTGTAGTTGTAATGGGAGGAGAGGCACAGCCACCGCTGCATACAAAACAATATCACAATAAACAGACTGCAGCGCGTTATCGTCATTCGTAATATGATTTAATACAGTGTAACATGGTCTCATGTAATGTGATGTGATTTAGTACAATGTAACACGGTCTCATGTAATGTGATGTGATTTAATACAGTGTAACACGGTCTCATGGAATGTGATGTGATTTAATACAGTGTAACACGGTCTCATGTAATGTGATGTGATTTAATACAGTGTAACACGGTCTCATGGAATGTGATGTGATTTAATGCAATGTACGTAACACGATCTCATGTAATGCAATGTGATTTGATACAATGTAACACGGTCTCATGTAATGTGATGTGATTTAATACAGTGTAACACGGTCTCATGGAATGTGATGTGATTTAATTTAATACAATGTACGTAACACGATCTCATGTAATGCAATGTGATTTGATACAATGCAACACGGTCTCGTGTAATGCTATGTAATTTAATACAATGTTCCTAACAGCATGCCCATTCAATTTTGAGAGAATCCACATGGGCCCCGCAGGAGTTCCATATGGGAGTATGACTTTCAAGTGGACTTCCTGTGTGCATGTTTCTAGAGGTAAAGCGATGTGTAGCACGATTTCCCATTTGTTACAGTGCTCGCCTTATAATGCGGAAAGTATGGGTTCGAGCCTCCTCTCCTGAGACGGTAACCGTGTAGAGACCTTGAACAAGTCCTGCACTCACAATTGCTCAGTGCCATCGACTGATGCCTAGGCCTAATAAACAATAGAAGTGATAGTTGGAACACATCTCTGGAAGACAGTCCCCGCTAACCTCAAAGATCTGTTGATCTTTCGACCTTGAAGCTATGATTCGGTAAAAGGGTAGATGTACCTAGAGAAGGTCATCCGAACTTTAGGTACGTCTACCCTTTAACCTTACCCGACAATCTGGGAATTGATTGAAACCGTAGGCCTATTGGTTCAAAGTAAGTAATCGTAATTGCAAATGCCAAATTTCTAAAGCTAAGCGCGGGGCACCAGCTTTTTCACGAGGGTTGCGTCGTGTCAGTCCAGAGAGCGATGTCCAGTCCAGTGAAGGTGTGAGTCTGGTTGCCATAGGGACCCTATGGCATGAAGGCGCTAATGGCGATGGTGACGACGACGACGACGGTGATGATGATGATGATGATGATGATGATGATGATGATGATGATGACGATGATGATGACGCTGAATAGATACCGGGAGAGAAAATAACTGCATTGCCAACTAAACTGCGTTTTATTATTCATTAAGCATTTCAGAAATCATGTAGCGCCATAACAGTCGGCCAGAATACAGTTACTGAAAGAGAGAATGAGCCTCTGCTGTTGACAGGAGCTCATGCAATGTGACTAATGGCCATGTTGTTAATAAGTAAGCAGAGCACCCGCCGATGTAATGGCAGTATATAAAGCAGGAATAGTGGCAGTATATAAGGCCCGAAGCACATATATGGGGTCTGTACGCTACCATGATGTATACATCCCCGCTGAGACGAAAATTACCCGGCTGTGGGCGACGTAACTATATTTCCGCAGATATGAGGCTCGACCGTACACTTGCATGGAAGCCAATCCCTCATCATACAATCACATACGCAAAGATAATACGCGAGGAAATACTGTCAAAACGTTCGAAAGAAACGGCGGTTTAGAAGAGCATAAGACGCCTAATCATATCGAAATTATCCGATATTATCCGAAATTATCCGAAATTATCCGAAATTATGTCGCAAGTTTCGGCGTTAAGACGATTAATCTCTAAAAATGCCACAGATGGCTAGACAACCAACTTGACTGCATGCTGACATGAACCGTATGTGTTCATGTGCGCTAGTGCGTGTGATTGAGTCCGTGTATGTGTGTTTGTGAACGCGTTGTTTGTGTGCGCGTAAGTGTGTGTTTATGTGCGGTTGCAGGCACGATGGGGCCCAATATCGCGCGCAGTAGGCACAGGGACATACAGGGACAAAAAATCTGAGACGTGTCTTCCCATGAAAATTGATGTACACTCCACGCTTACCAATCGTAACAATAATTGACCAAACGATATATATACACCTTTTTGTCGTCGATATATATACATTTATAGGCCTAATATAATATATATATATATATATATATATATACGATTATACGTCCTTGAATCCCTTGATTCTAGTGTCGTCGATATAATATATCGACGACACTAGAATCAAGGGATTATATAATTATAAGTAGTTAAGTAAAAGAGAGAGCTAGGAACTAGGTCAAGGTCAATTCTATTTAACTAAAGGAGAGAGCTGGGAACTAGGTCAATTCTAGTTAACTAAATGAGAGAGCTGGGAACTAGGTCAATTCTAGTTAACTTTATGAGAGAGCTGGGAACTAGGTCAATTCTATATGTAGCTACTGGTATAAGTCAAAGGTCAAACGACCACACCGGCCAAAACAGAGTGCAATTAAATTTGGTCAAGATTGCACTTCTTGGGTGGGGCGTACGTGTGCATACCCCTCACCTTCCAAGGAGACCAGTATTTTTGAGTGGAAGCCAGAGCAGCCGGCCAATTGGTCACAACAAAACTCTACGCAGAGCAAAGCTCATTGAATATTCATTATTTGCACGCTGTGCATTCTATTTAGGCCTTTCACACTTACAGTAGTTTTTCACAACCTTTTCCTATTAGGTGTTTGTACTTGCATAGGGTTTGACGTCACACACACACACACACACACACACACACACAGCGACTGACTATGCTTTTCTCATTAATTATTGAGTCCAACACTTGTAATACCAACAAGCTGCACATTCGTTCGCGCCATACAACCATTTCACATTGGCTGGCAACCAATTTTTACTCCATAGCATTCATCTAGCGCCCTTACACTTCACCCATCTTTGCTCAAGTATTGCAAGGCCACCATTTTGCAATGTTTCTTAGTACTATTACATCAATGCCTTCAATTCTTTTGTACCATACAACCAGTTTCGCTTAGGCGCGCAGCCATTTAGACTCAATTCAACAATTACAAAGCACATGCCACTTTGTGTTTTTGTGTGTTTGCATGTTTGACTGTTTGTGTGTATGAGTGTGGTTCTATGTTTGGCTGTTTGTGTCTTTAGCCGTTTGTGTGTAAGAGTGTGTTTGTGTGTTTAGCATTTTGAGAGTATGACTGTGGGTTTAGCATTTTGAGAGTATGACTGTGGTTGTATGTGTTTGACTCTTTGTGGGTTTAGCATTTTGAGAGTATGACTGTGGTTGTATGTGTTTGGCTCTTTGTGAGTGTGCGTGTGTTTGTGCGTTTGGCTGTTTGGATTCAGGTGGCATGGTAAAACCCCAATTGGGTAATTTTGCTTAGCAAGCGACTTTTACAGTGATAGAGAGCCAGAGAGAGAGAGAGAGAGAGAGAGAGAGAGAGAGAGAGAGAGAGAGAGAGAGAGAGAGAGAGAGAGAGAGTCTTTTCTGTGTGTAAGAGTGTGTTTGCGTGTTTGTGTGTGTTTAGCATTTTGTGAGTATGAGTGTGCTTGTACGTTTGGTTGTTTGTGCGTTTAGCTGTTTGTGTGTTTAGCATTTTGAGAGTAAGAGTATGGTTTTGTGTTTGGCTCTTTGGGTCCTTAGCAGTTTGTATGTATGAGTGTGCTTGGGTGTTTAGCATTTTGCGTGTATGAGTGTGTTTGTGCGTTTGGTTGTTTGTGCGTTTAGCTGTTTGCGTGTTTGAGTGTTTAGCATTTTGAGAGTATGACTGTAGTTGTGTGTGTGTTTGGCTCTTTGTGTCTTTAGCTGTTTGTGTGTAAGAGTGTGTTTGCGTGTTTGTATGCTTAGCATTTTGTGAGTATGAGTGTGTTTGGCGGTTTGTGCGTTTAGCTGTTTGTGTGTTTGTGTGTCTATGTGTTTGGTAATTTGTGTGTGTAGGTGTTCGCGTGTTTGTGGGTTTAGCAGTTTGTGAGTATGAGTGTGTTTGTGCGTTTGGATGTTTGGATTCAGGTGGCATGGGAAAAACCTCAATTGGGTAATTTTGCTTAGCAAGCGACTTTTACAGTGTTAGAGAGCCAGAGAGAGAGAGAGAGAGAGAGAGAGAGAGAGAGAGAGAGAGAGAGAGAGAGAGAGAGAGAGAGAGAGAGAGGGAGTGTGAGTCGTCTTTTGGTAGAGAACCGTTATAGGCTTTTCTCCATGGTATGGAGTGGTGTTTCAAAATCTCGCTTGGCGCATTTTTACATCTGACAGCTTACACTTATACAATTTTAAGCTTTTCACAGTTCAATAGCCCTTTACTCATTAGAAAGTCCCAGCTATGGTTCTCATATTTAGGTCTGGTGAGGTGGTTTTGTCGCGCTTGTTTGAAAGAATACAAAATTTAGCTGTAATTATTCATTACGTTCGCAGCACGTTAGCCTGCTATAGCAAGACACGTAGGTTTAATGTTATCAGATTATTCTTAATCTACCCATGGGCATGCTGAGCTGACATGCATTTTGAAAGACGACGCAATTATTTGCTTCATCTCCAGGCCCTTAACTAAAACTCGCATTCAAAGCTAGTTTGAGTGACTTAGCAATTCTTTTACGTCTAAGGCATAGCCTTCAACCACATCTTTCTCTCTAGGATCTCAATTACAGCACGAAACATGTTTTTGAGAGCATGCCTAGTACACCTTTAAGACGGATGGCATGCAATTACTCGATTGTCAAGCAAAAAAAATACACTCACATAGACAGCAAAGTCGTATGAAATCTCAAGTGTACACGCTTTGTCAATATGGATGGCTTCTTAAGTTATTCGATTGTTGAGGTTTGTGTTCAGTTTTCTAGTCTGAAAAGATGGTGACCGTGCGTTAAACTGATGTCATTTTAAGAGACTTAGCAAACAAGGTGAGAAAGATGTGGTTGTCAGCTCAGCATGCCCATGGGTAGATTAAGAATAATCTGATAACATTAAACCTACGTGTCTTGCTATAGCAGGCTAACGTGCTGCGAACGTAATGAATAATTACAGCTAAATTTTGTATTCTTTCAAACAAGCGCGACAAAACCACCTCACCAGACCTAAATATGAGAACCATAGCTGGGACTTTCTAATGAGTAAAGGGCTATTGAACTGTGAAAAGCTTAAAATTGTATAAGTGTAAGCTGTCAGATGTAAAAATGCGCCAAGCGAGATTTTGAAACACCACTCCATACCATGGAGAAAAGCCTATAACGGTTCTCTACCAAAAGACGACTCACACTCCCTCTCTCTCTCTCTCTCTCTCTCTCTCTCTCTCTCTCTCTCTCTCTCTCTCTCTCTCTCTCTCTCTCTCTCTCTCTCTCTCTCTCTCTCTCTCTCTCTCTCTCTCTCTCTCTCTCTGGCTCTCTAACACTGTAAAAGTCGCTTGCTAAGCAAAATTACCCAATTGAGGTTTTTCCCATGCCACCTGAATCCAAACATCCAAACGCACAAACACACTCATACTCACAAACTGCTAAACCCACAAACACGCGAACACCTACACACACAAATTACCAAACACATAGACACACAAACACACAAACAGCTAAACGCACAAACCGCCAAACACACTCATACTCACAAAATGCTAAGCATACAAACACGCAAACACACTCTTACACACAAACAGCTAAAGACACAAAGAGCCAAACACACACACAACTACAGTCATACTCTCAAAATGCTAAACACTCAAACACGCAAACAGCTAAACGCACAAACAACCAAACGCACAAACACACTCATACACGCAAAATGCTAAACACCCAAGCACACTCATACATACAAACTGCTAAGGACCCAAAGAGCCAAACACAAAACCATACTCTTACTCTCAAAATGCTAAACACACAAACAGCTAAACGCACAAACAACCAAACGTACAAGCACACTCATACTCACAAAATGCTAAACACACACAAACACGCAAACACACTCTTACACACAGAAAAGACGTCTCAAACTCCTCTCTCTCTCTCTCTCTCTCTCTCTCTCTCTCTCTCTCTCTCTCTCTCTCTCTCTCTCTCTCTCTCTCTCTCTCTCTCTCTCTCTCTCTCTCTCTCTCTCTCTCTCTCTCTCTCTCTCTCTCTCTCTCTCTCTCTCTCTCTCTCTCTCTCTCTCTCTGGCTCTCTATCACTGTAAAAGTCGCTTGCTAAGCAAAATTACCCAATTGGGGTTTTTCCATGCCACCTGAATCCAAACAGCCAAACGCACAAACACACGCACACTCACAAAGAGCCAAACACATACAACCACAGTCATACTCTCAAAATGCTAAACCCACAAAGAGTCAAACACATACAACCACAGTCATACTCTCAAAATGCTAAACCCACAGTCATACTCTCAAAATGCTAAACACACAAACACACTCTTACACACAAACGGCTAAAGACACAAACAGCCAAACATAGAACCACACTCATACACACAAACAGTCAAACATGCAAACACACAAAAACACAAAGTGGCATGTGCTTTGTAATTGTTGAATTGAGTCTAAATGGCTGCGCGCCTAAGCGAAACTGGTTGTATGGTACAAAAGAATTGAAGGCATTGATGTAATAGTACTAAGAAACATTGCAAAATGGTGGCCTTGCAATACTTGAGCAAAGATGGGTGAAGTGTAAGGGCGCTAGATGAATGCTATGGAGTAAAAATTGGTTGCCAGCCAATGTGAAATGGTTGTATGGCGCGAACGAATGTGCAGCTTGTTGGTATTACAAGTGTTGGACTCAATAATTAATGAGAAAAGCATAGTCAGTCGCTGTGTGTGTGTGTGTGTGTGTGTGTGTGTGACGTCAAACCCTATGCAAGTACAAACACCTAATAGGAAAAGGTTGTGAAAAACTACTGTAAGTGTGAAAGGCCTAAATAGAATGCACAGCGTGCAAATAATGAATATTCAATGAGCTTTGCTCTGCGTAGAGTTTTGTTGTGACCAATTGGCCGGCTGCTCTGGCTTCCACTCAAAAATACTGGTCTCCTTGGAAGGTGAGGGGTATGCACACGTACGCCCCACCCAAGAAGTGCAATCTTGACCAAATTTAATTGCACTCTGTTTTGGCCGGTGTGGTCGTTTGACCTTTGACTTATACCAGTAGCTACATATAGAATTGACCTAGTTCCCAGCTCTCTCATAAAGTTAACTAGAATTGACCTAGTTCCCAGCTCTCTCATTTAGTTAACTAGAATTGACCTAGTTCCCAGCTCTCTCCTTTAGTTAAATAGAATTGACCTTGACCTAGTTCCTAGCTCTCTCTTTTACTTAACTACTTATAATTATATGAATACGTTCTTGATTATATATATATATATATATATATATATATATATATATATATATATATATAAACGACACTAGAATCAAGGACGTCCTGCCGACCGAAGAATTAACGGCTGCAGCGTCGTTCCAGACTCCCAGCGATGTAGGTTATATCTTCATCATCAGCTGCGTCTTATATTCGGGTGCGACTTCCTGTCTTTTATGCTGAAGCCTCGTATACGTCTAATTGACATTTACGATCTACTTTCACGAGGGACGAATAGATGAAATTACTGTCATCGTCGATTTCACCAGTGTCATCCTCATCGTGACAGTCATCACTATCATCATCACCATTATTATCATTGTCATTGTCGTCGTCATCATCAACATCAGCATCAATGTAGTGTTGTTTGCGGCAATGGCTGAGACTACATTCCCTCCAATCTTTTCGGTTCTTCAAGGACTGAGTGTCGTTCTCATGTTTAGTCCAAGGATGCTTAACTTACCCTATACCTAACTATGGGCTATACCATGACTCACCCTGTAGTGTTAAAGTGGAGATGCAAACCGTATATATATAAAAGGAATGGTGTACGCGAAAGTTCAGGCGAGTGGAATCTTGCTTAATTAATTGAAGAGGCATGGGAATGGTAAGTTCATTTCTGACGTCCAGACGCTCAGTTTCACCAACTGTTGAAGACTGCATTCTTTCGTATGGCCTGGGTCGGGAGCGCCTCTGAGTAGAGATCTTGAAGGGGCGCTATAATAACTTTTGATTGATTGATTGATTGATTGGTTCAAATTCATTTGATTAGAAAAGAGATTACATATCCACAAATGGAACAAGATTGTAGAAAATAAAGAAACAAAGAGATTGAAAGAGGCAGAGAGACAGAGAGAAGAGGAGAGAGAAAGAGAGAAGAGGAGAGAGAAAGAGAGACAGAGAGAAGAGGAGAGAGAAAGAGAAAGAGGCAGAGAGACAGAGAGAAGAGGAGAGAGAAAGAGAGAAATCAGTCGAAGACACAATAAGACACAGACATATCTCCTTAAGGCTTGAATTATTATTCCTCCCAGCGGAGGAGTCAGACACACGGGACCTTCTTCTCCACTTGTTTCTGTCACCAGTATCTTCTTTCTTCAATCTGAGAGACTTCAGATCTTGTTGAATAACTCCTCCGCATCCCTTCTTCTGCCATCCCCGACTACGGCGTCCGGTGACCTCTGCTCTCATAATTATTTTCATCATCTCTTCTCGTCACAGTCATGAACGTACCATCTCAACCCAGCCTCTCGTATTTTGTCATTAACCTTAAGTTAGTGTGACAGTGTCTTTCTGATGAGACAAAAAGAAACGCAAAACGATTACACAATAAATCTAAGCATGCACTGAGGCTCGTATTCTCCCCAGCGGACGAAGAAACCACAAGAGATCCATACACACACACGTTGACAAAGAGGTACAGGGACAAAGAGACGTACAAAAAGCGAGACACATATACTGTCGAAGACCAGACGCCGTCGCCTACGAAGCCCATCAACACCAGCTATCTCCTGCCAGCGGTGCAAGCAAGCATGACAGTGCGACCAGCTATCTGTCTCTGGACGTGCCTGCCGCCATGAATTTCTTCCTCTTCGGCACGCCATACATAAATGATGCGTCCAGCAGGCTGAAGCCGGAAGTGTCCCGAGGGCCAACCCCTAATTACCCATCATCCACCGCTTCGGGCATTTCCGCTGCAGTGCGGACCACCCAGAGACACAGTGGCGGAAGAGGCTTTCTCTTTTCCCCATAAATACACAGCGTTCAAATAGAAGGGAACTGTTTTATAGCTTTCTTCCATTAGAACACCTTCCACGAAAGTCATGCAATTTGCATGAAACCGGAAGAGATGTATCGCTGCTCTGGCGTATGGCTTTCAATCTTGAAAGAAAGATGCTGTCTGTTGGATGTTAACGTAAACAAGTAGTGCTGAACGTAGTATACGGAATTGAATGTACCACTGTTCTGTATGGAATGTATTCTGATGAATGTTTGTATAATTAACGACAGGTATACATGTATTGAATGTAGTATTGAATGTAGTATCGAATGTAGTATTGAATGTAGTATTGAATGTAGTATTGAATGTAGCGTGTGTGAATGACGGCTACATCAGTGCCACATCACATTAAGTTTCAACTTGTAGGAAAAATTTGACGACTGCATTTCAGGCTGAATAATAATTTGATATCAACAATTAATTAATTTTAATTGCACTTGTGGCGTGCATTTTGCTGCAGATTATAAGCCATTTGAAATCAGATGCATCAATTAACTACAAAAACCCTACATAATATTTAATTAAAAAAATATGTAGCTAGGGATTATTAAAACAACTATGAAATTACATTTAATATGTGTCGAAGTATTTTATTTCATTTAAAATATGGGGAATTATTAAGTTAGTACTAATGTTGTGCTAGTTTTCAAATATAATGGAAAGTCATCAATATTCCTCTGGTCTTCAGATATGATATATAATAAGTTTTTATATAACGGCTGCATGGCTTCGACACTGCTCATTTTTCAATGAATTGATCGGGTGAGATCCTTCACCACCGATGCCCGAAATGACGGAAGCCTCGTTTTTAAGGGAGTCCTGAGCAAAACGATTGAGTAAAGTTCCAACCAAAGGCATCTGGGAGGGAGTTACTTTAGAGCAAACAGGAAGGGTGTCCTAGACAATCGATTGTAGGTCGATGATAGGTGTTAGAAACCCTGGATATCTATTTTCACCGGTATATGAAACCAGTTCATTCCGGAAACATGCTCTTAATGTACTTCCGATTGTAACCGAACTTTTAAAATGGCGCTTATGGAAGCATTAATACAAAAAAATATCTTGAACGTTCTGTAGAGATATGTATAGGCACTGAATTTTATGAACACGGCGTATAATATTCGCTTTTTATGAACGCCCTGTTGCGTCGAGCTCCACGTACGTGCGCATGCGCACCAGGACAAGCAAAATGATAGCTTCCGGTCTAACCACTGAAAAAGGTCAGAAAATGAAGACGAAATTATGAAGACGACGGGAAGATGACCTCAAGACGACCTCACGATGACCTCACGGTGACCTCACGATGACCTCTCGTGTGCCTGCCTCAGTCTATCATGTCTCGACACGCATTTTGTTTAATGCATAACCATCTGTGTGTGTGTGTGTGTGTGTGTGTGTGTGTGTGTGTGTGTGTGTGTGTGTGTGTGTGTGTGTGTGTGTGTGTGTGTGTGTGTGTGTGTGTGTGTGTGTGTGTGACTGTGTGTGTGTGTGTGTGTGTGTGTGTGTGCTGTGTGTGTGTGTGACTCTGTGTGTGTGTGTGTGTGTGTGTGTGTGTGTGTGTGTGTGCTTGTGCGTGTGCTTGAAGAAAAAAAAACCGAACTAGGAGACCCACAACACCTGCGAGAGCTGAAGAAGCCTATTAGTGTTTCGTCTTGAAATTACATAAATAAATTTATATCTTATTAGGTCGTCTAGCGATATAACACAAATCTAATATAAAGTCTATTGAATTACCAAACTATCTACATGCATAACCAGACTCAAATAATTATGCGAACAAGAAGGCTTTAGCATAAAGCGGCGAAAAAAACAGCGAAACACGCACAGAGAGAAACACACAAAGAGAAACACTCGCAGAGAGACACACTATCTATCTCTGTTTCTGTCTCAGGCTTTCTGTCTCTCTGTCTCTCTGTCTCTCTGTCTCTGTCTCTCTCTCTCTCTCTCTCTCTCTCTCTCTCTCTCTGTCTCTGTCTCTCTCTCTCTCTCTCTCTCTCTCTCTCTCTCTCTCTCTCTCTCTCTCTCTCTCTCTCTCTCTCTCTCTCTCTCTCTCTGTCTCTCTCTCTCTCTAGAGAGAGAGAGAGAGAGAGAGAGAGAGAGAGAGAGAGAGAGAGAGATGGAGAGAAACACGAAGACAAACACAATGATATAGCAGGCAGACAGACGGACAGGCAGGCAGGCAGAAAGATATATCTTACAGGCAGCTAGATAGAGAGACAAACCGACACACACTGAGATAAAGACATAAAGACAGAAATACAAACAGAAATGCAAACAATCAAACAGACAGACAGATATACAGACAGACAGACAGACAGACATACAGACAGACAAACATAAAGACAGATATACAGACATAAAGGCAGACAGACATACCTACAGACAGATACAAACAGACAGACAGACGGACATACAGACATGAAGACAGACAGACATAAAGACATACATACAGACAGATACGTACCCGGATGATTTCGACCATTTCGTGTTCTTCGATGACTCCGTTGCGGTCGATGTCGTAGAGGCGAAAGGCGAGGTCCAGTTTGTCTTCTGGTTTTCCGGCCTGCGTTACGTTTATGGCCTTCGGAAAACAACAGACAAGGGACGATTTAAGAGGAGACATATTGTTACGTATAGATGCACGGACTTAGTCAACAGAAGAAAACGACAGATATAAAAGACAGACGAACAGACAGTCAGACATGTAGAAAGACAGACACGTCAAGACAACAGATGTACAGATAGAAAGACACAGACTGTATGGTACAAACAAAGACAGAGTCTCAGAGAGCGCCATTGGAAACTGAGACACACACGGACACAGAGAGATATCACCAGTTATACAGTTCGAGAGAAACAGCCCAGAGACCACCACCACCACTACCACTACCACAACCACCACCTTATCTATCACGACTACCACCACAACCACCATCACTATAACCACCACCTTCTCTATCACGACCACAACCACCCACGCCACCACCACTATCACCACCACGACCACCATCCAACGACTCCACCACCACTACCACCACCACTACCGCCCCGCACCCACGACCCACCACCCACGCCACACCACCGCCATCACCATCACCACTACCACAACCACCCCCGCCGTCGCCACCACCACCACTATCTTCTCCATCACGACCACCGCCATCAATCAACCGCCATCAATCAATCAATCAATATTTTTTTTTGCCTAGCCACATTTACATGTATGCCCCACTGAGTTACGAAACAGAGGTAACATGATTATTTGCCATTGTTAGCATCACAGCACAATAGTAGCATGACTGTTTTCCATTACTAGCAACAAAAGGGGATCTGGAAGGGACAATAGTCCCGCTAGATATTGTCACCTAATTTCTAATATCGTAGTACAATGATAATAAACGGAAGGACTTACATTCAATATTCAGTTCGGTTGTTTCTATTCAGAAAATCACCATCACCACTACCTACCACCACCACCACTACCACCACTACCACCACCACCACCTCGCCACCCACCACAACCCCCCACGATGTCTACCTGAAGGAATTCTCTGAAGTCGATCTTTCCGGATCCGTCTTCGTCCAACGTCCGGAAGACGTGTTCGTAGAAGGCTCCTGCTGTTCCGTCTGGAAAGAGGTTCCGGTAGATGGACAGGAACTTCCGTCGACTCAGCTGACCCGTCGGACAGTCCTTCTAAACAGACGGAGGACCAGCAGAAGCAGAAATCATCGACAAATAATTCCTAAACGTCTGTTGCACTGGAACCCACACATGTACATTGTACAGTATATATAGACGTACGCTGCAGCAGTCTGCTTCTTCGAATGCCAGCTTACTCGGCGCTAAATAAATCATTCAATTGAACTGATCAACTTAGTCTCATATAGACTTGACAGTTAATTATATAATATACATATATATGTATATATATATTATATATATCCAGTTTATTGGACCAATTCATTACAATAATAAGAACAGTTCAATCACAGCAACAAGCAAGTAGATTACTTAATGTACTATAATATTATTATTATCCCACTTGCTTGATCTAAACAAATAACTTTGTGGTGATTGCACTTATACAGATGAGAGTACATTATGTCGTTAGGAGCAAACGGCATTCCTAGAAGGGATGAAGCTCCCGCTGGTCAGAGACCAAACTATAAAAGAATATACAGGGAGGTTCCTAAGAGGGACTGATAGCTGGTGACATACTTACACACATGCATAAATATGGAACCCTTGTCTTCATCTCGATAGTCAGGGCCGGATTAAGACTTTCGGGGAAAATTAATCGAACAAGCCAAAATTAATCGGGGCCGATAAATGGAAATTAATCGTTAAAAAGCCCTAATATTTTTCAGATTCGTAGAAAAGCTGGTGCCCATCCATTTGTCCTTTTTTTCCTTTAGAAAAATTACGATAACGATTACGAGCACTGTAATGTAGTGCATAATGTAGCAGAACGTTAGACATAATATTATTTTTCGTTTATTTCCTGACAGTTGACATACCGCAACTTATTAAATTATATGTCTCGTAGGCTATAGTGCTTTACGATCAGTTTCTGCCAAATACTGGGGCAAGAGATAAGGTTTTTACTGGGGTTTACCCGGTTTAGAACTAGCACCTATAGGCCTATGGAGCGGTCCGAGAGTACTCGAGAGATCAAAGGATGACGCTGAGCAACTGTGAGTGTAGAGAAGCCGTCTGAGAGTGGGGGCTCGAACCCGTATTCTCCGCGTAACAAAAAGGCGATTGATCTCACCAATCGGGAACCGTACCTTGCAACGTATATATGTCGAACTCTTCACTGAACAGGCGCTATATAATTTGGTTAAGATGTCTCTCTTGCGACCGCGCTCTCCTTGATTATGCTATACGTCTGGTGCATTAGCCGGAAGGCTTACCCTGATTTAACACACGGCGCTAGATAACTCAGTCTTCAACGATCTAGATCAACCCTTCCCCCTTCTCCCCTTAATTTCTCTCCCTCAACCCCCCTTCCTTCCGTTCTCGCTCTCTGTATACGGCAACGTCTCTCAGAGCAAGAGCGCAGTTCGATGTCTTATTTATAGTCGACCCCCGGAATAATCGTTCGCATCAATCTGTCGCTTCTAACCGACCAAAGACCAACGACCAGCGTATACATCACTACACACGATGAGCGCAAATCAATGGCCACGCTAACAATATATACACATATATATATTATATATACACACACATACATATTCATTCTGGAATATATACATATACACAGTAATATATATAATACAGCAGCGTATCCAGGAAACAGTTTCGGAGCTTCTCCATTGGGCACGGTTGCAAAAGTTAAGAAAAGCCTACAAAAATTTCTTCGAACATTTATTTCTTGGGGGTTTGAACCCGTAAAACTACCCCTAAATACGCCCATGTATATATGCAGTACCTTAAGCTAACCGCAAGAGGCAGACATGGATGTGACGTGTTAGCGACTTAATTTGCTTAACCTCGGCACATGACGGCGAGGGACCAGTCCTCTCCCTCGTCGTCTCATCTTCCCACCGACAGTGTCGGTCAGTGTACTCATTATAGCTGGATCGGCTTGGGAGCGCAGCTGGAGCCTAAATTTGATCTCTCTACCTCTTGCTCGACAGACCAGCACGCTAACCACTATGGACTATCGTATGCCGTATATATATATATATAGCGCATATATATATATGAGTATTTAAAATTATGTACAGAACAGGCGCCATGATCTTCGACAACGAGGTTGTACATATATATATATATATATATATAATATATGTATATATATATATATATATCACGTGATATATTTATATTTAGGTATCAGAGGATTCAAGGGACGCGCGCCTCTTTGGCTAAATCCAGTTAGTAGACTGTCTTAGAGTTCACAAAGTACGGCGTCGGATCTTCAACAATTAAATCAGTCAACCCAATCCCAGTTCCATTCGCACCCAGTCGCCCCAGACCAGTAAATATTTAACTAGATTCAATGGAGTCTGCGACACGTATTGTGCCACCTGCAAGATTAGTTCCGGGTTCTTTCACGTTCCGGCGGTTGCTGGTCCAAGTCTTTGAAATTCTCGGCCAACCCATGCAGTTCCTTTCATCCTTTCTTTGAACTTGCTGACCCACCGCAGCCGAACTTTTGGTTTCCTCGGTGTGTCGGAAATCAATTATACAGTACAACTGTATTTGATACTGACTTCCTTCCAAAGCTCAAAAGTACGGTAGGCATACACATAGCCTACGACCGAATATCGATCCCGCAGAGCAATTGTGCTTGAAGGTCTTGATCAAGTTCGTTACACAGTAACCATGGTCCATCTCAGTGTAGGTTCGAACCCGTACTCTCCGCGCTACAGGCCGAGCGCTCTATCCACTCGGCTACCGCTATTTGCGCGCGCGCGCGTGTGTTAGGGTTGGTACTGATTAAAAATTAATCGATTAATCTCCTAAATATAACTTCGATTAATCGATTAAAATCGATTAATTTGGTATATGTTATGCAAAGCGTGAAGAACTTTTTTAAATGAAGTCACTGAATCGGTAACTAAGTTTCTTTCTAACTGTACAAAAAGCCTTCGATCATTCTACAAGCGATGGGTTTGGACCAACGACCTCTTATATATAACTAGACAGAGCTTCCTGTGTTCAGCTGCCCAGTGACGTCGAAGCAGCCGATGATAGCCGATAATAGAGCAGAAAACAGAGAGTACATGGTATGCGCGTCTAAATATAGATATCGATGCGCAATCATTCGTCAGTGGGATACCAACATGGCCGCCAGCCAAAACAGGAGCGAGGCTTCACCAAAAATCACGTGATCCCACCGGCCTGGTTTGGACCACGGAAGGCGAACTGTTTACTGCAATAAAGGCAGTTAATATTGTCGCCATCTTCGACTTTTCCATCGGCATTTGCCCTAAATGAAAAATGGTAGCTTAATTTCCCACTCAAACGTTTCACATCATCATTGTTCGCCATATTGTTTACTCCGGAAATGGGCCGCTCGACATCATGAATCAGATTATTAATCGAACTAGCCGAAATGACTCGATTAAAATTTTTAACGATTGATTCAATCGATTAATTCATTCTTTCCAGCAGTACTGTAAGGATGCGTCACGGCTTAATTCGACACCTCTTGTACGCGACACAATCTCCTTGTTGACGTAATGACCGGAAACAAATGACGTCACTAATATGAGCGGCATGTTGTTCTGGGTACCGGGTAACGTTACAAATCTACTGTTTAAAATTGATCAATCTTTGTCGTTAGAATATATCAATCAATTTTCACGATTTTTCAAACTTATAGTATCGAGGACTGAAGGATATACAGTATCTTTGGACAAGCTGCGCGAACGCCGGATGGTACCAGGTTTTCTAATGACGACACTAACCCTAACCCTGACCCCAACCGACCCTAACCGACGCTCACGACGCCAGTAAACTTACTATATCCTTCAGCCTCCGGTTCTATAAGCTTGCCTACGATTTTATCAACTATTTTTTTTTCATTTTCAATAAAATGTGCACTTATAATTATCAGTGTAATTTTCACAACTATAGTGACCCAATTAATATTGTAACGTTTGCTGATCCGCCGAACGTTATGGATTAAACCATAGTTTACGTTGCCAAATTATATATTTAATGTCTTCATGTGGCGTACTTCTACGGGCGCGAAGTGGTCTTGTGTTAAAAATGTAAACTTCTTGTATGTTCGGTGCCTTGCAGCCGGAGGGTGGGTGTGGGTTCGAATCCATCTGCTCAAGCCGCCGCGTAGCGGACCCTGGGCAAGTTCTTCACTGGCAATTGCTCATGCGCTTCGGCATGAAACTCCGATTCATTGTCCTCGCTGTAGTCAGGAGTGCCTCTGAGTAGAAATCTTGAAGGGGCGCTATAACACGTGCTCATACATACATGATACATACATACATTAGGTGATCTCTTTGTCTTTTGATGAACTCTCATGATCCAGCCGGGGCAGGGTTGGGGCAGCTGCCCTCCTTGGCAACGCTAATGCTTGTCAGAAAACAATCTTAATTAATAAAAAAACAACAGCTTTCTTTTACGAACAACAATGAATCAATGTTTTACTGAGATGTTGCTATTCTTCATTGTAGTAGGTGCATGAAGTTGTTCTGTTTCCTTTAGCAAGTGCACGAAGAAGTCGAACGCCATTGTTTGAACTTCAAAGTGAGATGTAAAAGTAGATCTGCATCTCACTGATCATCGTCGAGAACATTTCAGTGGATTTATTTTTATACAAAGTTATCTCATGATCGTCAACCACTTCATTGTCGGTTAACATGAGTAATGAACAGTAACACACGGGTGTGGAATTCTACAGAGAAACATGCTGGATTAAATATTTTTGTCAAAAGGATAATTGATTTTCTGTGTGACTAATTTCTTACTTCGCTGGAAGGAGAGTTATTATTGATCCATGAAAGATGAATCGAACTTGTAAACTTCTAGATCACAATATGTAAACGAAACGAAAGCTTCATTAATGTGAGTAACTGCAAAAATGCTGATGTTGGGAAGATTATCACGATTCACGAGTGAAAACTATAGCACATTCATCAACCCAGACACAAGAAATTTACACAGAAAATTGCCTTCAGATGCATACCAAAACTTGTGCTAAAGAAATGCCATACAAATCCCAATTATACCAAGAGTCATTTCCACAGCCTGTTGATTTGGAGAGGCAGGCAAGAACCCATACTGGTGCAAAATCATTTAAGTATCTCTTACATCAGAAATCGTATCAATCAATCAATCAATCAATTTATTGATCCCAGAAACAAAACAAAATTAACAGCATGAAACTACAGTATATAAAGTTCACAAACAATTATTGCAGAAGTTTATCTATGAAGAGATGGTATGAGGGAGCAAAGGGCACACCCGAAGGGACAAGTCCCGCTGAATAGGGGCCTAATTGCTTTAACTATATAGCAAAACTTGCAAGTTATTTTCTAGGACTAAATGGACGGCAGGGGAATTCCATCCCTACTCAACAAAATCAAAGAAATTAAACAGAAACAACCAAAAATCAAATGCTAATAAAACTAAGCACCGTTATGAGAACATAAGAACAACAAGGCACTGCCAAGACACAGAGCATTAAGTATAACAAGCATTACAACCTTATAATTGTATCAGGCAGTACACTTTAAATTGGATAACGGGCAATCAATAGAATGAGATATAGTGTGAGCTACATAATAATACTCATTGCGTGTGCACGGATCAAGTGTTTAAAATGAACGAGGCTCTTAGCCTCACGAATGACCAAAGGAAGGTTATTCCAAACGAGAGGACCTTGGTATTTGATTGAGAACTTACGTGAGTTTGTTAAACGAAGATGCATGAGTATTCTCTATTGCTTCTAGTGTCATTGATAGGTATAATTGGGCTGAAATAGGAGAGAAAAGCAGGAGGGAGGATATTTCTGCCATGGTACATAAACACACCAGTTTGAATAAACTTAATTTGAGAAAGATTTAAAGATTAAATTTCAGATACAGAGGTCTGGTATGGGAATTAGCAGCAGATCTTGTGATTAGTCTTATGGCCTTTTTCTGAATGACCCTTAGATTCATCAGGTGGGCGTCGTAAGTTGAAGTCCAGATGAAGTTGCAGTAAGTCAAGTAAGGATATATAAGGGTAAAGTATAAGTTGTTAAGTATGTGGGGAGGAAGAAGGTAGGATATTCTACGAATAATGCCAATGTTTTTGAAATTTTCTTAGTGATTTCTAGTATGTGTGTATTCCATTTCAGGTGTTGGTCAATGTGGACCCCAAGAAACTTAGAGGATGTATGCACAAAGTGATAATCTGACAGCTCATACGAGAACGCAACTTAGAGGGAGACCATGCGAATGTCAGTTTTGTGAGAAATCTTTTAATAAAGTAGGCATGATGACGGTGCATATGAGAAACCATACTGGCGAAAACCAAAATAGGTGTCAGTTCTGTCAGAAATCATTTGCCCATGATATTCTTCTGAAAACGCACTTGAGAACTCATTCTGGAGAGAAACCATACATGTGCCAGATATGCAAGAAATCTTTTGCTCAACGAACTAATCTGAAAACGCACATGAGAACTCATACTGGCGAAAAACCATATAGGTGTTGGTTATGTCAGAAATCATTTGCCCATGGTATTCATCTGAAAACGCACTTGAGAACTCATACTGGAGAGAAACCATACATGTGCCAGTTATGTAAGAAATCATTTGCTCAACGTACTCATCTGAAAACGCACATGAGAATTCATACTGGCGAAAAACCATACAAATGTCGGTTATGTCAGAAATCATTTGCTCAAGGTACTTATCTGAAAACGCACAATAGAATTCATACTGGAGAGAAACCATACATGTGCCAGTTATGTCAGAAATCATTTGCTCAAGGTACTGATCTGAAAACGCACATGAGAACTCATACTGGAGAGAAAAAATACATGTGTCACTTATGTCAGAAATCGTTTGCTCGAAGTAATTATCTAAACACGCACATGAGAACCCATACTGGAGAGAAACCATACAGCTGCCAGTTATGTGAAAAAGCATTTGCTCACAGTTCTTATCTGAAAACGCACATCAGAACACATTCTGGCGAGAAACCATACAGATGTCAACTATGCCAGAAATCATTTAGCGAATGCAGTACTCTAAAAGTGCACATGAGAACACATTCTGGCGAAAAACCATACACATGCCAGTTATGTCAGAAACCATTTAAATTTCTCAATTGTCTTAAAGTGCATCTGAGAACCCATACTGGTGAAAAACCATACAAATGCCAGTTATGTCAGAAATCATTTCAGGAAGTCAGTTATCTTAAAGTTCATATGAAAGCCCATACAGGAGATAAACAATACATATGTAAAGTTTGTAATAAAGGGTTCAGAACACTTCAAGGTCTAAAAAGACACGGAAGAACTCATGTGACTGACAAGCAACACACACGTGATAAGCCTAATAGCAAGAGCAGTTCTTTGACCAAGCAGTTTAAACTTCATGCAGAAATACAGCCACAGGATCCTATAATGGAAAGTCAAGAAATTGCTGACCTATCGAATCGATTCATATTTAGTAACACTGGCTCTATTGATCATCAAAGTGAATGTTTGAGAAGTAGCATGCATCTTGATTCTAATGACACTGCTGGTCATCTCCCGAAAGTTATTAATGGAGAATATCTTCGTATTAACAAATTCAATCCACCCGAGAATGCTAAACCATTTCTGGCTAAATCATTTGGGTGTGGTATATGTGATGAAATGTTTGAAATAGAAAAGGAATTTCTAGAGCATTGTTCTAGCCATGGCTTTTCTTCACCCGGCGACTATATATATACTTCAGCTCTGCTGAATTATAAATCCCCGTGGTTAAAAAACTGAAGAAATATTCAGACACTTGATTGTGATTTGAGATACAAACGTGAAGTGAAATAGGTGCAAATTTACATAAATGCATTAATATATAGGGCCTACTGTTCCACTCTAATTTAAACAAAATTGTTGGACATTAATGAATCTGTTGTATGGTATCGTCATGGTCCTTTTTATGTGTCCGCATTTGTCTAAGGTGTCGAGTTGCTTGTCACATAATTGAAAGAATTGTTTCGGGCTATGAAAATGGAATTATATATTAGTTACGAAAGACGATATGAAGTCAGGCTACTCGGTTCTGGGTTCCACTTTTTGACAACTTTACTGTTCAGTTTTCAATTTAACTGCTTGACTCATCAACTGGTTAGGCACTCTACTGATCTGTTAGCTTTGCATTACTGTGTGAGATTTTGTTTGTATTTTGCTAATACTTGATGTTTTCAGTAACAAATTTTGTTAGCTTTCTCAGCTGTCATAATGTCTGGGTGTTATAGTTTGTCATGATATGCAATCGAGATTGTAATTGTATTGTAATTGCAAATTTATATATAGCGCCAATTCAAGACAGACTCATCAGAGACACTCCTAACCTAACACAATGAAACCACGATCGAACTAAATGGGCTTTCAAGCTTTTGCGGAAAAGAGGCAAAGAGAGGCTGAGGCGTTTATGTATCCACAGTAGTTGGTGTTTTGTTTTGGTGATTTCATGATTCATTTGCTTCCATTCTTTGCCTGGACACTTGTGTCGTTCAAAGCAGCTGTTCATCCCGCAATGCGGGCATTGTGTTTGACTCTAACCTGTCTTTTAATGAACACACTAATTCTGCCTGCAGATCTGCTGCCTACCTCATCCGCTATCATGAAAACTCAGAAATGCGAGTAGCCTAAATAATTTGTTATCAACGATACTCAAATCACTTAATTGTCTGCCCAGAGCAAAGCGAGTAACATTTGAAGACTGGGCTAACTATTATGCAAGACTGCATTTCGTCCAACCTTATATTCAATCTGCTGACTCCAAAGACCTGCAGGCCTACTTAACCAGGTCTTTAGATCTTGTCATTTTGAATATTCTGCGGGTAAGGACGGGTAGACGCGCCTTTTCTGTTGCCAGTCTTAAACTGTAGAGTTCTCAATGTTCTGTTCTCGCCTTCAGATATCGACTAAAAGCTCATTCGCCTGTCTAATTTTGGACGTAGGCTATTTCCGTGTCGTCTTGTCGAAATTTAGACTCGCCTTTGAAATTGGCTTGACAATAATTTTTCACAAAATCTATCAACTAATGCCTTAAGCTATTCATAAGCTAGGCCTATATAAGTTCTTAAGCTATATAATATCTTAGATTGGATAAGGGCCTTCAAAAATACTTACTGAATGCTGACTGAGCTGTCATCTGTCTACAGTCAGTGGTCACAGAAAGTAGGCACATTTCATCAACATACGGAGACAATTAGTGATTGTCATAGTGACGTACATGTAGCTATTAAAGTCCTAGTCTGCATTGTGACGTCCTGTTTCTCAGATTGCAATAATTAGTTTCACGTAATTATAATGCTTGTTTTTACAATTTCTATTATTATTGCTACTACTACTACTATTATTATTATTGTTTATATTATTATTATTAGTAGTAGTAGTAGTAGTAGTAGTAGTAGCAGCAGCAGTTTCAGCAGCATTACGATTATTATTAGTAGTAGTAGTCATAGTAGAAGTAGAAGTAGTAGTAGGAACAGCAGCAGCAGTAGTAGGCAGTAGTAAAAATAGTAATATCTATTAATTTAGTTTATTGCTGTTTGCTACAATATATTGACTAGAAAATGAAACTAATTATTCAATTAGCCTACGTAACGGTTATGTAACATAAGAGGTTCGTGAGTCTATTTACAGAGGATCAAGTTCTCTGCTTCTAAAATTGCTTTGCTGTGTCTCTGAAGAGCTTCAGCCAGGAAAGACTGACAGGGCTAAGTAGGTCGACGACGTTCGTCTGTGCCATGCTCTGCTTCAAATCCTAGAGGACTCAGATCGGGCACGCGAGTGACGCGAGGAGACTTTACCGTTCTTGGCACCAAGAGGAAGTTTGGAAATCGTGCTTTTGCTGTCTCTGGACCCAGAGAATGGAACAGTCTCCCAGCTACAATTCGTCAATGTTCATCTGTTATCCAATTTAATTCAAAATTAAAAACTCATCTATTCTCATTACACTATGACTAAGAACACAGCGCAAACGCGCTTTCGTGCAAGACTTGTCTTGTTAAAGCTCGCTATAAATTTCTAATATTTTATTGTATTGTATTGTACATGGGGCCGCGTAGGCCGAACTAAGTCTAGAGAGTTTCAGTTGCTGATGAGCCACAGCCACTTAAGTGTAAGGTTTATCGTGTATATTAAGTAATCATGCGCTGCCACTGGCAGCCAGCAAAGGCTTAACGGCGCTCAAGTCAAGACCGACTGCAACACACACTCGCAACACGCACATGCAAACACGCGCACATAAATATGTAAGTTTATATGTATGTAACGTAATGTAATTGAACTTTTACATAGCGCCACTTCAATATCTTCATCCTTGGAATTAACACTGCCACCTGCATTAGGTCTACTGAGTCTTTCTCTTTTCTTTTTCTACGAACAATGACAAACTTTGCCTTCAGCTACAGTGCTTTTGCGGTTACTGCATCAATAGGGCCTATTTAAATCGTGATAGCGGTATCTGATTAGTAACGAAAATTAATATTTGTATATAATTCGTTCCTCCAGCAAATAAAGTTTTACATTGAAACTCTCACACAAGCACACACACACACATCCATACACACGCACGCGCGCGAACACAATATATAGGCCCCAACATAATATTATAGTATATATACTACATACATATATACATATATATATATATATATATATGAGTAGATCAGTAAGCTCATTGCTCAAAGCACCAAAACCACACGTCTGCAGGAAGCGTTCTGGCAGGGGCTCCATCCCAAATGGCGGCCCATGCAAGCAAAGCATAGGCTACATTTGACCCCACTCCACGGTCCATCCGACTTGAAAAGGTGCGGTGAAATCAATAAGTATTTTAAATTTGTTTCATTAGCGAACGTTTCGATTAGAAATGAAAATAATCGTTATAATATTATTGAAAAATGGCTGAAAACGTTAAAAACATAGAACTGTTAAAACGCATACTGGTACCCCTAGATTTTGTCGCCTCTGACAACTGCCTGTTTTGACTGTGCCTAAGACCAGCGCACAGTCAAAACAAGCAGTTCTGGTCTCGAAACTAATCGATTACATTTTTAAACGATTAATCGATTGATTCAATATCTGCAGCCCTAATATTTATAGGAAATCTCATCGCCAAGACTATGGAATGCCCTTCCCTCCTCTCTTCGTGTTGATATTCTTTCAGGGTCTCTTCCTACAGCCTTCTACCTCCTCAAAACCTTCTTCTCCAGGGGTTCTCGCACTGGGAGCGCTACTGAATGGCCACTGCTTTGAGTGGCGCTATATAAGTTAATAAATAGGCTACAATGCAATACAATACAACTTATCATGACATATTTGTTACTATACGATTTCACTTGAAGCATGCAGTCATCGATTGATGTTTCGCATAAAAACTTATTTGTTTGTAAAGACGCAATAGAAGTCATTGGATTAGATTAGATTAGATTATATTATATTAGATTAGATTAGATTAGACTAGATTAGATTAGAATGATGTTCTCTTGTTGTTTTCGATCAAGAACCAGATTCCATTATCAACCTGTCCCTTTTTCTTCAACATCAAATCCTGGATAAACTTGTGTACAATTATTTACTTCTACAAATATAGAAGAACTATGATGTATACCGGCTTATATAAATAAAAACTTGAAGTTTAAGAAATATCCGCCAAGTGAATCTTGTGCTTAGAATGTTTACAACTTCTGTTTTCCAACTGTAAGGAGGCGTCACGACTGAATTCGACACCTCTTGAACACGACATAAACTCCCTGTTGACGTAATGACCGCAAACAAATGACGTCATAAGCGGAAGTCTCTACTGGGTAACGCGTCTAAATATAGATATCGATGGGGTAACGTTACTGTTTAAAATTAATCTTTATCGTTAGATTATCAATCAATTTTCTCGAATTCATTGACTATTTTTCATTGTCAATAAAATGTGCACTTATTATTATTATCAGCGTAAAGTTTCACAAATTGCGGACCCCAATTAATATTGTGACGTTTGCTAAACGCCTAACGTTATGGGTTAAACCTGGGACTATTATTTTGTAATAATTGTCCCAGGTTAAACCGTAGTTTACGTTGCCAAATTATTTTAATGTCTTCAGTGGGGTACTTTGGGTTGATAAGTAGACATTCACCAATGTCCATGATAACTGGCATCGATCCGGCCTCCATTTCAGGAAACAATTATTTTAATCAATCGAACTTCTGTTTAAGCACGGATTATTGTCATCAGTCCAACTTCTAGTCAACAACGGGGTAGCCAGGAAAAAATTTCGGAGGGGTTTTAAGTTTTCGGGGTTTAAATGGTCGTATTTTTCTACATTTTTAGTTTTTAATAACAGTAATGCATTTATTTCAGGGGCTTCAACCTGTAAACCACCACCTAAATACGCCCATATATTTTTTTCATCAATCCAACTGCCATTTAGACAAGCAATTATTTTAATCAATCCAGCTTCCATTTTAAATGAGAACATTATTATGATATAAACTAATTTTGCAACGTAAACTACGGTTTTACCACGTTATGTTCGACGACATCAACATAAGAATATATCTCCATAAATTCCTTCCTGTATCAAACATTTCAACACATGTTTTAAGTTTTCGGGGTTTAAATGGTCGTATTTTTTTTACATGTAGGCCTATACTACATCCATAGGTCCCTAAGATATCGCTAAAGCTTTGCATCTGGAATGTATTTGTAATATTTCATTTCGTATGATTTTTACTTTAAATTGTGGCTTCTGAAGTGGTTCTTCAGTTCTATGTACAGAATGAGTCAGTGACTAATAAGCTTCACGACTTCACTTGCGTTTAAGAAATGCGGAAAGCCATTGGTCAATTAAAGAATATTCTAATTTTTTATCTTTATCTTATCTATCGCCGCCAAGCATAGAAGCTTCGCTGATCGGTCCAGCTTTCTGGAATAGGTTGCCTAGCACTCTGCGACAATAGCATCTTGGTCCTACTTTACCTATATTAATTCCCTATGCATCTGCTGAAACGATTCAGCTGATTCCTGGAATTCTGTGGTTAGGTCGGGAGCGCCTCTGATGAATCTCTTTCGAAGAGTTGCTTATAAATCTATGATTAAACATTGCAACATTGTATCGACTGGAAAGACTGAAGAAACTCTTGGACATAAGCTTAAGATGCTTCCTCTCTTTATTAGGTGATCTCTTTGTCTTTTGGTGAACTATCATGATCCAGCCGGGCCAGGGTTGGAAGCAGCTGCCCTCCGTGGCAACGCTAATGTTTGCCAGAAAACAATCTTAATAAATAAATAAAAACAACAGCTTCCTTTTACGAACAACAATGAATCAATGTTTTACTGAGATGTTGCTATTCTTCATTGTAGTAGGTGCATGAAGTTGTTCTGCTTCCTTTAGCAAGTGCACGAAGAAGTCGAACGCCATTGTTTGAACTTCAAAGTGAGATGTAAAAGTTTACCTGCACCTCACTGATCATCGTCGAGAACATTTCAGTGGATTTATTTTTATACAAAGTTATCTCATGATCTTCCACCGTTTCATTGTCTGTTAACACGAGTACCGAGCAATAACACACGGGTGTGGTATTCTACAGAGAACCATACTGGATTAAATATTTCGTAAAAAGGATGATTGATTTTCTGTGTGACTAATTTCTTACTTAGCTGGAAGAAGAGTTATTATTGACTCATGAAACATGAATTGATCTTATGAACTTCTAGATCACAATTATGTAAACGAAACGAAAGCTTCATTATTGTGAGTAACTGCAAAAATGCTGATGTTGGGAAGATTATCACGAGTGGAAACTATAGCACATTCATCAACCCAGATGGAGGATATTTACACAGAAAATTGCTTTGAGATGCATAGCAAAACTTGTGCTAAAGAAATGCCATACAAATCCCAGTTATGCCAAGAATCATTTCGACAGCCTGTTGATTTGGAGAGGCAGGCAAGAACACATACTGGTGCAAAATCATACAAGTATCTCTTACTTCAGAAATGGTATGCTCAAGGTGATCATCTGATAGCTCATACGAGAACCCAACTTAGAGGGAGACCATGCGCACGTCAGTTATGTGAGAAATCATATAATAAAATAAGTAGGATGACGGGGCTTGTGACAACCCGTGCTAGCGAAAAACCATACAGGTGTCAGTTCTGTCAGAAATCATATGCCCAAGGTATTAATCTGAAAACGCACATGAGGACTCATACTGGAGAGAAACAATGCATATGCCAGTTATGCCAGAAATCATTTGCTCAAGGTACTCATCTGAAAACGCACATGAGAACTCATACAGGAGAGAAACCACACACGTGCCAGTTATGTCAGACATCATTTGCTCAATATAGATATCTGCAAAGGCACATGATAACTCACTCTGGAGAGAAACCACACAGCTGCCAGTTATGTCAGAAATCATTTGCTCAAAGTATTTATCTGAATACGCACATGAGAACACATTCTGGCGAGAAACCATACAGGTGCAAACTATGCCAGAAATCATTTAACGAATGTAGTGCTCTGAAAAGGCACATGAGAACACATTCTGGCGAGAAACCATTCAACTGCCAACTATGCCAGAAATCATTTAGCGAATGCAGTACTTTAAAATTGCACATGAGAACACATTCTGGCGAAAAACCATACACATGCCAGTTATGTCAGAAACCATTTAAATTTCTCAATTGTCTTAAAGTGCATATGAGAACCCATACTGGTGAAAAACCATACAAATGCCAGTTATGTCAGAAATCATTTCAGGAAGTCAGTTATCTTAAAGTTCATATGAAAACCCATACAGGAGATAAACAATACATATGTAAAGTTTGTAATAAAGGGTTCAGAACACTTCAAGGTCTAAAAAGACACGGAAGAACTCATGTGACTGAAAAGCAACACACACGTGATAAGCCTAATAACAACAGCAGTTCCTCAACCAAACAGTCTAAACTTCATGCAGAAATACAGCCACAGGATCCTATAATGGAAAGTCAAGAAATTGCTGACCTAACCTTTCGATTCGTCAAATTTAGTTGCACTGGCTCTATTGATCATCGAAGTGAATGCTTGAGAAGTAGCATGCATCTTGATTCTAATGACACTGCTGGCAATCTACCGATACTTATTCATGGAGAATACCTTCGCATTAAGGAAGTGGAACCAACTGAGGATGCTAAACCATTTCTGGCTAACTCATTTGGGTGTGGTATAAGTGATGAAATGTTTGAAATAGAAAAGGAATTTCTAGAACATTGTTCTAGCCATGGGTTTTCTTCACCCGGCGACTTTTTTGTTCAGCTGTGCTGAATTATAAATCCCCATAGTTAAAAACTGAAGAAACATTGCGACACTTGATTGTGATTAGAGATACAACTTTAGGTGAAGTAAAAGTGCAAGTTTACATAAATGCATGAATATATACTGTGCCACTCTAATTTTAAAATTTGTTGGACATTAATGAATCTGTTGTATGGTATCCTCATGGTCCTTTTTATGTGTCCGCATTTGTCTAAGGTGTGGAGTAGCTTGTCACATAATTGAAAAAATTGTTTTCGGTTATGAAAATGGAATTATACATTAGTTACGAAAGACGAAAATAATGAAGTCAGTACTCGGTTCTGAGTTCCACTTTTTGACAACTTTACTGTTAAGTCTTCAATTGAACTGCTTGATAATTCTACTGGTACTGATCTCTTGGCTTTAACTGCTTGACTATTCTACTGTACTGATCTGTTAGCTTTGCATTACTGTGTGAGATTTTGTTTGCATTTTGCAATTCTTGATGTTTCAGTAACAAATTTCGTTAGCTTTTTCAGCTCTCATAATGTCCGAGTGTTATAGTTTGTCATTCATGATATGCAACCAAGATTGTAATTTCACATTTATATAGCGCCACTTCAGACAGATAATTGTATTGTAATTGCAAATTTATATAGCGCCACTTCAGGAGATACACATCAGAGGTGCTTCCGACGGAAGACAATGAAACCACGATCGAAAAAGTGTGCTTCAAGCGCCTGCAGAAAAGAGGCAAAGAGAGGCTTAGGAAGTCATGTATCCGGAGTAGTTGGCGTTTTGTTGTTTTTGGTGATTTTATGATTCGTTTGCTTCTATTCTTTGTCCGGACACTTGTGTCGTACAACGCAGCTGTTCTTCCCTCAATTGGGGCATTGTGTTTGACTCTAACTAGCTGTCTTTTAATGAACACATTAACGCTACCTGTAGATCTTCTCACTACCACATCCTTGATTATACACCATATTTCCTATTCGGCGCTGATTTGTTTGGCAAGTGCCCTGGTATTCAGCCATCTCGACTACTGCAACTCGTTTCTGACATTTCGAAAGCTAACTTAATTCGGAAACATCCACACCACCTTATTGTTCTCAATGTCAATTGACTGCAACTCGGCTAACCTTATAATATTCAGTCTGCTGACTCCAAAGACCTGTTGCACTTGCACTTAACCAGGTCTTCAGATTTTCTCATTCTGAATATTTTTGGGTAATGTATTAGGCTCTTAGGCCTAATAGATGCACATTTTCTGTAGCCGGTCCTAAAGTGTACAACCCTCCCATTCTGTTCTCACCTTCAGATATCGACTAAAAGCTCATTCACCTTTCTAATTTCCTTCGTATAGCTATTTCCGTGTCGTCTTGTCGAAATTTGGACTCGCCTCTGAAATTGGCTTGACAATAATTTTTCACAAAATTGACCATCAGCAGATGCCTAAAAGCATTACAACATAGGCGCTATTATAAGATCTTAGATAAGATTAGAGCTTCGAAATACTTACTGAATGCTGTCGTCTGTCTACAATGGTCGCAGCAGGTAGGCGTCCACATTTCGTCAACATACGGAGACCAATCGTGATTGTCATAGTGACGTAGCAATTATAGGCATAGTTTGCATTGTGACGTCCCATTTCTCAGGTTGCAATAGCCGAATTAGTTTCACGTCACTATTACTACGATTATTATTATTATTATTATTATTATTATTATTATTATTATTATTATTATTATTAACGGTAGTAGTAGTAGTAGTTGTGGTTGTAATGTAATGTAATTAGCAACTTCTGTTGCGCCGGTGTCTAATGCACAAGGCATCAACCGATGGCACACACCAAAACCAAGCCGTAATCAGGTCAACATCCAAAAGATCCGTCCGTAAGAGACAGTAGGTTGTAGTAGTAGTAGTAGTAGTAGTAGTAGTAGTAGTAGTAGTAGTAGTAGTAGTAGTAGTAGTAGTAGTAGTAGTAGTAGTAGTAGTAGTAGTAGTAATAGTAGTAGTAGTAGTAGTAGTAGTAGTAGTAGTAGGGAGCAGCAGCAGCAGCAGCAGCAGCCAGTGTTGTATCAATTACATTCTAAATGTAATTCAATCATAATTGCAATTACATGCTTGTAATTGTAATTGAATTACAATTACTTGTTTGTGAAAGTAATTGAATTACAATTACATTTGATTGTAATTCAATTACCAATTACTTTTCAATTATTCCTTTAAAATTGGCAAATGATTTAGAATTTTTTCGATAAGTTTTAATTTACTCTATTTTTAAACTAACACATCCAATGGACCAATGGCCTGTAAATTGTAATAATATATACATTCAATTGTATTATAAGTTTGTCAGGTATCCAAAATAAGATTTGCAAGTATGATCCATTAAAGCAAGTTAGAATTTATTTGATTTTTAGTAGAAGTTTTTCAAAATGACAGTCTGTTAGAGAACTCAGTTGATTGCGCCTGAGTGAGTGAGTCAATTCGACCAGCGCTAAAGAGACGCTCAACTGGAGCTGAAGATGGAAGCTCTGTTTTCTGTATGCAGCCGCAGTAAGCTAGCTAAGATGAGTGCATGGATCAGTGATATTTTACTTCTAAAAATAATTCCTAATTCAGTTTTAATTCAGTTCTGTGTCCTTGAATTTTACTTCTAATTCTAATTTTACTTCGCAAATAATTTTACTTATCATTCCTATTTTAGTTCTCAATTAATTTTACTTCTTATTTTAGTTTTCCAAATAATTATTAATTTCAGTGCAGTAAAAAGTATTTTAATGTTACTACATGCACGTATAAGATATCTTTGATCAATTTCAAGAACACTCTCATTTCCAGAGATTTTTTCATGCAATTTCTTCATCCATCAGTCAAGATTACACCTAAAACATTCTTTCCACAAAGTCCTGTGAAGCTGGAGCCGACGAAAGATCCTCTGCAATGGTGCAATTTTGCTGAATACGAAGTTTGCCCTTCCTTCCAGGAAGCAAGAGGATTCCTAGTATTATTTTCCTTCAGGTCTGCCAAATAACGATCCATCTGAGTTGTTACACAGTCTTGGTTGCTGCAGCTGCTGGACAATGTTGATGTTGTTTGTGACTTTAGTTTCATGTTGAGAAATTTAAATTTCTGCAGTGCATATGAAACTGTGCTTTGACGTTGACAAGCAATCTCCTATTTTCGGGACCTTCAGCAACGCTGGCATATCTGCTGCATTGTTAGACTTACGTTTCACCCTTTGCTTCATCTCAACTCTAAGGGCCACAAGAAGTAAAATGATTTTACTTCTGAAAATAATTTCTAATTTCATTCATAATTTTAGTTCTGCAAATAATTCATAATTTAATTCCTAATTTCGTTTTTGGAACCAAAATAATTCCTACTTTAACTTCTAATTTTCGTTAACGAAATCCTTTATTTTTACTTCTAATTTTAGTTTTCGTTAACGAAAATATCACTGGCATGGATAGTCTGATAATGAAGGTCAACCCTTGCCCTTGAGGTCTATCAACGTGTGCTGTAAGATTGCAAGAGGGATGTAAGGAAAGAATAATGCTGACAATTATGTTGCCATGCAAACATAATGCAGAGCAGTTTATTCAATTAAACGGGTGGCCCGGGTCAACCCGGCAAGCTGTCATCTTTCCTGAACATATGAAAGTAATTGGTAATTGACACTTTATTTAAATTACAGGCAATATTGTAATTGAAATACAATTACTGGACTTAAAATGTAATTCAATTACAATTACAATTACAGAATATGTAATTCAATTACGTAATTCAATTACATGTATTTCAATTACTGAACAACACTGGCAGCAGCAGCAGCAGCAGTAAAAGTAGTAATATTTATATAAAATTTAGTTTACTGCTGTTGCTACAATATATTGACTAAATAATGGAACTAATTATTCAACTAACGTAACGGTTATGTAACATAAGAGTCTCGTGAGTCTATTTACAGAGGATCAAGTGCTCTGCTTCTAAAATTGCTTTGCTGTGTCTCTGAAGAGCTTCAGCGAGCAAAAGACTGACAGGGCTAAGTAGGTCGACGACGTTCGTAAGTTACATAGGCCGCGTGGGCCGAACTAAGTCTACAGAGTTTCAGTGGTTGATGAGCCACTTAAGTGTAAGGTTTATGGCGTATATCAAGTAATCATGCGCTGCCAGCGAGCAAAGGGTTAAGCGGCGCTCTAGTCTACATGTAGACCGATTGCAACACGCACAATCACAACAGGCACATGCAGACACGCACACGTATACATGTATATGTATGTAATGTTATGGCATTGAACATTTATATAGTGCCACTTCAAGATATCCACTCAGAGGCATGTATATGTATGCTAGTATATTATATATAGGGGCTTATATATTATGTGTGTGTGCGTGTGCGTGTGTGAGAGTTTTAATGTAAAACTCTAATTGCTGGAGGAACGAATTATATACAAGTATTAATTTTCGTTACTAATCAGATACTGGTATCACGATTATTAATGCATTCACCTCAAAAGCACTATAGCTGGGAAAAGTTTTTCTTTAATAATTATTGTTTGTGGAATAGGAAAATAGAAATAGAAAGGTTCTGTAATGCAAGTGGTAGTCAATTCCATGGATGAGGGCCAGTGTGTGTTCATTACTCAAGGCACCGAAATCACAAGTCTGCAAGACCCTGCGGTAACTGCAGGGTAATGTTCGTTTATCGAAACAACCCGGTCGACGGTTAGTGCGTTCTTGAAACCTCAACATCCGCACGATGACTCTAGCTAACATCTATCTATCTGTCTGCCTATACCTTTTGTCTGTCTGTAATCTCTATCTATCTATCTACGATATCTAATGTTATGGCATTGAACATTTATATAGTGCCACTTCAAGATATCCACTCAGAGGCATGTATATGTATACTAGTATATATATATATAGGGGCCTATATATTATTCGTGTGTGCTACGATAGATATCTATCTATCTATCTATCTATCTATCTATCTATCTATCTATCTATCTATCTATCTATCTATCTATCTATCTATCTATCTATCTATCTATCTATCTATCTATCTATCTATCTATCTATCCATCCATCCATCCATCTATCCAGCCATCCATCCATCCATCCATCCGTCTATCCATCCATCCGTCACATCCATCCATCCATCCGTCCATCCGTCCATCCATCCGTCTATCCATCCATCATCACATCCATCCATCCATCCATCCATCCATCCAAGTAGTGTATAAACCATCTATCTCATCCATCCATCTCAGCTATCCATCCATCTATCCATCCATCCATCTTTCTTCCTTTTTATCCATATATTTCTGTCTGTCCATCTGTCTGACTGTCTACCTACCTACCTATCTATCAATCCATCTGCCTACATATGTGTGTATAGCGTTACGTATATGCGAATACAATGCATAATACATGGAGTAGTTTCAGTGACGGTGACGTTTAGATGGATGAGTTGCTTCGAGAGTCCATCTCAACGAGAAACCAGAAGACGGATGGCTGTTCAGTTTTAGCCAGCGACAGAAGCCAACGTAAGCCAGACTACAGCCACACGGCATATTACATTAGCCATCATTACTCTACAGCTTAAAAACTTGCAATTTATGCCTCTCTCATTTCGTTGACCAGGTGATGAATGCTGTAATGGACAGGCGCTCGCTGTGACCGGCGATTGGTATTTAATAAGGACACACGCTGTGGCCATACCATCCATCCATCTGTCCATTCATCCGTCCACCCACATACCAAGCCCCCCCCAGCCATCCTCCCATCCATATATACATTTATCCATTCATCTATCCAGCTCTGCATCTATCCATCTATCAGTCCATACATCTATCGATCCATTCATCTATCCATCCATCCATCCGATGCGCAGCAACATCATTTTTCATGCATAGCACTCAAAGACGCAAGAACGGACGAAAGGACTTATTGAAGGACGGATTGCAAGACGGGCAGATGGACGGAGTGAAGGACAGATAGAGGGAAGGATGGAAGGACGGATGGATGGAAAGACGTACGAATGGACAGACAGATGGAATGAGGAGGAAGGACAGTATTAGGGACGGATGGATGGAAGTCCAGGTGGAAGGACGGATGAATACAGATAGAGACAAAAGTAAACACGGTCAGAATAATGGATGAATGGGAAGAAAGAATAGATTTAGAGACGGAAGGTAGGACAAGCGAGGAGAAGAAAGGCAGATAGACGGAAGAAAGATGGACTGTCTGTCTGTCTGACGGACGGACGGACAGATGAATCGAAGACTAAGTACAGTATAACGGACGGATGGATGGAAGACCAGGTGGAAGGACGGATGAATACAGATACAGACAAAACGAAACACGGATAGAATAATGGATGAATGGGAAGAAAGAATAGATTTAGAGACGTAAGGAAGGACAAGCGAAGAGAAGAAAAGGCACATATAGACGGACGGAGAAGGACAGTTGGACGGACAGATGGATGGCTGGATATTGGATGACTAGAGATAGGCTGAGCGAATGATGGATGAATAACGAACGGATGTCACATGCCTACGAACGCGTTGACACAACAACTGAATGGGTGTCGTGAACAGAGAGGTCAAAGAAATGCAGTATTGAAAGAGACAGATGACATGTCAGCTGCAGTCGGTGCAACAGTTGCCATAAAAAATTGCTAGACAAACAGACAAACAGGCAGGCAGGCAGGCACACAGACAGAAAATGCAGACAGACAGACAGGCAGACAGACAAGCAGACAAGCAAAACAGACAGGCACCAGGCATACACAGGCAGATAGACACACAGACAGGAGACAGACAGACAGGCAGACGGACACAAGATAGAGAGACAGACAGACAGACAGGCAGACAGACATACTATACTGAGTTTTATTTTGTACAACTGAGCAACACTAATCTTCAGATTAGAATCTGATAAATCAAATATAATCTGATTTGATTTGATCTAATGATTTCTATAGCGCATTAATCATGCTGCACAAAGCATCAAACGATGTTCGCTTCAAGTGAATCCATAAAAGAACTTCAACCGTTGGAGAAGAAGCCATGTTGAAGAAGTAAGGCATCTGTTTTAGAAGCAATTGGAAAGAGACATTGGTCTAAGTTTAGACCTGATTGGTCTAAGTTTAGACCTGATTGGTCTAAGTTTAGACCTGACTGACATCAAAGAATCGGACAGCCACACGGAAATGGATTGAAAGACGGACAGAAGAAAGGAAGGTAGGAAGGAGGGATTGAAGAACGGATTGAAGGACAGATTGGAGGACGGATTAAAGGACGGATTGAAGGACGACGAGAAGAATGGATTGAAGGACGGAGAGAGGAAGAAGGATTGAAGGACGGACAAAAGGACGGATTGAAAGATGAACGAAAGGGCGGATTAATAGACGGACTGACGGACGAATGGAAGGACGGACAGAAGGACGGACGGATGGACGGACAGGAGGACGGATTGAAGGACGGACAGAAGATAGACAAAGAAAGACCGACAGACAGAGACAGACAGAGATCAACACCGTCCTTTTGTGGCTCAATGGGCCTATGTAGTGTCAAGCGTCCATAGATCGAGTACAATATTTGTTGCGCTTTCGAGTGAAATATGACGAGAGAGCAAATCCCTCGTTATCTCGATACTGTCAACTCATTCCGTATTAATGATATGAATGAGAATCAAAGAAGGCGAAATCGCTGGTGCTGACAATACTCGCTGTACCCAGTAACCCCGAATTGAATAAAAAATCTAAATAAATTAAAATAAAAAGACAAACAACTCTTATAATACATTGAAATGATTTAATCATCTTTAAAGAGAAAACTCCTTTTAAAAACCCCTGAAAAGACATTGTTCTGAGGTACGGTATTTATAACGATGATTTTCACCATCTTCGGCGCCCCAAAAGCTTTGGCGATAAGGCTTAAATTGTCGCCTAGGAAACTGAAACTAGACGTCGTGATGTCGCTCTGGCAACCGGACTTGGATTTTTCATTTGAGTAAGTTTCTCATTTTAATTAAAATTTCTATCGCGCCGAAGTCTAATGCACAGGGCGTCAACCGATTGCACACCAAAACCAATCCGCAATCAAATCAATGTCCAGAAGATCAATCCGTAAGACTGAGAAGCAGTCCATGGAGGATAAACAATTTGAGAGGCAAATCTTCAAATGAGAACGAAATTACATAACTCCACCACTGATCGTACTCTGTCAGTGCCAGTCCCAAGTCCCAAGCCTGGTCAAAGGAGGAGGGCGACGCTAATGATATGTATTACCACAGAGTGTCGTTAAACTGAAACTACTAATAATAACGACATGACTTAATGACATAATTCGTGGACAGAACGCAGAATTCGTTTGTTACTAAGCTGGTGCTCTGCGCTTAGGTTTTGAATAGCGCTTTAGAAATATGCACTTTACGACTGTGATGTCAGCGACAGGGTTCGTTAAGCACCGCAACGTTAATCGTTGTTCTTCCGGGTCAGATTAGACACTTTTTAAACGTTGTCAACAATTCCATATAAGGACCGGACTCAATAGCAATGATAGTGCTCTCTTTAGATACCTTTAAAAATGTGTCAAACGCTTCTATATAGGCTAGGTATGGAACACGGTGTCAATTTCCGAGTGCCATTGAAATGCTTTTCAGTACGTAAGGTAATGTCGCCGTCAACTGCCTTGGAAGCCATAGTAGTAGTAGTAGTAGATTAGAAGTAGCCGAAATAAGTAGGAGCAGCAGCATTTCAGTTAGCAGCAGCAGCAGCAGCAGCAGCAGCAGCGCAGTAGTAGCAGTGGTAATTAGGAATTATTATTATTACTATTATTGTTATTATTATAATTATTTTTTTTTATAAGTCTTATCTATAATCCCTCAGGTGTCAGATATTAATAAGCAATGTTTACTCTGGAGTAATGTTGTAATCAATGTCAATGTCCAAAAGATCAATCTGAAGTATATAGTGGCCATCCTTGTCAAGATCTGGAAGAATAAAAGTGCTGTGGAACGCAACAGCGAAATATGATGTCGTTACAATATGCGTTAGCAAGCACGTCTACATAATTATAATAGCTACATGTATATTTATATATCTATATATATAATATCTACATAATATCTACATAATATCGTGCTTGTAGATATCTAGCGTTGAAACGTTGGATTACAACGGACAGGCGCTGGAACAAGTAAACTAGTTTCTAGTTGGGTCGCCCGTAATTTGGTAGTAAGAGACGACCCAGGTCGGCAAGAGTAAGGCCAGACCCTTGGCGTTAAGTGGTCCCACGGTTTTTATTATTATTATTATTATTATTATTATTATTATTATTATTATTATTAGCAATATTTATTATCTCCATCGATCAACATCAATAACTGAAGCTAGAATAGACAAGGATAAGTAGCTGTTATAATTTAGAATAATAATAATAATAACAATAGGCCCTAATGATAAATACCGCACAGCTCTGCGATAGTGATATCGTCTTGTATAGTTGAAGAATCTGTCTGAACTATTGTCAACACTCAGCTTGTTTTGTCTCTCTCCAGATTTATTATTATTAGCTTTCCAGCCACAAGTGCAGGGCATCCACCTGGATTGTCATGGACGGTGTCCAGGCACTTATTATACGCTGTGTGGGTGTTGGGTAATTCTGTTAGGCAGCACCGCCTGGACGCCGTCCATGCATGCAGCGTCCATGCAACAGTGTAGGCTAATTCGGAGACCGTCACTAATTCCTCTACGTCACTTTCAACAGCATTTAATTTTTTTAAAGATTCCAATGAAATTTCATGTTGTCATTTTGATTTCTGAATGTGTTCTACCGTGTAAGTGTAACTTGTTTCTCCACCTCATTCCTGTTTTGTACATTCTAGTTAAGTTTTCATCATCAAATCGCACGTCATATACGCCCTTCCGGTTTTATCGTCTGAATTTTCGTAGGCGCTAACAACTGCGGCCTAGTTTACAGTCTACCTAACTGTCACATGACTTGTGAGTCTTGTCTTGACTGTTTCATAACTGAATGAACTTATCAAGTTAAATGACTTCAATACAACGCATTGATACAATACGATACGATTCACCTAGACCTATAAAACACCCACAGTCCCAGTTTTACGCAATTCACCAGCAAGACCCATAAACTGTTGAGAGACAACATAGCCTACGACTTCATGATCATATATTCGTTTATTGAGTTAACAACAGACAAAACGCTGTAGGTATACAAAGAAAAACAAAGGCAAGAAAACAGGTCAGAAGGAAGTTCTGGCTTAATGAGAATTGAAAATTGGCAATTGAAATTAAATTGAATTGTTTCGTTACACAAAACTCAGCCAGCTCCGCATGACGATGCCCTTGCCCTACTAGTCACAATTTGTTTCGGACAGCATTTTTCTAGGCTTCGTCTCACAATAAGTCACCTGAGGAAAACTATGTGTGCCACAGGATTGCAAAGCCTACTGAGAATATCTGCTAACAAGGTAGCGGCATCGATCGGCTATACAATTTGGACAAAATGCATAGCCAATTTACAAAAACAGAAAAAATTATTTTTGAAATAGATTTTGACTGCAAAAATTAACTAGACACTTCTGAAAGAGCCGAAGGCGAAAGGTAAAGACGAAACCTGTTTCTTTTTTTAAAAGTTTGAAATTGTTGTGGTGTTAGTCTGGGAATCTGGATAAACCATGAAGTTTTCATAACTTTATCGTTCAGAAACTGCTGGAAAACAAGAGCCTAGCACGTGTTCCATTTGATAGCAATTGCTACAAAATGCGTTGGCTTCTGGGGCTCCGCCCCAGACCCCGCGGAGGGAGCTCACGACGCTCCCTCAGACACCCTAGTCGTTAGGCCTATACGCATGGGAACTCAGCACTCATGTTATTCGTGTCTTCGGCGCTCGCAATATGAGCACCTCAGAAACATTTTATAGTTGCACTTCTGATTGGAGGGAGAGGGGTTGAGGAGAGGGACGGGGAAAAGGGATGGGAGTACGGAGGGGATTTTGGGAAGAGGGGTTGGAAAAAGGGTATTGGGAAGAGGGAGGAAAGGTAAGTGGGCGTCCAGGCACTTCTTTTTTTACACTTTGAGCACTGCACAAGTGTAATCCACCTGCATTTGCTGCAGACGTGTTCGGTGGTGTGAGTGTACGTGCGTGGGTGTTGGGTAATTCTGTTCTGGTTAGACTCTGTACAGCCAATGCGGGATCTCGGATTGCAGTCGTCAGACGTAGAATTATCCTCGCGTGGCTCCGGATGTGACATAAAACGGAAAGCTATGGAACAGGGAAAGCAACAGACGAAAACACCGTCGCCATCCTATCAGCTCAGCACGCCACAACGAATCTCAACTTCGTAAACAACAGCATATATATATATATATATATATATATATATATATATATATATATATATATATATATATAGACATAAACATTATTGATATATATATATATATATTGATATAATATTATTATCTATTATAATTGTTATACATTGTCCATATATCGCTCTATATAAATACATTAGCAACAAATAGGTATATATGCAGAACAGCTACAATCATACATTGTACTGTATTGTGTATGAATGTATGGATAACACAATTTTGTAATCGTAATTTGTAAAAACTGTGATTGTTCATTTATATAGCGCTACTTGAGGAGAGACCCGTCAGAGTCTATAATATATATGTAGGTATAAATGTAGATATATAAATACGTATATGTATAGAATAAATATATGTAGATATGTAGGCTACGTAGATATTATATATATATATATATATATATACATGTAGATATTATATGTAGACATGCTTGTAGATATTGTACATAATATGTACATATAAATGTGTATCTATAACAGTACAATGTATGTATGGTCTATAAAACTGTCCTGTACAGTTTAATGTTATTGATATGGAAGTTGGAAAGTGGACCAACGCCTGTTCTTCTCTTTGTATCTGTCTCTCTGTATCTATCTGTCCGTCCGTCTCTGTCTGTGTCTGTCTGTCTGTCTGTCTGTCTGTCTGTCTGTCTGTCTCTCTCTGTGCTTATTTCATGTAATTTATTCTTCTTTGTCTTGATATAGGCTAATTAGATATAGGCCTATAAACGGATTTTGTATTTCAGATATATTATGTCGTTGATGTATACGGCTATGACCATTATTTTTAGCTTTGCCAGTTGAGTGGGTCAATATAGGCCTATTAGTTTATGTTTTCGTCAGAAACGTGATAATGAGTCTATTCGTTTCGCCTTGCCACGCCTGGTCACGTTCATTTCCACCTAACGGATCCAATTCCTTCTTAATAATCTCGACGAGAAGAATATTCGAGGAAAGAAGGGAAGCCATTGACACTCATAAAAATACCAAAGCATTTCAAAAACTAACTATCGTGTAGAATTCGGATTAAAACACGAAGAAATATATCAGAATTGACTAAACTTTTGCGACCGTTTGCGTCGCAACAGTCAAAATGGCGACTGAAAATCGTGGAAAAGAAACTGAATCAGATGATGAAAGTAAAAACATTGCTCCAACTTATATTAATCTTATCTTCCTGTCTGTCACCTGAACGCCGATTGGGTCGTCAATCTATGTAACGTTGACGCTGATTGGCCGAAATTAAGAGCAACGCCGGTGATGTAAGCGGCGCAATTAAGTGCCAGTCTTAAGCCTGGAGAAAGGAGGAGTACGACACTAATCATCTTTGTCATGACAAAGCGTCGTTAAACAGCAACTAACCAACCATAAGCGAAGGCATTAACCCTAGGGCTACCAAGCTTTTTTTGTAACACGGACTAATTAGGGGGGTGGTTAGCACCACCCCCTGGATTTCGTGTTTGGTTTCTCATATCATAACTTGTAATATAGCAATGGATTCAGCATTCATTTCTGCACAGAATGGTATATTTAGTTGTACATTATGTGAATGCACCTCGAAATTACATCACTTTTAACAACGGAACCCATTAATTAGCAATATTGTATATTATTGCGTACATTTTGTACTTTTTGGATAAACAAATATAAGATTATGTGTGTTTTGAAACTAATCTATGTATAAAAGATACACAAAATCATCCCTACACATGTTTATATAGTATAAATGTACATCCATACATATATATCCATACATATATATCGGTTTACGTTGTAATGCTGTATTCGGCCATTTTCACACAGATTACGCGTATTATTATTTATTTTGATCACTTCCCTCAAAAGACAAAGATGTAGGTATGCAAATGAAGCCCTTCATTCCCTCTAAAGAATGGTATCTTTGTTTCTCTTCAGGAAGACAAATGAATACGCTACAGACAAAAACTAAGGGGGAGTCCTTCCATTCAGCCATTTTTCACGCATATTACGCGTATTATTATTTATTTTGAGCACTTCCGGTTGCCTCAGGTCAACTCAGTGACCATAGAAATGTAGCCCCACATTCCCTCTATAGAATGGTATAATTTGTGTCTCTTAATATTAAATGACGGATAAGATATAGTCGAAAATCTAGGGGGTGGTATCCACCCCCTGGTGCCTCGGGTATATTGGGTATAACTTTTGAACGGTGTGAGATATCATCTCACATTTCACCTCAAAACGTGTGTAAATGAACCCCCTACAGCTACCTAAAAGGTCAAATTTTTATTCCATACAGAAAAAGTTTCAGATGAAAAAAACCTAGGGGGGTGGCAACCACCCCCCTTGGTAGCCCGAGGGTTTGTAGAGAAGTATTACAGTTTATTATTTAATCGCTAATTAGTTTTGTCTGATAGCGTCTTAATGTGCTTTATGTTATCTCTAAGTTGTCTGTTTCATGCTGATACTTTCGTGATATAAACATATTCCTGACTCAGTGATCAGTACATTAAGGCCAAGCCCATTACTGCGGTCACGGACATCTTTTCAATTTTTCAGTGGGCAACTTTGGGGGGGGGGAACTTGGCCAGCTTGTTACGTTTTGTATTTAAATCAAACAATTGCCTTATTGTTTCATTTGTTCTTTTTCTCTTCTGATGGTTACAGAAATAAATGATTGTTTGATTGATTAGTTAGCTTCGGATTTTGACGATTAATTAATCGATTAATCTTAACAATTTTAATCGATTAATTTAGACTTGTTTGATTAATTTCTTTACTTGTTTCATGATGTCGAGCGGCCCATTTCCAGAGTAAACAACATGGCGAACAATGATAAAGTGAAACGTTTGAGTGGAAAATTAAGACGATCATTCTTCGGGTGGCAGGGAGTCACGCACAGAGACAAACCCAGGGACAGCAGACAGACAGAAGCGGACAGAGAAAGAGGTCGTCTATAGCGCCGCCTAGTGAGCAATTACTATGCAGAGCGACATCTGGTGTGCCATAGTCGTAATTGCTTTTTAAATTGACTACAATAAATTTTCGTTCGGCTGGACATAGTTCGGACGAACCGCGGCGGCAGGTGGTGTATCATCTTCATCAACCGGTCGCTCAGCATCTTCTCTTGCATTCGACCGGTCACAGATTTATGTACTTATCAACCGCTGCAACCGGTTGCTGCTGCTGCTGTTGTGACTGTCTCCAGGCAACAAATCAAGACGTATGCATCCGGAACCTATGCACTGGACCAGAGTCCGCATCCCCCAAAGGATGGAACGACGTAATAACTGCTGGAGGAGCTGGAAACTCCATCACTAGGGTCTCATCCATCGCTGCCGCTACGTTAGAGGGACCTACGCTCGACGACAACGAAAGAGACAGGAAGACGGATGCAGTGAAACAAGTAGAGAGAGTCAGAAGGATGGATGTAGAGGGGCAGGTGCAGAAATGCAGACTATAGGAGAGAGACAGCGACTATAAGACAGCCAGAAAAGTAAGACAGAGTGAGTGACTAAAACAGAAAAAACCATAGGAAAGCAAAGAGAGGTGAGACAGAAATAGAAAGACAGACAGACAGACAGACAGACAACATACAGACAAACAGACAGAGAGGGAGGGAGGTAGACAGACATACAGACAGAAAGACTGCGACTGAGACAAAACTAAAAATAGCTAGGAGAGGAAAGACGTCAAGAGAGAGCGAGAGAAAGAGATAGATGTAAATACATGCACATACATACATACATACACACACATAGTCACATACATGCATACATACATACATACATACATACATACATACAGATACATACATACAATAGATGCCTACAAGTGCATAGGTAGTCAATCCCATAACGTATAATTATAGGAAGAGATAGCGAAATAGAGGAGACAGACACCGAAAGACAGATGGATATATATACATACATGTACATACATACATACATACATACATACATACATACATACATACACACATACATACATACATACATACATACATACATACATACATACATACATACATACATACACACACATACACACATACATACATACATACATACATACATACATACATACATACATACATACATACACACACATACATACATACTTTCATAGATTCCTAGAGGTAGACAGCCCTAAGTACGTATAAAAGCAGAAGTGGTTGTTCGTACCATGAAACCGCGGTACCACTGTTTGATCTGTTTCTTCGAGTAGTTGGTCGTGCTCAGCAGGTAATCCATGTCTTCTTTCGATAGCTTCGGCAGATTGCTTCCCATCGTCCGTCTGTCTGCGGATGACGATCACAACGCCACCGCTGCTGCTGCTGCTGCTGAACAGATGAGATGCTCCTCTGGCCTGCAGCCCGCCCGCGCCCGCATCCGCCACCACAACCTGCTGCTGCATCCGAACAATGACTCGAGGCCTATGTTGCCGCATCACCGTGTAGGTGCACGCGCTTCCGTGACGCATGGCACTCTTGTCAACATCATCATCAGCGCCACTTGGCAGCATCATTGGCATCATCAGGGTTCAGCAACTGGTGGACATGCACGCGACACCTAGCGTTCAAGAGTGGCACGTGGACGTGGGTTGGATAGGCTCGTAAAAGTAATGTCTCGACCAGAACAGTCGTAATCGTAATCGTAATCGTAATCGTAATCGTGAGAATTTTGGCTGTATGGCGCCCAGAGAGAAATCGAGTGAACCAGTTCATTCGCAGGTGCTCAGTCAAAACAAAAATCGATAATCGTAATCGTAATCGTACTCGAACATTTATATAGCGCCACTCAAAAACAGAGGCGCTCCCAGGCCAGTGTCTTCATTGGTAAAGAGAGGTTTTCAGGCGCTGACGGCAGGTGTGGTCAGAAACGGTTCACGTTCCAAATACAAGGGTCAGGCACGGCAGGACAGGCAGACAGACAGGCAGGCAGACAGGCAGACAGGCAGGCAGGCAGGAAAGGGAGTGTTCTCAGTTTCAAGTTATGGACCTGTGCAGAGACAGCATCCCTACGTGGTTTTTCACCGGATTCACCCTGGAATATAGCTACTAAGAAGTTGCTGTTTAACGATGATGTGTCAAAACAAAGATGACTAGGATCACCCTCCCATTTCTTCAGACTTGAGACTGGCACTTCCAAAGTACGGGCAGCGGCGGAGTTTGCAAGAGGTGCAGTGACCTCCCCCTACCCAAAATGCTCTTGTCTGGCAGTTTGTATCGCAAATCGTGGCACGTAGCGTGACTCTTATTGGAGTCAAGCACAGACCTGCTCTATGTGACCAGTCGAACAGTCACCGAGAGAGCCCATTAAATTAATTATAGTCCGCAATTATTCAGTTTAATTGAATTTGGCGTGGACTAAGGTCGTGGTTCAGCTCAGACAAGTCAATGACCTACTGTAAAAGCGACGCTAACACACACACACACCCCTTCACTGAAAGTGGACATTAATGCCCGCCATGCAGTTGGGTTATCCTAGTGCACAGCTAATAATGGACTTTAAATGGCTATTGCTTGTTTACTTACTATGCTGTTCAATTGAAACGAGTGACGTAGAGTTTAACAGGAAGGAAGGAAGGAAGGAAGGAAGGAAGGAAGGAAGGAAGGAAGGAAGGAAGGAAGGAAGGAAGGAAGGAAGGAAGGAAGGAAGGAAGGAAGGTGGGAAGGGATTTGACTGCCCACTTATGGCTGAATTGGAATACGGGGAGGGGGAGGAGGCTAATGTCGGCCCTGGCAATGCGGACAAGTGACTCCTATGCTGCTCATGGTTCATTCGTGATTGTCCCATTTGGTCGAACGTCCACGGTCCAGAGTAGAAGCCTCGCTGTGTTGTTTGGTTCATTTTCTGGCAGAGTGTTTACTGTGCTAACCCTAGTCTGTCTAAAAATAAAATTCTTTAAATAAAGAACATACTTACTTACGTTTCCTTTTTGGAAGCTCTTCTTCTTTAAGTTCTCTGCCCTTCGGCAGGTTCCAACCTCCAATGACGCCACTCCTCTCCGTGCCGCGCCCCTCCCCCAACTCGCCCCATCCGTCGGCCATCCACCCCAGCACCATCCGTCTCGGTCCTCCCCTCCCTCCCCTCCACTCCATTCTCCCCCACGATCTCCCCCAGAAGGGAGCCTCATCCCAACACGTGCCCCACCCATCCCCACCCATCTCCTCCGTCCCTCTATCCCCACTGCCGCCACCAGCGATCGCCCCCATCAACCACCTGCAGCACCCCGCCACCCGCTATGTCGTCATTGCAAGTGTTTCTTGGGAAATTAGAGAGGTGGTTTCCCGTTGCCTTCCTTTTAACAACCTCTTAACAACCATTATATTCCATGGCGTGGTTTTTTCAGATGTGTAGACCAGAACAACTCTGGTAAGCTTCTCATCCCATGGCGCTATATAAATTTCCGTTAACAGAATTACCAATCATTGAATACAGAATGTGCCGATTGGTTAGCTGCGTTGCTTAAGTACACTGTTTCATAACAAAGATGATTAGAGTCGCCCTCCTCCTTTCCCCAGACTTGGAACTGGCACTGCCAGAGTAGCCTACGAGCAGTGGCGGATTTGGATCCACAGTTTAACGACAACATAGGCCGTTTCCGCCGACAAAGATTAGCCTATATTTGGCAATAATAACAATAAAAAAATAATAATGATAATTTTTAATCAGTCTGTAATAAGTTTGTTGGTTTTATGAAGAAATAAATTTGTCTATAATAATAATTTTAAAAAAATGATAATAATAATTTTAATAATTCCAGTAATAAAAATAATAATTATTAAAAGTATTGTCATAATAAATTATTATTATAAGAACTAGGGTAATGTTATAGTCATTGTAATTAGACACCTCTTAAATGCCTTCTAGCGACGGTATGTAGTTGTTAAATGCGTTAAGTCGTGAAATGTCTCTGTTCATATCACCGTGTCGTTCAACGTAGTGCAAAACAAGAAGTCGTGAAATGCTCTCAGGCCATTATCGGACGCGTTTATTGGTGATTGCGATGAAATTGCGTTAAATCGCGTTAGAATTTATTTAGAATTTGTCAATGTTTTCATACTTTCTTACCTTGTTACTCTCTCCTTTACAGGCTTTACTTGCACTTCCACTCTCCTTATCTACCTTTGATGATCTCTACCTCCAGAACCAATAATGTAGACAGGAATAAAGCTTTCTGTCCGGAGAAACAGAAGGCTATTGACGAAATGACACTGATGGGTCCACTCTTTAACGACATCTTATAACAACAAAGGCCGCTGACGTCGTCAGAATTATTCCGGTTTAATACAGGTTATATAGGACGAAATGATGACCAGAACAATTTATCTCACTCTAATTAACCAATCTACTAGCGTAACTCATCTTTTTTATCAGCACGATGGCTAAACGATAACTGATAGTTATAAGGTGAGAAAATAATCGGGTTAGATCTGGGATTATTATTACTGAGGTTAGATTTAGGTGAGAAAGTGATGATGCTATAAAGGCGACTTCTAAATTGGTGTTCTGAATTTAAAGCGTACTTTAATCTCGCAAAGCCATAGTAAGTACAAGTAGGCCTATACTTTCAGCGTGCAACATAGACACCTTCAAGACGTTATTAACCGATGACATATAAAATCGGGACACAGTACATGTAGATTAATAAATATGTCAAATTTCACCGTTACAACATTCTGTCAGAAACGGAAACCAAGACAAGAAAAGAAAAAGAATATTGATGAAACACATTATTTGAAGATGAACTTAATAAATACGTCAAAAACTTTAAAGACCTCGTTATCCTATCAGAAATGGAATCCAAGACAGAAAAAAGAGAAAGAAAACTGATGAAAACACTACACGAAAATGAACTGAAATGCATCAAAAACTTTAAAGACGTCAACGGCCTTTGTCGCTAAAAGATGTCGTTAAACATTTGCTAAATAATAAGTAGATTAATAATTGATAGTTGAGTAAACATTATGTGCAGCATTATGCCATATGAACAGTGAGAACTGTTCAAAACAGTTACACACCTGTTTTAAACGGGATACTCGTCATATATAAGTGAAAGTGGTCCCATAATTATGCAGTTAGAACAGAATAAACGCAGGCCTAATGACTAATAACCTGTATTAAGCCGGAATAATTCTGACGACGTCAGCGGCCTCTGTTGTCATAAGATGTCGGTAAACAGTGGATCCATCCATCCAGTCGTGAACTGAGATGAGTCCAGTACATGTTTCTCTTTCGACGTGAACGACCTTTGATTCCATCAGTTGCCTTTAAACTGTTGGAATCCAATCCAATCGTAAACTGTTACGAGCTAATTCCCAGCTATAGGCATACACTAGACAAAATGGTCATTATTATTATTATTATTATTGATTATTATAGAATTGAAATTATTATTATTATTATTATTATTATTATTATTATTATTATTATTATTATTATTATTATTATTATTATTATTATTATTATTATTATTATTATTATTATTATTATTATTATTGTCATTGTTAAAACACGGTAAGGCTTAGTGTTGTTGAGGTGGTCGCTCATCGATCAGCGCCGGGCAACCTCAACATGGTGCCCTGGAAGGCAACCGCGTTGAAACGCTGGACCGTAACCGACAGGCGCTGGAGGATGAATCCTGTCTCTCGGGTGTCTCCGGATATTTTCGTCAGGCGGCGACCCATCTCGGAGATGAAGGCGAGACCCTCTCTGTTGAGAGGGCCAAGGGTCTCCAGGGCTACAGGGACGAAGGTGTACCTCCTCTGTAGATCTGCGTATTTGGCGTGTTTCCTTGTGGCAGCCAACTCCGCCGCCCTTCCAGCTTCGATCGCCGTCTCAGGGATGTATGAGGCGGCCACGGTATCCACCACCGTCGCGTCCCATATCAAGGTCCGCCCGTTGCCCCACGGTATCAGGGTCAGGCCATCAGGCCTCCTCCCGTCCGATCTGGTGAGGCCAGAAGGCTCCTTAACCGCAGGGGTGCCGGCTCTGTTGAGGCTGCGGTAGATGATATCGTTGACGACGCAGTGTCTAGCCTGACGTCCAAACCCCAAATGGCAGGAGAGGCCATGTGAGCCTCTGGACGACACCGGAGCACCGCAAGCGCACGTGTGCGGCTCGCAAATGGCCAGGCCCAAGCGCAAACCGGCCGCAACTCTCACGGCCTCGTCGCTCATCCTCAGATTGTATTGTATTGTATTGTATTTGAACACTTGTTATAGCGCCCCTACCAGATTTCCCATTCAGAGGCGCTCCCGACTACTGCTGTAGTCGGAGTTTCACGCCGAAGCGCATGAGCAATTGCGAGTGAAGGACTTGCCCAGGGTCCCTACGCGGCGGCTTTGAGGTGGATTCGAACCCGCAACCCTCCAGCTGCAAGGCACCGAACATACCCCCAAACCACCGCGCCCCAGTACAGGGCCTACTACGTATGGGGGGATGGAAGCAGACTGCTTCCAATTTGTGCCAGGGGGAAAAGTTTTTCCCCCCTAGTGAAATGGATGTTGCTGTACAACTGACAGTACTCACTCAACTGTCAACTGTTGCAATGCATTGGAACATAGTTAAACTATAACTATTTTTCAAGTAAAATAAAAAAAAGTGTAACTAACAGTTGGGAATTGATTTTGCAAATATGTTAACTAAACTAAAAAAATTTAGTTAAACTTTTTCCAACTTTTTAAGAAACTTTTTGACAAACGTGAAACATTTTCACAATAACAGAGGTTAAGTGTCCTGTAATAATGCAGAGAGGGTCAATGACATTTTCACTTTCAGGCTATGTAATGTGTACTAGACTAATAACAGTCCTAGCTACTACAGTTCTACCAGAAAATAATGAAGACAGTAACTGTTGCTAATGCAGACAATGATGGAACATACAATGTGATGCAGTTCAATTGACTTAGTAATAAAACCAGTTACTCTGATTACTCATGACAATAATGATCAGCATCAGCAAGACCACTGTCAGATTTGTATCTGGATCTTAAGAAAAGAAGGTGATCACGGGTTTCATAAGACATTCGGCATCAGTTTAACCTCAGTGAAGGAAACAGTGACTAATAGACTATTCATTTTTGCTGAAGTAGCCTTTAATTCATTATAGTCGACACTCACAGTCGACTCATAAAGAATGATGAACACCAATGTTCTTATTTACACTGCACCCAGAGAATCTATATTAATTTTAGTCCTTGCATTGCATGAATGCACCGTAATACATTAAACATATTCTATGCAGAGGCAGCACCAGTGTTAAGAAGTAATTAAAGGTCACGTTGAGGTGGTGACAGTGTTCACTGTTCATTGCAGAAGCGGGTTGCCTAGTTGTTACTTACGGTAAACTTTATAGCTAATAACTAAAAAATATTAGTTAAACTTTTTAGTTAATAACTAAAAAATAATAGTGAAACTTTGGTTTTAACTAAACAATTTTTTAGTTAAATTTCTGCCTTAACTAAAAATGTTAAGTTTAACTAAAAATTTGCAACTTTTTAGTTAACTTTTGCCCATCACTGTCGGCTGTCGACTGTAATCGAGTCTCTGGACTGTAAAGTTTATGCATTATGGTATTAGTGGTATTATTTCATTCTGTTTGTAATCCTTGTATACTTTTAAGGTGGTACGGCGACAACACATTTTTGCCGTAGGCCCTACCACTTTTTGTCTGCTAAAAGCTAGAAAATACTTTTAATCAATTTAAACGTGTATTTTAGATTATGAAATATGGCACGAAACACTGTCAATATATGCAAAAAGCGTCAGCTTCTGGGAGACTCCGTCCCCCAGACCCCCTAAATTCCAATTTCCATACCACTTTTAAAATCATACCGATGCACACTGAGTATGGGGGGGAATTGCTTCCAGCTTACAGGGGGGATAGTAGGCCCTGCCCCAGTATATTGTGTTGTGTTGTGTGTTGTATAGTACTCCACGTTTATAATGCGACCGAGCCACCCGCAGTAAAGATCCGAGAAATTATTAATCTCTGATAAACCGACCCGACCGGGAAGCGAACCCGGGGCGCCGGCGTGACGAGCAGGCTACCAGCCCACTCGGCCACTCAGGATCATATGCGGTCAACGGGAGGGCATGTAGCCAGTCGGAGGCATGAGGGAACTGCACCGCTCTTAGTCTGGCCTGGTCGTAAGGGTCCTGCAGTGCGTCACTAACCGACGATAAGACCTCCTGCAGCAACGGCCCATCCCATTGTGATTGTTTGTGACTGGGGACGGCCGTTGGGTCGGAAATCCTGGCGAGTTCCATCCATTGCGAACGCGCTGAAGAGTAGGCCGTGTCTGCGTTCTGGAGTGTTGTTCCCAAGATGAGGGACTGAGTGGGGAGGGTGCCCGCGGCCGAAGCCAAAAAGGCGGGCAGTGCCAGCGATGACACCCTCCTGATTCCCAGCCCTCGATCCCATCTTAATCGGGAGGGTTGCCTGCGCCCACTGGACGTCGGTCAGCATCACGTTCAGAACCCGCTCGATTCCACCTCTCAACAGCTCGTCGTAGTCCCTCAGGCGTGGGTGGTCGTGACAGCTGGTGCATCGTAATGTGTGCATTAGCCTGGGCGAGCCCAGGGAGCATCTTAGTATTAAAAGAGCGTCTTGTCTGGCAATACTCTGAAGTCTTTCAAAAGCCCTTGCGAGGTCGGCCACGCTTTTGTCCAAAGAGGAGAGTAGAGCATCTGCTGGGAGGAGCGGCGCTCCCAGGAGCATGGCCTCGGATGGATCGACACGGGTGAACTGTCTCAGGGAGCCCCGTTCGTCGCCGGCAAGATTGACGGTGATTAGTTCGCACTAGTCTTGGTGCGGTTTAGCGCGAGGCCGAGGCTCAAGCACTCCCTCTCGAATAGATCCACATCCGCCTCGACAACCTCTGGGTTGCCGCCCAAAGTGAGGTCGTCCAAGTATTATTATTATTATTATTATTATTATTATTATTATTTTTTTTTTTTTTTTTATAATAATAATTTATTCTCTCCATCAATCAACATCAATACATCAATAGACAAGGATGCAGTAGCTGTCGTCTAAAATTAACGTCATAAATGCCGTTAGTGTCACATCTCCCTTAGGTCTGGCTCCGCTAAAGTGCCGCGGAAAGCCACCGAGTTGTACCGCTGGACAGTAATAGAAAGACGCTGCAGCAAGAAGCAGGTCTCTCTGTTGTCTCCTGTGGACAGCGTCAGACTACGACCTAGATCTGATATAAAGTTTTGGCCAGTGGTGTTAATTGGACCTAAGGTCTCGAGAGCTAGAGGCACGAAAAAGTGCGTGTTTAATAGTGCATTGTACTTGGTCATTTTCCTGTCCGTGGCGATCTCGGCTGCCGCGCCCGCCGTCGCTGCCGTGGCCTGGATGTATGATGGTGCAAGGGTATCTACCACCGTCGCGTCCCACACCAGATGGCGACCCGCGCGCCATGGGATCATTGTCAGGCCGTCTGGTTTAAATTTAAATTTATTATTATTATTATTATTATTATTATTATTATTATTATTATTATTATTATTATTATTATTATTATTATTTCATACACCTATTAAACGCGTAGACATAATATTGACTCTGTTTCCAGCTAACAGGACCTATATAATAGTAGGCTACAGGCCATCATCATAAGTCTTGGGACTTGGGCTGCCATCCATCCATCCATCCATCTGTCTGCTGACTATTCCCACCTGAGTTGCCCAAAGCAGAGACACGGAGTTTACGATGTTAACCGTGAACGGCTGGTGACCGACAGCCATGGGGCACTGGGCAGATGGCTATTTTGCCATTGGGGCAGATGGCTCTTCTCCTGGGATGACCTGTCACTGCCGAGTTCTTGGATCAACCCCAGCGGATCGGTCTGCCAGCTCTCTGCCGTTCCCACTACGACGCAAAATCATGGTGCGACTGTGAGATATAGCAGCATACTCCTATGCTGAATAGGCATTTCGCTGTATCGAATGCCTATCATCGTCGTCGTCATCATCGTCATCATTTTAACAAGAACGCAATAGACCTATAGCAAGTTAGTGTCGAGTGTTTTACATCTTATGCCTGCCAGAGCCGTTGACGTCACCCTCCTCCTTCATCCAGGCTTGGGACTAGCACTACCAGAGTACGGCCAGTGGCGGAGCTGAATTTGAATACGAGCAGACAGGCTGATAATTGAACCTGAGACTCGACCGTATTTGAACAGTTTCTCCACCTTTCCTTTCCAGATGCTTTAAATTTGATCGCCTATTTTAATCCATGACAATTATTTTGTTGTCCACAAGTTTATCATATCATTTTATTTTTTTATAGCACTATGTCTAAAAGTCTAAAGTAATGTAATTAGTAATTTATATAGCACCGCTCACAGCCATGGCCATTCAGTAGTCTACCTTCTGATCAACCACACAGGTTGGTAGAGGGGTTCCGTGGCATCTCCCAACATTGAACGGGAAGCATGGCCGGACGGTCCCCCTATCCTTTTAACAAGTGTTATTGTAACATTATCATCCGTTGTCTGCCGACTTTAACATATAAATAAAAACACAAAGAACTAGACTGAAAAACCGACATTTATTCGTAATTTATTTTCAAACCAGGATCAGAGTAGCGGTTGCTTACAAATAGCATACCAATGCCTACACGCTCATGCACATGTTAATCGAAATTCTTATCAAAACGAAGGCCCACGTACGCGTCTCAATACCACAGGCCTGCGTCTATATAATAGGCCTGCGTCTACATAGGCCTGTCTAGTTGGTCGAAAGCGGACGAAGAAGTCACCGAAACAATTAGCGAAAAGCACGACAAGAAATCCAATAAATGGCAGACCGCACGAAACAGACTGACTGGGTGCAACAATTTCACCCCAAGCACGCACAATATCCTCGCAATGCGTTTATAAGCCGATACGATAAACGCGTCCCTTAACAAGTATATAAATTGCATACATTGCATACATAACTATATAGTTATCAAGATCGAGCGCTTGTTCACTATCAGCACATAAGCACTTGCACACGACTGTATTATTCTAGGCCTAGGGGGCCTATATTAAAATAGCAATAGGCCTATACTTAAATAAAATGGCATTTGTGTTCATAGGAACTATACCAACATGCACACAATTTCGCTATAGTAACACATTCGAAAAGAATTCGACGCCGAAATTGTCACATATTTCATAAAACTAGTACAAAATAAAAGTCGGGTATATCGGAATCAGACGCAAACGACTCAACAAATTCTCTCGAAATTTCTCGCCGTTAACGAATGACCGGTACTTCTGTGCCTCGGGGAACGTTGCATTGTCTGTGGAGGCCAAACCGTCATTCACCATTACTGCTAGCGACATCTGTCGTACTTATGAGACACAACTTCAAAGAACCAAAATAGAAATGACGTTTCATTATACTGCGACCGTAAGCTGACATGCATGGTCAATCAGGGCTCCATACCTTTTCGCATTTCCATTTGTTTTATAACAAACCGTGGGGCTGCAAGAAAACAATCCAGACACTAGCCATGCTCATGGGGGAAAGGGTCCCTCACTGGGCCACTAGACGCCTGCAGATATGGGCCCAACAAGTGTGGTAGTCACAGAAGCAGTACTAAAATTTGTCAAAAAAGAACGAAACTCGCATTCAAGAAATAAAAGCCACACAATTCAAACTGTCAGAGTTACCATGGCAGCCTTTTTATAGACATTTGACGAGACCCATCCCATATGGGATTAATATGGATCCCATATGGGAATATCGGTCAGGTATAGGTTCTGTATGGGCAAGTCGGCAAGTAAGAAGTGAAAATACACGGGCAACTCTACAAGGCCACGTACAACATGGCTCTGCAAGAAATCCTACTTGTTCAAACTCTCGGTTAAGAAAAGCATTAGAATTCACCATCTACATGCACCACGTGTCTTTGAAATGGTCATATATTCAATAATCATTTACAACAATCCTTACACACACGCACACACACTACACATGCGTTTGGCAGGCATGGGTCTTCCTTTAAAGACCCAAGGGCGTGACCTTGCCCCACAATGTGGTGGGGACCAATCCCTTCTCCCTTCCCCATTCTTCCTCCTCCCCTTCCCTATATACAACAGAATGGACGACGACGTCACCAATGTATTGCAACATCAGATAATAAATGAGCCAACGTCAAGGCATCTATAAGCATTACCATAGTTAACTATGCAAGAATACACCACCGTAAATTGTCGTTCCTTGAACTTCAAACGAAAAATAATGTATTATCATGAAGCAAACAAGCGTTTTGCCACTCATTCAATTCCACCATTACAACTCCACAAATGGTGTCAACGCTGGTACAACTCCACAAGTGGTGTAAACATTAAACATGGCAATCTTGGCGCAGACGCATCTTTCAATTCCATTTTCGTCTGCTTATGTTTCAACTTGGACAAAACAAAAGGTTTTTCACGACAAACTGCTAACGACGTTTTACTAACACTTCAATAAATTTCCACTAAACACGCACTAATCCAACAGACAAATCACGATACATTTCAGCCCACATTCAATTGCAACATTTTAGATGCGTTACATAGCCACGTCTGGTGCTTTTGACGTTCTGAAAAGGCTCTACATAAAAGACAGATACATTACACATACATACATATAACTCGATTTCAATTAAGCAATATATTTGCAATTATTGTTTCATTAAAATTGCCTCCTTACCGCGAAGTTTCTACACGCTTCAAGAAACACTACTGCCAAAATCATCAATAATACTAACAACTGAATTTTTCAAATGAGCAACTCAACTGAAAAAGAAGGGAAAATTTCCGTTGCATTTTTCCGAATTAGTGAAAGACAATCTGCCAAACCGAAACTTAGGAAATATTCTCGAGTCCTATACTTTGCGCCTAAGATAAAACATGCTTCAAATCCTTAGACTTCAATACTTTGGCTTAAAAGAAAACAAAACCCGATTTACCAGTAGAATCTTTGGTACATAAAACAAAATCTGGATCACACATGATAGTAAATCTCATGTCTAACACAATTTTTTTCAAAACAAAGTTCACAAAAAGCAGCAAAACATGTGTCATCAAATGTACACATCATCACGTCTGCATAACCTCTGGCAAATATTACTAGCGTTTAAAACAGATCTACAGAGAACAGAGAACAGAAATGTTCAGCTATTATCGTGTAAGAATTCTATACTAATTTAAACTCGCAGCCTACGCTGCATTCATGCACAACTGTACAGTCTAAACTGTAAATACATGTGTGATGCGCATTGCATAATGGTCAAAGAAGATTTACATTCAGAATGGCAGAGCTCACAAAAGGTACAGTCAAGTGTACCATACGGTGTAGGCTACCATCCGTGCTTTCCAGTATGAATCAAACAGATTTCTAGACATTGGAAAATGCTCAAATGCTTAGGCTACATTTTCAAGTTCAATTCTTCCTATTGCGAGGAAGACAAACTATGTTCGTTGTCTTTTCAACAACTCAAACTTGCAACATATTTACATGAATCAGAAACGAGTGTTCACTGAAATTGGAAATCATTTCGTCATTTTCTTGATGCATATGTATGTTATTTTATGTTTGTAAATATTCACAGATTATATTTACTGTAATATCATTTAATCAACTTTCTTGATTTCTATGCTTTAGACAAGCATTTATATTGCAGCGTGCCTGAAACAGGCGGCAATACACCCACTTTCAATTTAGCTGTCTTTTGCAATGCCTATCTCGTGAATATTTACAACTTCAAATCAGAATGAAACATCGAAAGATTGACAGAAACTTTATGCACCAAAACAATCAACATTTTTTCTCGTCGTCATTTTCCATCATGACAGTTGTTCAACTGCATCACCTTCAATGAATTGTCGCCACATTTATCTAAGTCAAAGCCAAAACACTATAAGCTACCATACACTACAAAAGAAACTTTTCTCAAAGCACTATTACCTAGAGCTGTGGAATTGTAGAAACTCCACTTTACACTACTGACTAATAAGCCAGCTTGTTTTTTTAAAACCATACATAAAAAATGGTTATACCTCCAATCACAGCTGCGTGTGTATGTATGTATGTGCTTGTGTGCAGGCGTGAGTGTGTGTGTGTGTGTGTGTGTGTGTGTGTGTGTGTGTGTGTGTGTGTGTGTGTTGTGCACATGTGCGTACATGCACGAGTGTGTGATGAAACGCCGATTCTAAGCACCTTTGACAAAAGGCGTTTAAACAACTGACTAGAAATGTTCCAATAGGACACAACAGTTATTGCATGGATCCCACTTACATCACTATTATTTACATCTAGAGGAAACATTCATAAAATTAATGAAAGCATGATTAAACACAGATAGAAGTCATTTCTGTTAATGGCAGACACCAACCTAACCAGGATTCTCTTAGACATCAACTACTTGTTCCCCAAAGCCCAACATCAGACAGCAGTACTGTGGCCTGCAGCCAAACATAATTTCCACCTTTGAAAAAAATTAGGCAAACTGGTCTGCCAATACTTAACAACGAATGTGCTAGGAACCAGTCTGAATTCACAACACACTAGTGACAAATTTAAGTAGACACTACTTCCAACAGGATGTCATCAGGCAAAATAAAAACAAAATTTAACATCTACAAAACACAATTGGCACAAACTAGTTCTCCAACCATAAACGCACAATAAAATCGAATAAAAACATGGAAATTGTAAAAAAAACAACGTAGCTTGGTTTACTACATGTCAGCAGTAACTACAGAAATGCAAGGAGCGAGTTAGTCACAAGCTACCACGTCATCAAACAGATCTAAATTTCAGACATCCTGGAACCCGACTTAAAAATTGTTAAAAGTTACAAAACCGAGCCGACATTGAAGAGCAGATTTCTGCACAATACAAATGATCATTAATTTTACAAAATTACACATCGGCAAATATGAAATTTTCGATCAAACAATGCGTCACCAACTTGCATCGCAAATGGAAACCTAGTCTACTCAGATCAACAAGAAATTAAATTCCAGTGCACATCGGGGCATCTAAAATCTGACACATCTCACGAAACACAGAATAACAAAAACCCAGAAAAACAAAGCCTCAGCATTTGGGACTAAGCTTTAATAAGCTGTGCAGGCTACACATACACGCGGACACACAAACATCTTGCGACCTGTAACTGCAAAGAAAAGAAAACCGTGAAGTCCGAGACAGAAACCGAAAACGAAGGCATAGGAACCAGACTTAATCAGCGGACGGAACGGATCCGTATTCTGCGAATCGTTCCATGCATATCTGTGTACGCAGATCGTACCCTCGATTAGAACAGTTCCACCCTCATCTTCATGTCGTTCTGTTTCCATTCGGCAAGGTGGTAGAAATCCTCCTGCGCCATATTGAAAAGTCGCTCAAAGTCGTCTTTCGATAAGTATTGCTGGAAGTAAAAACCCACTTTTACATCATCACCTAGCAAATCAGTAAACAGTGCTTAGAGGCAACAGCAACACTTTTGTCTTAGAGTTCTAAGAAGAAGAGCAAGCCCTTAAACTAGGCTTGGGGAAGCCATGGGTAAGAAGTGTTAGCGATTTCATTCGTTTAGACTCAGCATACGAGGGTGGGTGGCCAGTCGTCTCTCTCGCCATCTCATCTTCTCACCGACAGTGTACGGCCAGTGTGCTCATTATAGCCGAGTTGGCTACGGGGTGCAGATGGAGCAGAAATCTCAAACCAAATTCTGCCCTGGCAAGGATTTGAACCCCCCAACCTCTCGACTGACAGTCCAGTACACTAACCACTACACTAGTGAAGGGCACAACAGATGTACTGTAGTTAACAAGATCACGGGTTCCTTGAAAACAGAATCGAAACACACTTTCATTTAGATTTCTTTAGAAATTAGAATTTAGATTTCTAATTTCGCGATTATGATTACGAGAAATGCAAAGCAAAGAAAGAAAGATGCATAACGTGTAACGTAATTCAGTGTTCAAGAATCTAGAGCAGGTCAGCCTAATCGTGCAAGGGATCTGACTGACCTCCAAGCGATCTTTCTCCAGTCCAGCTGGGCGCCGTCGATTGCTCAGCCTCAGCTCATCATACGTGTAAGTCTGAAACGTTGTCAAGAAACATCATCTGCATTAACACCATAATATTGCTTCTGGAAACCTCTAAAGCCAAGCGTTCTGAATCAATCAATCAATCGGAATTTATATAGCACCCCTTCAAGATCTATTCAGAGGCACTGCCAACCTAAGCCAGGCGGAAGAGAACAGTAACCTGTCAAGCATGGCTGGTGTTAACACATCTATATGTAAACAGTTATGAACGTACATCTGAATAACTTGACCTAGTTTCTAAGTAAATTAAGACAGTTTGTCCCTTCCCCAGAGTTGCTGGTTAAGGTCAGAAGCACCACTGATGAGTGTTTTCTTGAAGTCATGCTTTATAAATGTCAGATTACAATTACAATTATAACGGTAAGGTAAATTCAGCTTCCCTTCAACGAATGCCTTTAATACCAAAGTGTCCACTGACCCTAGGGGGCTCTTCGAGTTTAAAAATGCTTCCCACACTTCTCCGATGGCCCAGAAACGAGATGGGCGTTATTCTTCCATCTGGCATCACAGACGATCGAAGACGTGTGTTTCTCTACAAGAAAAAATGCAAATCAAATCAGGCTACACTGTTTGCAAGTGTTTTCAATGCATTACAAGCACAACAGAAAGGTCCACTTACCTAGAACAGTTACAACTTGCCTTGAACAGTTAAAAATTGCACAACGCAGTTTATGACTTGCTCCGAACAGTTGTTGTCTAGCCCACAACAGCTGACTTGCCTCAAACAGTAATGACTCATCTCAAACAGCTAAGAATTGCCGAGAACAGTTTATGACTTACCTAGAACAACTATATAAGTCATCTGAATGAATGAATGAATGAATGAATGAAGCTATGACTTGCCCAGAGAAGTTATAACTGGCCAAGAACATTCAAGACATTCCCAGATCACTTTTGTCTTGCTCAGAAGAGTTACAACCTGTGTAGAGCAATTACGAATTGCCATAAACAGTTAGGACTTGTGACACCACTGTACTTATAATAATTATTATAAATGTAGAAACTGACTGAGACTAAATGCTCACCCTTAGACCAGTTGTTGGATCAAATTCTTCCAGATCTGACTGAGAAGAATCTACAAAATAGTTGAATTCTAGACAAACACTTTTCTATGTAAAATATAATGAAGTCTTGTATGCATTACTTACTGCTTAGTTATATTCTTGCATTCATAAGGTGACACAATCTGAGATGACATACATACATTATACAAACGTACAAACATACATGCATAAATACATTATCATAATAGTTGAATAACTTTCAACAACAAATGAGCAATATAAGTGATAAGGCAGACAAGTGATATTGCATTTCTATGAGTTTTTACTTACAGTACGAGGAATGTTCCAGAACCGCAGAACTGCTCCCAGGTCGCCTTGGGTAGTAGGTTCCCAGATAGTAGCTGTCGCTAACATCCTAAAAATAAGAAAGTTTATAATTAGTATCTAACATCAAGCGATCCCATCCAATTTCATCTAGTTATCTCCTGCTAACTCATCTAATTTGATATGTTCTCTTCTAAAATAGGCAATCTAATTTTTTCCAACACTCGCTCACTAGTCATCTATTATTACTATTACTATTACTATTACGGTACTATTACAGACAGAAGCGTTCATGCACTACAGGGTGTACATTACATCTTTTCATACATTACATGGCTACATAGAATCTGTAAGATTATATACAGTAGAGCTAGATAAATCACCCGTACCGACAGGAATCCATTTCTGCTGTCTGATTCTGATCGAAGATTGTATCCAGGTCGTGGAACTGTAAACGATCAAAACATATTCTAGATATTTTTGTACTTTTATTCAAGTTTACATCAATTTAAAGATATTTGAAAGTGACAGTAAACATTTTAATCGTGATAAAACTTATAACTCCAAAACCAAATTTCCTTGCACACAAATACAAAACAATTAACATAACACTGAAAATACAAAGAGATAATGTTTTCAGTAAAATAATCAATAATATTAAATAATATTTAATTTTAAACTTAATATCAAACTGCTACTGAAACTAAATGTACAAGTTGACATAAATTTAAAATTTAACATAAAATTTACAGTTCAACATAAAATTCTTGTGTAAAATAAACACAGATACATGTCAACATAACAATCTTAATGGCAATAAAATGTACAATCTATCACAATCTATAACCTGAAACTAAAGGATGGTTTAAAAGATTCATTGGAAATAAAATGTAATTCAACAAAATAAACTCGTCACAAATGAATGATGCAACTGAAAATAAAATCTCATGTAAAACAGAGGGGTGTTTAACATAAAACTGCTGAAACTCGTTAAACAAAACATCACAAGAATAAAATTTTTACCTTAAAAAAGATCTATGCGACAAAACAAGGAAAATGAATAGGCCTACACAGTTTAATGCTACGTAACAGTTTGTAATGCAAAAAACCAAAAAAAACACATCTGACTGCTCAAAACAAAATGCTACAATGTTACTTAGAACCTTTTGTAACTAAATGTATGACTAGGGAGTACTACAACAACTACACAACCGCAAAAACATAGAATTACATTCACACACATCTTGGAGACACATACTCTCAGATACTCGTACGCACATACACTCGGGGAAAAAAGCGCATACAGATAGGCATGCACACAGGGTTCCGGACAATTCCCCCGGTCAATTCCCCCCGTCAATTCCCCCCTGGTCAATTCCCCCCGGTTAATTCCCCCCCATTAAAACAGTTTATAACACACCAAATTTTTGTTTGTGACAATTTATTTAAAAACTTATAACTCCAAAACCAAATTTCCTGTCACACTATCGCAAAAGTTTACAAAACACTGAATAAAGGAAAACCGTGTCTATCGCAAAAGTTTACAGAAAAAATCAATAAAATTAAATAAAATGTTAATCGTAAACTTAATGTCAAACTGCTACTGAAACTAAATGTACAAGTTGACATAAATTTAAAATTTAACTAAAATTTACAGTTTAACATAAAATTCTTGTCTAAAATAACAGATACAAGACAACATAAAATTATTGGAAATAAAATGTACAATCTATCACAAACCTGAAACTGTCAGGATAGTTTAAAAGATTCATATGAAATCAAATATAATTCAACAAAATAAACTCGTCACAAATTCTTGATGCAACTGAAAATAAAATCTCAATTAAAACTGAGTAAAGTTTAACATAAAACTGCTGAAACTATTAAACCAATTATCACAAGAATAAAACCTTTAACTTAAAAAGATCTAATTGACAAAACAAGGAAAATGAATACACAGTTTACTGCTACATAACAGTTTGTAATGCAAAAAAACAAATAAAACCACATCTGACTTCTCAAAACAAAATGCTACAATGTTACTTAGAAGCTTTTGTAACTAAATGTATGACTAGGGAGTACTACAATAACTACACAACCGTAAAAACATAGAATTACATTCACACACATCTTGGAGACACATACTCTCAGATACTCGTACGCACATACACGACGCGAAAACAAAAAAGGCATACAGATAGGCATACACACAAACTCACACACATACAGCCTACACACACACACATGTCTACACAACTGTTCACCCTCGTTTCCACTCTTACATTACAGTAGTACTTACAAATACTTTACAATATGCTTCAGCTCACACCGGGTCACTTGTAGACTCAACGTATTGTGATCTCTACAAGTCATTATGCAATTCACACAGCCTCACAGCTAGATCTAATGAATATTTATGAGGTGACTCTACAAGGCATATGTAATTCACAAAACGTCACAGCTAGATCTAATGAATATTTATGAGGTGGCTCTACAAGGCATTCGTAATTCACAAAACGTCACAGCTAGATCTAATGAATATTTATGAGGTGGCTCTACAAGGCAGCATGGTCTTTGTAGGTCAGACTGTATGGATGAGAAGTGAATCAGACAGTCACTGAAAGACCTGGACCATTTAAGCAAACACGTGGCTTCATCAATATTTGTGACGTTATTTATTCATTCATTGCTTATTTATACTTAACAGCCATTAGGTTTCTATGGTTACAGAATTAAATGACAATAGGCATCCATCACTCAGAGACAATAGGTCTGGCACATCAGATGAGGAAATTGGGAGGCCAACATATTTACAGCAGGGCCACCCTAGCTAACATGGGGCCAAACAAATATCATGGGGCCAAGCTAATGTGAGAGACCTGCTAACATGAGGCCAAGGTAATAGGAAGGCAAGTCGTCTCAAGCGCCTCTGTGTGAGAGAGCGCGAGGATCGAGGTTCGCTCCCAATGCTGGCTTATTTCAGAGATTTAAATCTCGGGCTAGCACAGTCTGTGCATGGGGACTTCAAATGTCGCTGCACCCAATCAAATGGGCAGTGGTGGTGAAGGATCTCACCTGATCAATTCATTGAAAGGCCATATGGTCCCTATATAAAATAGAGTAGATTTACATTTAATATGGGGCCAGCCTAATATGGTCAGCCCAATACAGGGTCGCCCTAAGTTGGGGGATCCTAATAAAGGGTAACCCCCAATATGTCTATTCCAGTCATTCAATAATGACAAGCTAAGGCAACGTCTGTGAAATACCCAGAAAAGCAGCAGAAAATGTTGAATGTATACTGTTAATTAAACCTTATCCCCGAAGCAAGCAATCAAAGCATGCTGAGAAAACAGCAAACTTATAGAAACAGTAAAATAGTTGGAACATTATGACTTCATAGACTTGTGAGGTCATAAGGCAGTAAAATGACAAAACCTTTTGTCATAATTTGAAGAAAAAACTTTTACACTATGTTCAAGACATTTACGGTAAGTAAGTTTTAAAGTAAGTTTTAAACTAAGTTTCCACAGTTCTATAGGTAACTTTCTCAAACTGAAGAAAAGGAGAATTAAACAAAGACAAAATGAAGAAAAGATTACCGTAACAAATGGTGCATAGCCTGTTTCTTAGAATGATGAAAACCAATTAAAATAAGTGGCACAGTATTTTCATATTAAAACAAAGAGACAGATATTTAAACAATGGTCTTGGAATATGTTTTCTTAAACTGAAGAAACCGGGTAAAATTCAGGTCAATCTCGATATCAAAAACGCAAGCCAAAATGCAGCAACCTCCAAGACCCAAAAAAACCAATGTGGCAATGAACAAGAGGTCACATTAAACACTCACCACACTACATTGTAACAACACACTGGCCACATGAACAACAACCTTCACAACACCCACAACAAGTGGCCACTAATCATAATTATAATCTCGAGATTTCCCTGGTGCCCAATAAAGCGAAGTTGCAGGAAACAGTTTATTCACAGGCGCTCAGTCAAAACAAACTCAACAGGCAGGTAAGGTTCCAGGTCAAGCTTCAAAGAGTCAGGCAGGTAGTGTTCAGAGTCTAAGCAGTGAGAAAGAAAGGTAAAGGGAAGAGGAGGAATCAGGGAAGGGTTTGTGGAAAAGGAACATTTCCAGTTCTCAGTGAAAGAATACTGCAGTGTAACAACAGTGGTCACAACAGCAGCAACAACAATGAGATAATCACTGGCCAAAATGGCTGGGTGCTACATTCCAGTGCTAAAGAACAGTTTTTGAAAGCACTCCTGAATTTCGGATTCTTTAAAGCCAGAAAGTTTAATTGGCTGGTTTAACTTTTCAAAGCTTGCATCCATAGGCGTAGGGGGAATTTCAGTGGTAGGGGGGCAAGATTTTATTTTTGCCCGAAAAATATAAATAACGAATAACTGGTGTCTTGCATTTATAGTCGCTCACGTCTCTCTAGAACACGATAGAGTTTCTGTTCTCGCGTCTAACAAGTCTCAATAAAATGTCTTTCATCTGCAGTTGACCCCAGTTGTAGTTGCACGTTCAATGTTGATAATCAAACGATCATTGAGCCTATCTTGAGTCTTGACCCATGGTTAGGGAGAGGCCTATAGTAGAAATTCTCGAAGTCATGGAAGCCGTAAAGTCCGTGATTTTCGGCATTTGCCGTGATTTTCCCCAAATGCCGTGAATTGCCTTGATTTTCTGAAAAATTTTTGACATATGCGTCGCAGTTTTACATACGAGAACTTGGCGCTACGTGTGTCTACAGACTACAATTGCAGAAACTATGTGCCAAACGTTGACTGACACTTAGGCCGTTAGGCGTAGGCCTAGCGTGACAATACACGGCAACAGCGCGTCGCTGCTTGATCTATGTTATAATTATTAATATGATTAAGCCTACATCGATTAGATCTTGGTAAATACAAGCATGATTTGAAGGAATTGAAGCAGGACGTTTCATAGCGAAGCGTTCGTTTCTTTCTTATTTACGTTATTGTTTGGTCGGATCATAGCAAAAAATGCGTTAAGCCTTTTTCATGCCCTGAATTTGCCGTGATTTTTGCCCGTTTTTACAAAATGCTACCATGAATTTTGAACTTTTTTGCCGTGAATTTCTACTATCCCTACCCATGGTGCTGTGCAGATATGTTTTCATCTTCCGAAGTCCACTGAACGCCCGTTCTAAAACGATCTGAACGATCGTTCTGAAACTATTTGAACCATCATTGGAACGATCTGAAATTTCTGCACTCAAAATTTGGGGGATCCGGCCGAAATTCGTTTGGGGGATTCGGGTTTTGGGGATTCGGGCAGCACCCGAGCCAACATGTTGGATGCTATAAGTGACTAGCTAATTATTCAGTAGCCTACACCAATGAATAAAGCTGTAAATATTATGGTGGTTTGCGAGCTAGTACATATTCCGATTCGGGCAAGTTGGAGCTGGCAGATCGCGCTGTGTGCTACCGATTGCTGAACTTCTAATTGTTTGTTCAGCATTTACCCTGGAACTTCTTGCCCGAAAAACAGGAATGCCCGAAATTTGGGGGGGCATTTGCCCCCTCTGACCCCCCGCCTCCTACGGCTATGCTTGCATCACCAATAGGTCGTAATGCAGATTAGCAGGTCTAAAACAGCATTTGGCAGGTGTACATCAAGACCTTTCTTAATTAATATTAATTAAGATTAACATGACGTGCCATCAGTTCATGCTTAACCATTTTAAAAGAAAAACAGTGCCACATAAATGCCAAATAAACAATTATACTGCAGACTTAACAAATACAGAATTCATAGTGGCCACTTTTAAACAACATTCACAAGTAAACATCAATCATCCAGACATCATATTCATTGGACCCATAGCAGAACCACATCTGGTGCAAACAGGTGGTTGGTTAGCTATGAGTCCAACGCAGACCTAATGAACAAGGCTGTTCCGAAACTAGAAAATAACAACAACACTCAACACTGGCCACTAGAAAACAACACACACTCGTACAACACATCACAAACATTTCTGTAGCACCACTAATCGGAAACCGAAGTTATAGCTTCTAAGTAAACCACAGAACAAGAAGAACAGCAGCCCAAAGCACCGAGACAAGAAAAGTGTTTCCAGGGCATTTTACTTAAGCCCACTGCTAAAAATTCACCGAATCAGTTCATGCAGACGAAACACCTTTTCTATTCGAGTCAGGTGAGTGCAGAAGCCCGAATTCATGCAAGGCCAACAGAAATACCCAGAGTTCCAAAAAGCAGCAACCCGTAACGGATGCAGCCTGCTTGAACAGCAGCATGTGCTGTCGATGAGCATACCTGGATAGCTGCGAACGACCTCCCGTGGCATCCCATAAAATCTCCTATGTGCTGACGGAAATATAAAGAGTCTCAGAAATAGAATGTCAACAATTACCAAAGCCTTACATATACAACCCAAATCTCTAACCTCTGACCGCTAATCTGTCTGACACGAAGACTATTAGTACACACAGTTGCAACTGGGCCACAGGGAAGTGAAGAAGAGAGTAGAAAACAGTACAATGGTGTCATTTGATTCATGAATGATGGACTGCAGAGGAGAACAGGGCTCGAACAGCCTAAGGATAAACCAACAAAGAAGAAGAACAAAGAATAATGCGGTACGGTAAGGGTAACTGATTATTTACCCACACCGATCTAATCTAGAAGCTTCTATATAGCTACTTAAAGAAACACAAATGATAGTCACTCTAATAAAGCTACTTAAATGAAACAATGGACATCGAACAATAGTCACTCTTAAGTGAACGCACTAAGCACACATTCATTCATTCATTCATTCATTCCGAGCATTTATATAGCGCCCTTCAAGGAACCTACTCAGAGGCACATGAAGAATTTGAAGGAAAACCAGCAACCTATTACGATTGTTTTGATCTTAAGATCGAAGATTCAAAGTTTCTTACAAGTGAAGCACTAACACTCTAGCAGCAAGTTTCCACGTTTATACGATGCAATGAGTTTTGAACCCCAGACAATTACCCGGTAGGTAGAAGACTGATGCTTGCTGCCTTGTTGTAGTTGTCTTGTAAGGCGCCCTTGTAACGGCATGGCCGTGTTACGGCGCCATAGAAATTGTCGTAATTATGTTGCCTACATTGCACATACTCCAAAGTATGCTTTATTTTAATCACCAATTTCATATCAACGTCATAACTGTCTCATTCAATATTTCATAAACTCTCAAGTTCTCCAGTACTTTATTTCAATTTATGAAGATAATTAATATTGTTTTTTTAAATACCTTTGAAACTACTGCATAAATATTTATTTGATCTTGATCTTGACAAGTGCAGTTTAACGTTGCCTCTGTAGCACTGCACTATACCACTCCAACAAACCAGAAACAGGTCACTGAAGTGAAAATCTTAAATTTACGTTTCTCTTCTTGAAATAACTTATACAGGTAAAAGTACATCTAAAGCCATACACACAGCAAAGTTGCAGAGCATTTAGTCTGACCAGAAAGAGTGAACTAGCATCTGCCAGCATTATCGGCACACACGAGGCCTTCCCATAAATGGCATGGCCCCCATTCAAACAGGCAGCAGCGGAAATGATCTCACCCGATCAATTCATCTCACCCAATCAATTCACTGATAAATGACCAGGGTCGAGGCACTACGGTCGCTATAGAAAAACAAAACGTGTGCATTTACATTTTACAATCACAATGTTGAGCTCCTCTTCTTACCTAGATAGGGCGCCACTGGCGTTGAACAGGTTCTGTATTTGGGTTCAGCAAAGGCATCGTCAAGCGTAGGCAAGTGGGCACGAAGTTCAAGATCACGAGAAGGAGCTGCACAAAAACAGAAACATATGATTATGCACTCTGGCTATAGACAAAAGCTTTGGATTCAAGTTCTGAGTTACACCCAAGTTCTGAATTACACCCAACTTCTGATTTAAACCCAAGTTCTGAATTACACCCAAGTTCTGAGTTACACCCAAGTTCTGAATTACACCCACATTCTGAATTACACTCCAAGTTCTGAATTACACCCACATTCTGAGTTACACCCACATTCTGATTAAACCCAAGTTCTGAATTACATTCCACATTCTGAGTTACACCCACATTCTGATTAAACCCAAGTTCTTAATTACACCCACATTCTGAGTTACACCCACATTCTGATTAAACCCAAGTTCTTAATTACACCCACATTCTGAGTTACACCCAAATTCCGAATTACATCCACGTTCTGATTTAGATCCAAGTTCAGATTTAGATCCACATTCTAATTTAGATTCCATTTCTGATAGTCTAATTTACAATGCTTTCTTGTAGGACGTTTCCTCAGGATTTTCACAGAGATACAATGGTTTATAAATATATTCGCAATACAACTTACAAATTGTCTGCATGCTTTGTTTAATGGAAGCCGTCAACAGATAACAACTGCTGGAGATTAGATAAATCCATGAATTAACACAACACAACAACTCCCAGCGAAAACAGACCAAAGGATTAGTGTGACAGTATACAATACATTGCCTGGACTGGTTTGGCGATAGCTCACAGACTCTCTACAATATGCAATGTAACTGATAGCGGTGTGTCTATCTGATTTTGGACCAATAAACGAATATAATAATAAGACAACTGTATTCTGATATCGCCCCTTCTTCCAAAGCTCAAAATAGCACACGACCATATGACAGAACATTGATGGCGCAGAGCAACTGTGGGTGAAGGACTTGCTCAAGGTCCTCATACATGGCGTGAATATCCTCGGGCGAGGATTGAACCCGTAGCTCTCTGAGTTACAGGCCAAACGGTCTGTCTAATCAAGTGCCAACAGTGGTGTACACACTAGCTGATATCTAACCATTCACGCAACACAATACCAAAACCTTTTCTCATTACAAAACAGCTCCTATCCACAGAATTTCACCATCAATCTGACTCACAAGCAAATATCGGGGACTCGTATCTTGTCTTGTACGGTGGCTCGACAGAGGCTGACGGAGTGCGAGAGGCACTGCGAGGATCGAGGATCAACGGCTCTTGTTTCTTCTTCTTCAGTCCTTCTAGAATGATCTTAGCAGCACCAGAGTCCGGTATCTTCGATAGTTCCATGATTTCTTTCTCTATCTTCGGGTCGACCTTTGTTTCGTCGTCGTCATCGTTGTCGATGTCATTCTGAAGGTCACCGTGAAACGACCCTGATCCAGATTTCCGACGATATCTGTGTTCTCGGACTAATTGCAAGAAAAACAAAACATCTAATGTACTTTTTCGTGATAATAGATAACTAAAACAATAAATAAACAGCAAGAAATGCAGCAACTGCAGTTTAAACAAATGGTGATGCATTCATCTGCACAATGTTCTAAGTGATTGCTGTGAATTTAAGTATAAATTCTATACACAAGCACAAGCACACAAACAAATAACACACACGCACACATCCACACAGGCACACATCCACATTCACACAGGCACATCCACACAGATATGCAGGCACATCCAGAGGCACATGCACACAGGCACATAAGCACATGCAGGTCACAGACAAATCCAAACAAACACATCCACACACACACAGACACATTCACACAGACACAGACACACAGACACACAGACACAGACACACAAACACAGACACATTCACACAGACACATCCACAAACACACAAACACAGCCATACAGTCACATAGATGCATCCACATGTACATATACAGCTTAATGTCATTCAGGTCTGAGTCAACTTGCTTATCTACAGTAGTCAGGCTTCTGCTTTACAAGGCATATTTTTTCGACCAGGTTTCTTCAACAGATTATGACCTGACTGGTTTCAGTTGAAGCAATCATCAATCGATGCCTTAAATACAATCAGGACTTTCACTCACAACTGAAAACACTGCTTTTTCACAAATCCTATCCCGATTCCTCCTCTTCCCCTCACCTCCCTCACCGATTCAACTCTAAACACCACCCACATTAGCAGTCTGCCTGTCTGACCCTTTGGATCTTGACCCTCTGCTTAGTGATTCTGTTTTGATTAAGCGACTGTGAATAATCTGGTTCCCACGAATTGGCTTTTTTTGGGTGCTGTAAAAATTTCGAGATTTACGATTACAGCTTTATAACAGTCTTTAGATCAGACAAGATTAGATACACACATACATCTCACGCAAACAGATTCTTAGTAAATGGTTCACACATAGCAATAAAATCGTAATCACAAACTCCATATTTCTAAAGCACCACTTGACAGCTAAATGCAGGTTTCGTCTAAGTTGAGAAAGATTGATTTTGCAGAGGATCAGGCGAGTCAGGTTAGGAATTCATATACGTAACACAAGCCTTCACATATGCACTTCTCATACTCAAAGTAAACTCTTCTTTTTGACTGCACTAGAGTCTGGAGCACCTCTGAGTAGTTGTCTTGAAGAGGTGCTATATAAATCACTGAATGAATGAATGTATATATGCAGGCAAACATTCATTTCATTTAGGAGATTTATATAGGGCCCCTTCAAGGTTATCTACTCAGGAGCACTCCCAACTCAACCCTGGCTAAAGAGAACAGTCTTAAGGTGGGAATAAAACGTGGTGGCAAGGACACTGTGCACCAAGCGAAGAGCCACAGGAAGTCCATTCTAAATTGCAGGGCCAGCAAACAGAGAAAGCATGGCACTGCCTAATACAAGTCCGCAAGTGGGGGACAAGAAGCTCATGCCTGCTCAGGAGCGTGCCATGGCGCTGGACGTTCAGGAGCTCTACTCTAACTGCATAAATCCTACTCACATAATTACTATAAACAAACTAAGCTAAGCTGCTCAGTGCAAGAAAGACATTCCTATGCGTACGCAGTTCTGGATAAGCGGCAGCTGGAGCTGGAGGAGCTGGGAAGTCGTCTCGTTCGATCGGAAGAACGTGGCTCTTTTCCTGGCGATGAGCATCAGGCAACTTTGATAGCTGGATCGGTTCCTGGGTCTTGATTGGTCTGTATGGCTCCGAGTTCCTTCTCATTGGAAGGAAAGAGTTGGTCACTGACAGCAAACAGAAACCATAAATTACTGAAACTGAAACAGTAGGAACTATTTTGCTTCAACTACAATGGCAAAAACTCTGAGTCACCAAACCTGAAACAGTACAAGCTCCAAGATAACGAAAACAAAGCAGAACCACAAAGCTGTTAAAAGAAGAGTTGCTTGAGTTAAAGTGAATTCGCTATGAATGGAGTTTCTAATAGTTGTTCTCTTAGTGCATTATGCATATCATACATTGTTCAAAGGAAACTTGTATGAATCATCAAACTAGGAAACAGATCACGTAGTCTGTTCGTTTATTTACCTAATTAATTAATGACAGAAGTAAATAAGCATACAGTTAAATTACTTAAATATTTTAATTTAGTGCTCTTTAAAATTTCTCTCAAGTGATGAAATATAGGTAGCTGGATTCAATTCAATTCAATTCAATTTATTTGTCACAACACAACGGTACAGTTATTCACATAATGGGATACACAAAGTGCTGGCTTAACATAAGAATCATTCTGGAAGGGGAAAAAAGCTCAACTGAGCTTATCGAGTCCACCTTACAATGTAGTTCAAGGACAGCAATTAAATAACCATCAAGAAGTGAGATTCATTCTAACTATGACATGTATCGAGTGATTAGTAACAAATTTTCAGTTTCAGAATGCATCATTCAATGTGGTGCTTCAAACCACCATGTCAGATCATGATATTCCATGATATTCCATGATCATCCCCTAATGGCAAAGGCATAGGAGGCAATGGCCTTATAGAAGTTCTAGGATCATTTTAGTATTAATATTATTATTATCAACAAAATCAGAAAACTACTACATAATAGCATGACGGCTACCATACATGGTGGAAATAGAAACAAAAATATCAAATTACCGCTGTAAACCTCCACCCACAAAACAAAATGTAATTACAATGATAATTACAAAAAGAGAAAAATCAACAATCTAATAAACTGGGCAGCAGCACTACTCTTTTGAATTTGTCCTGTTTTTAACTGCTATCAAACAATGAAGTTATATGACTTGTCACAACTGACAGGTAAACTATATTTAAAGATTTATTATATTTCAAGAAAACTATTTTATCTAGCACTACATCGACTGACAGTATACTAGACTCCAAGCATTATTATATTTCAAAACAAACATATTACCAAGCACACTTCAAGAAGAATCTTCTCAAAGGCAAATAATCAGTTCCAATCAATAAACAAAGAACAATACACAAAGAACAATAAACAAAGAACAATAAACAAAGAACCAAAAATGGAAAACGAATTTACACTGTAAACTCATTACATTCGTGGCCCTTGTCAGCCATGTTGAGAACCACATAAGTACAAAGTTTTGTTATTATGGTGTCATTTGCTGAAGCTGAAATAAATCTGACTGTGTTCTTGATTGCACTATAGCAGAATTCACGTCATAATAAGCCACGTTATAGTGCGTCTACTGTGTATCAACAAACAACCATTTGCTGAAAACCAATTACAAGCATCAAGATAACAGTGATTGGAACTATTTAAAATTCCTTATCTAAGCAATTTACATACCGATTATTTGAAGAAATCCTGCACCACAAGAGAGCATCCATCAAAGCACAAACAAACACCAGTGAGAGAAAAGCCAGAGGAAATTGACGAAGCAAATTCATCCAACAAACATGTGCGAGTGTTCTGATGTATGTATTATTATTAGGGTGCGACCAATTGGCATTTTTTGCCGATATCCGAATGCGGATATTTGGCCTGCTTTTCCGCTGATTCCGGATCCAATCTGATTAAATTGGCAATACTCATTTTCATTTGGTTCTATAGGCACTGTTTGTTACTGGAAAGCCTGACTGTCCGATATTTTGCAATTTTATTATTTTACACGGACTTTCAATATTTAAGATTAAAATTACTGTAGGAGGTCGCCAAAACAGGCTTCTATTTTTGTATTAATGAAAAAAGGAATTGTTTTGGTCAAAAATATTACTTCCTTTGGTATTTGGATCGGTAGTCTTGGTATGCACTGATTCTGATTAACCAGTCTAGGGCAAAAATTGGTGTAAAACAATTTCCGATTAAGAATCGGTCACACCCTAATTATTATGCATTTATTAAGCACCACTATGTAATTCATTCATTCATTCATTCATTCGGGAATTTATATAATGACCAAGCATCAATCGATGGCGCTGAGCAATTGTGAGTGAAGGATATTCTCAAGGTCCCTAGATAGTAATCATCTCGGGGAGGTTCGAACTCCCACTCTCCGTGTTAAAAAGTGAGTGCTCAAGCCAATCCGTTACTGCATTCCAAACGTGACAGACCATCAGCTTTCTACATGCAAGTCTGACTGAGGCAAGAGTAGCTCAGTGGGATCCATGTGCCTGGTGATGTGTGACTGTACTGCAAGAGGCACTGGAGCATGAGATAATTAGTCTCTATGTGTTATTACTGAAAGTGTCAATCCTAATGGTGTGATCACAGCATGCATTTCAAGTAGATCACCAGATCACTAACAATCCCGACCAATCGGCTCAACAAATGTCAGGCATTTCTCTCGATCAAAAACGAAAGAAAAAATTGTTAAAAATTAGAAAATTAACATTTAAAAAAATATTTTTAAAATCCTTATGCAAGATTTTTAGAAAGACTTGTTTGCTTGTCTTTCAGTCTCTGTCTGTCTGTCTGTCCGCCCCGTCTGTCTGTGCCCTCGTCTGTCTGTCCGTCTATCTCGTCTGTCCGTCCGTCCGTCTGTCTGTCTGTCTGTCCGTCTGTCTGTTTGTGGTCCTCAAAGGCAGCACGGTCTACATATTTTTCACAAAAATAAATAGCAGAAGGTAAATAATCTTTCGCTGTCTCTTCTAGACGTGCCTTTCTTCGTTGGCTTCTTGATGTCCGTGCGAACCTTCCGGTAACTGAATCCATCTGCACACAACAGAACAACCAAACGATCAAGAGAACATCACCACATCAGACCAGCACACAGGCAAACAGACAGACATGCATCGACAGGCACACACGCAAGCAGGCATACAGGCAGGCAAACACACGAACATGGACAAAGCAGGCAGGCGTACTACAGGAAGGCACACACTCTTCCTGTCACACATACAGTTATTCAGAAAGGCAAGCAAAGAGGAAGGTACACACGAAGGCAGGGACACAGACATGTATGTGGGCAGGCAAGTAGTCAGACAGGCAAATAAATATGTAGATAATGAAGGAGGCAGACGACCGATAAGATTGATAGATCACAACAATCAACCAATAGTCGCAGAATATCAGTCACAGAAGTACACAAACATAGACTCAGACATTCTGAAAGGCAGACAGACACAAACGGTCACACAGACAGAGGCAGACAGTCAGAATAGGACAAAGCACCCATCCAGACTGACATCAACCCACGCACACACTGCCAGCACGTGGCCTCCCTCCCTCCCTCCCTCTCTCCCTCTCTTCCTTCGTGCCTTCCTCCGGAAGTACCAGTCGGATTTCTGTGTACACTGTAGCAAAAAACTCCTCCCATCTTAGCTCGGCAGAGGCATATTGTGTGCGCTCTTGAGAGCAATATAAGCCGGCATCAGACACTTCGGATGACCTCAGTAAAGGAAGAGTTATAGCAAGGTCATCATCATCACCACCACCACCACCACCATCATTTTCACACAAGGTAAGTATAATCCCTCAGGAGAAAAAAACTTGTCCTGGAAACAGTTAATATCATCCGGCATGGCTACGTTTCATCCAATTCTGGCAAGTCATCATCGTCATTGTCATAATCATCATCATTACCATTATCGTCATAAATTATTATTATTATTACTATTATTATTATTCCTATTACTATTACTAATATAATATTATCATTATTATTAGGCATTTATTAACCACCACTATCTAATAACCAAGCATCAATCTAAGCGCTGAGCACTTGTGACTTGCTCACGGACTCTACACAGTAAGCGTCTCAGAGGAGGAGCATGAAATCGAGGTTCCAGTGTAAGCCTATTCCAACCACATTAAGTGTGTGACACTACTAGGCATTACTCTTCAGAATGTAAGGTTAAACTCTTAGACAAAAAAGATACAATTAAGGCAGACAACCAGGAGCCTTTTAAACATTCAAAGATCAATAGGACCGCCAACTGTTCCAATCAATGAAACTGTAAAACCCATTACCAGTTCTTTTGTCAAAGGTCAGCATGTTTATCTCCCTTATAACTAAGCACATCTGTGGCACAATAAGTTACAAATTAAAACAAAATAATAACAACTACTAAATTAATATTAATAATAAAAACATAATAATAACAACAACAATAATAATATTAGCAATAATAATAATAATAATATTAATTCAAACCGACAAGTACGCAGTAAGATTACATGATATAGCAGTAACAGATGATAACAAGTTTAACAGGAGACAAATTTAACTGCATAGCAGCCTGCAAGGCGACGATCTGTTCTACTGCTCATTTAACCATCGCCCCTAGGGTGTTGAAGGCTGAGTCAACCTCATGGGGCTAGCGGGTATCGAACCCCATCCTCATCTTCGTGCCAGCGTGTTACCATTCAACGCACTCCTCGCCCCATTAACACTCACCCGGTCTGTGGTAGTGGAGTGGCGGTTTTTCCTTGATGACTGGATTAATGGATGGACCTCGTTTGAAATCGTCTTTCTTCTCCAGGTATGACGTCCGAAAGAACTTGCCAAAACTCAGCTCTCCACGCCGAGAACCGATGCTGCCATTGGAATCCTGTTAAACCAGTACAATGCAATCCAGTACAATACAATACAGTACAATACAATATATACTACAATACAATAATACAATGCTATACGATGCTATACGATGGATGGACCTCGTTTGAAATCGTCTTTCTTCTCCAGGTATGACGTCCGAAAGAACTTGCCAAAACTCAGCTCTCCACGCCGAGAACCGATGCTGCCATTGGAATCCTGTTAAACCAGTACAATGCAATCCAGTACAATACAATACAGTACAATACAATATATACTACAATACAATAATACAATGCTATACGATGATTTACAACACAATACAGGACAATACAGTGCAGTAAAGCAGGGGTCTCCAAAGTACGGCCCGCGGTCCACATCCGGCCCGCTAAGGCCTTTAATTTGGCCCGCGGAACTCTCCTTGAAGAAACAAACTTGTCTGATGAACATTTGAATGCCTTACTTATGATTGGAACCACTCACTTTGAACCACAGTTGGATAGAATTATTTCAGAAATGCATCAATTTCATGCTTCGCAAACTAACAGGACTAACGAGAAACCATCTTAATTGATTGATTTCTGCATTGAAATTCTGCACTGCATCAGACCTCAGGAATAAATAGTCTGTTTAAAGTTATTCATTCGCGGTTTTTCTTCGGAGTTTTGGCCCATGGAGCTTTAGAAAGTCAGCAATGCCCCCCGCTGGAAAACTTTGGAGACCCCTGTTCAAGTACAATACAGAAACCACAAATAGCACAATATGGTTCAACACAACACAATACTGGGGCATAACTGATGCAACTCTGAAGAACAGTGTATATATTGATTGATTGATTGATTGATTAAGATTAATTGAAACAGTAGACCACAGCATGGTACAACACAGTCGTTCAGATATGCTGCTGATAAGAAACTGCCATTATCTGATTTGTTCTTCCTCTATGTATCAGTTTCTCCATCTCTCCTTATTTATCGGTTTCAATATATCTTCGCCAAGACAGGCCACGCATTACATAAGACGCGGTTGGCATGCGTTTTTTACTTACTTTCATCAGCAAATGTGCAATCCACATTTGCATTTGCTTAGTACAAACATTCTCTTGTATGCAGCCCAGATGGGATGTGTTAGAGCTCTGGGGAATTACGACTACTGGAGAAAAACCTCTCTTTCGACGTATCTCTAGGGTTGTCCTACTGCTCCTTCGTTCGACATTGGTTGCACAAAACGTTTTATACACATCAACGCTAAGTGACGCCAAGTCTGCCTCTTCAAAACCCGCTTCTACTTTCTTACTTATTAACACGGCCGCCTGTGACAACTCACTGCTCAAGCAACTGGTTTTCTCTAGGCTTTGAACAAATGCATGTATGTGTGCATGCATGCATTTGGTTATTCATTTCATGCCTTTTAACAATCTAACAACTTTGTTCTGTATGTATGTATGTAACTAAACATACTACAGAAAAAAGCCATAATGTATGTATTACTAAATCTCCTATCAACACCCACACTGACTTATATGTATTTACAACTTAAATTTCTGAATGAGATCTCAGAAAAATTTGTTCAAACTAGTATATTTTATGTATCAATACCACATATTTAGGCCTCCTCCCACAAGCTTTTTCAGCCTACTTTAAACCAACACTGTACTAGAGCATTCTACTCTTTTTAGAATTCTCTCAGAGCCTACATAAGTCATATTTGCTAGAACGAATACCAGAAAATTTTCTATAAAATACCAGGGTCCCCTCATATGGAATAGCATTACCAGAATGTATTATATGCAGCCATGAGTCTAGCCTCGTTTAAATCTAAAATCCGTGCACACACAATAAAAAATGTTAAATAACATTGCAATTATTAGTTCTTACTTGGTTTTAGTGTTTTTCTTTTACTTTAAGGCCGAGGGAAGCTACCTCGACGCAGTTATTTCTGAATCTCCAAGCTACTGCCACTTCTAATTACTTACCACTACTAAGATTTCTTAATATAGTTTTGTAATTAGGCCCCCATCCAGCGGGATTATTCCCTTCGGGTAAGCCCATTGCTCCCTTATCTATGCACTGATATTTGTATATTAATAATGATTAACCTTGTGTTTAACTGCTGTGAAACATTATTGTTTTGTTCTTGTTCTTTTGGTTTTGGGATCAATAAACGAATTGATTGATTGAATTGATGTATATGTATATATGTATGTATGTATGTATGTAGATTATGTATGTATGTATGTATGCCTGTAAATTTTAATTGGTGTAAACTTTTGCATGTGATATCGTCCTACGGGTATGGGGTGTGATGGGAGAAAACCTAAATGAGATCTGTGAATTCATGTATACGGCTATTTAAATTTACAGCATGCTTTACCACATGTGCTGTACCATAAGAAATGTCAAAAATAGTGTTACTGAAAGCTACCACAAAAAAACTCTAACCTTTGAATGCGAAAGAGCTGAACCAGCCGGGCTTACACTTCGACAATGCGCCTATGGTTAGACACAAACAAAACTGACTGCAACAAAAATAAGTCAAAAACAATTCTAAAATCTCAACTTAAAGAAAAGGAAAAGATGGCAACAACAAATGAAAAGATAGCATCTTCTACTATACTTTTCCTTTTGTTTGCAATCTTTTACTTTTCTTTTGAAACACATTTCAGCAGACAATTGTTTATTAGAATAGCAGAAAGCACTTAGAATGCAGAAACGGCGTTAAAGAAGAAATCCAAAACAACAATACCCTGCTAAAAACACAATTACTTAAACAAACATTTCTTTCCACTATTGTGTGCTCCACCCCAACACAGAGCCCATAATCAACTAAGCTTCCGCCTGTAACCTCGTTTTAACATAACCTCCTGATAATACGCCGCCTGATAAGCTGGTCCCAGTGTATAAGCCAAATCATTTGTACTACAGTTAATTCAATTAAAGCGGTGATGTGGTGGACTGGTACTTACAAACTGCTGCGACCCTGGCGTCAGATAACCTCTGCTATCGGCATCTGCAACAAAAACAAACAGTTCCCACGACAATGGAACTACATCACATGAACCTCAAAGGCACGGTAACGGAGGTAGGGTAAGGTATGATCACAGGAGGGGTAATAGAAGGTCATTATATTACGCCGCCTGTACAGCCTGGTTTTAGTCAGCTCCATCATTTCATGCCTTATGTGTTGTGTGTATGTATGTATGTATGTATGTATGTATGTATGTATGTATGTAAGGTGAGAGAAAGAGGAGGCTCGAAACCCATATGAGGAGGAGGCTCTGCATACTCTCCGCGTTACAAGGCGAGTACTCTTACCAATCAGCTATCAATACAATACAACTGATCTGTGACATAGCCCTTCTTACTAAGGTTGCCTCAAGCTCATAAGTGCACACACACACCTCGGCAGCGCAGAAGCAACTATATTGCAGAGCAATTATTGTGCTCGCAGGACTTGCTCAAGGTCCCTATACGCAGCGGCTTGAGGTGGATTCGAACCTGCAACCCTCCGGCTGCAAGGCACCGAACATACCCCTACACCACCGCGCCCCACGTGTCCCACAAACACAAAATATAAGGCGGCCTTCTGCAGTTCACTTCAATTCAGCAAAATACTTGGCATTGGTTATCAAAGTAAGCATCGGCCGAAGGTCACTTTCTACTGTCTTACTAAAACGAATACACACAAAATCCAGTAGCTTACTATTACCTAACTACACGCACATTAAACTATTAACTACATACAGATTAAACAATTTCTAAAAATGCAAAATTAAACTAAAATAAATTAAACTGATTTCGTATAAGAATTTAAACAACTGAAGCCGATAAAACTTAAATTATAACTGAAAATTAAAACGCTAACAATGGTGAGAAAATCAAATGACTAATTCATTAACCAAAATAACAATGGATGGATATAATTGCACGTTAAAACTGGACAAAAGGAGAGATACTGGAGATTGCAAACGAATGACATTTTCACCTAAACTGAGCAACAGATGCAAGGGACAGTAACAGCTGTTACACTAACAAAACCACGTAACGACAAACTAGAACAGCAGTCTCAAATATGAACAGCCGAATATCTGAGCAGAGACAATGGCGAACATAACATAACATAACATAAATGAGTATTTGTAAAGCGCAACTTCAAGAAAAAACTCATCAGTAGCACTCCCGACCCGACAACGAGAACCCTTGTTTCTAACAGAAGACTTGAAGCGCTTGCGGATCAGAGGAGACACGCTGACTAGCTCAGCTCTAGTTTTATGAGGAAGGTTGTTCCAGGCCACAGGACCAACGAAAGCTCCTGTGCTGAGTTGTAGAGGAACGAGCCCAGGGAAGAAGAACACCCTAATCGGTCGAACGAAGGGAAGGGACCTGCTACACTACACTATGTAATGTGTATGCTACAGGTATATACAAGTCCTTATCATCATTTGGCTGACTTACTGGAACAGCCAGTGACCTTTTCCAGATCCCTCGACGTATCCGGGGTTTCTGATGTTGAAAGCGATGACATCAAAAACATCAGCCTTCAGTGCCAATCACCATCATCAATCATCATCACCATTCATCAGTCATTGTTGAAATTCATCAATCATCATCATCATCATAGTCATCATCATCTTCATCAGTCCATAATTATAATCACCATTTGTGACATAATCATCATCATCATTGTCATCGCGATCATCATCATCATCATATCATCATTATCAATCATCATATCATCGTTATGAGGTCCAATGAAAGCCTCTTCTATCACTAGAATATAGCCAGCCATAAACCTCCAGCACCAAGGCAATAACAACAAACTTCTGAAGCTCCTGATTTGACAGAAAACGTTTCAAAGTCATACAAATAGCCCAGGTTTTGTATGACATTGACATACAAGTCCTTCACAACTATTCTGCTGGTGTTAAACAGTAGGCCTATACACTGTTAATACGTAAGTGTAGAATTTTTCTATACTTAAACTTTGTCAGATTTACAGGAAGGGCCTTAAGCCTAGATTGTGTCGAAGCTACATGGAAATCGATCACAGACTTTTATTAATCTGGTCATTATTGTACGGAGAATTGCGATATAATCTACCAATTTTCAAACTGTTGGCTTTCCATCTATTCAGAAACCGCCGGCTCGTCATAATTTTCTGCTTCAGTGTCAGAGGCCAACGACAAACGGTGATCAATCATCGACGAACAAATACCACAACATCGGGGGAAACGAAAATTCGTTAAAACCGAATATCGATCTATTATTTTCTGCTGCTAATTTCAATTAGCAACGGATCAATTGTTTCGGGCCTGATTGATACAATAGTAATTGCATTTCAACTGGGGCTTGTCCAACGATACTCACGAGAAGCGACCATCCACCGCTGCCTTGTGTTTGTGTGTATGATAGCGGCTCTGTGGAACTCATTCGATTAGATGCTAGAGCTGATAAACACTGGAAAACAGGGAAATACTGGAAAACAGGGAAAATAACTGGAAACTCACGGTCATAGGATGCGTCCGATTTGTAGCCAGAGGTCACAGAAATTGGAGACAGAGGACTGCGGCTGTCCGGAACATGGCCATCGCTCATGTAATCTTTGACTGAAAATCAGATCAGTTATTATTCATGTAATGTTTGCGTAAAAATCGGATCAGTTATTTATTCATTTAATCTTTAACCGACAGTGAGACTTCCACATCTACATTTGCATCATTGCAATATTCACAATACTATCCCGACTACTGCGCGGACACTGTATTATTGTGATATTTGTATTATTGTATTACTGTGACATTTGTACTACTGTACCGTTGCAATATTTTTATTATTGTGACATTTGTCGTATTGTATAATAGCATTATTTGCTAACACTGTTATTATATTATCTGTATTGTTATTTGTAGTATCATAGTCATAATGCAATATTCGTATGATTGTTATTGTGTAATTGTATTATCGTGTTGCACACTGAAAAATTCTATAAATATTCCACATCACAGAACAACAACCCGACTGCCACTCTAATTGGACAGAATGAAGTTGCAATACCGAGAGGATGAGAGTTACACAAGACCTAAGAAAGATATTATGAGGTTGATGGCTTCTTGCGAAAGGGCAAGAACCGCATCTTGTACGAGTAACCAAAGCCACTCCTGGCAGAAAACGATCTCCTCAAGACGAGACTTACGACCAGCGATTCATTTCCATTGGACTGGAAATGAAAGGAATTCACGACAACCGCTCATCCGAGTTTACGACACCGTCACACCGCAAACACGCCAAATTGCGAACACATATGCGTCTCCGCGCTACGTGGATGTTTACCGGCCACTGGTCGAGGGATTTCCACAAGTGTCCGATGGAAACGACAGGGATGATGACGACGACGACGATGCGAGATGGCTGCGGAATCTGAAGAAGCGAGCCATTTGTCATCCGCCTCCGAAGCCAAAATCGCGGAAACTGGAATAGACGACTCTTTGAATGCCATCGCGAGACCCATAAAACACGGACTGTGGAGTCTGTTTTAATTTCCGTACCGGGAATCCGCGACGGCGGAGTGAAGTGAAAACACGTTACTTGGAAGTCGTGTATGCACGCACTGTGGAGTGCTGTAAATAGCGATTCGTGCTTTGTATTGACGTCTCCAGACAAATGCCGAGATAACGGATTGAGGGCAAAAACTAGGTTTATAACGATGACTGGGATCTGTAATAAACGCCCTAATGGTGTAGTGTAAGTTTATGTTTGCTTGCTGGCATGGAGAGGGAGAGGTACCGATGTCCTAGGGGCGGATTTGCTTTGTAGGCTGAAACAATCCCGTTGTACAGGCTGTCTGTTCGGTTAGTAGTGTACAGATTTGCAATTGAAATAACATGTCACAAGAACACAAATGCATTTGTCAGGCGCAAAAGATTATTATTATTATTATTCGTACAGACAGTAATGTTTTTATCAAAGAATTACATCCCTTTTGCATTTAACAGGATCCCATGTTCAATCAGACAACCACAGAGCACCCTTTGAAGAACCTTTCAAATAATGTAATGTTGTTATTGAAAGGATTACATCCCATATGAATTTGACAGGCGTAGTGTAATATAACGAAAGGAGTCTACCTGGTTAAATTAGGCAGATGAGGTTTTCGTATGTCGGGCAAGTGATAAGAAAAAAATTAAAAATTCTACAGAAAAATTGCTACAGAAAAAGGTTTTATTCAGATGAACGTCTGTCTCATAATACGGCCATACCGCTACAAAGGCGCTTCACACAAACACTGACGAGGGTCAGCTTATTGCTCTTCTCTTCCTCCTCCTCCTCCTCCTCCTTTTCCTCTTCTTCCTCTTCTTCTCATCTATACCAGAGTTAAGGCCTGACATCACACGGTAGTTCTAGGTCTACCCTCAGATAGGGATTGGCACACAAAGCACTACCCTAAAGCCACAAATGAAGTGGATCCACACAAAAAATGAACCACTGAAAAGCCAGCAGCATAAAGAAAATGCAAATTTATATAACGCCACATCAGATAACTCTTCTGTCTAGCTGCATCAAGGCCAATCCTGTCCCAAGAGAGGCGATGCCAACTGCAACCAAAGACTCGAGCGATCCTTAAAGACAATGGATGAAAGACAATGGGGAGCGATCAAACAGAGATCGATGGGATGGATGGGGGGAGCAGGAGCAGCTTCTGGCACCACTGATAAAAGTTAAGCTCAGCTGCAGTCTTTTGAAAGTCTACTTCTCCACAATTCACCGTGATTTATCTTTGGCTACTGAAAGGATGAAACTGATCCTTCATCCAAGCCCTTGGTATCTATAGAAGACATCTATTTTAAACGGCACTCAGGGCACTGTCCACTAGCTAGTTTCTAAAATGAATAGACTGACCGCACATAATGGGAAAGGAAATGAACTGGCCATGCTCCTCATCTCCCAAATCTCAGATAATGAAGTTGCTAACACTTGATGCCCATGGCTGCCTCTCCGATCAACTGTCCAGTAGAAGCTTAAAGGATTCTATTCTTCTCTCATCATCTTCTCCTACCTTCTCTTCTTCTTGCCTTCAGCTTTCTCTTCCCAGTCCTTCCCTTTCTCATTCCTCCTTGTCCTTTTCCTCCTCCTCTTCCTTGCCTTCGCTTCTCTTTTCCTCCTCCTCTTCTCCTCTTCATCCTTCTCCTCCTCTTTGCTTTCATCTTCCTCTCCCCATTCTTCCTCCTAATCCTATTCCTCCTCCACCTTCTCCTCCTCTTCTTCCTCCTCCCCTCCTTTTACACCTTTTTCTCCCACAGGCAGCCTAATCCCATTCCAAAATACGAGTTACGTCTCTTGATCACATTCCTTCACCACGTCTTGTGATGAATGTTGCACCAAAGACAGTTGTACTTACTTAGCACTAAAGAAAGACAGTGGCATCTATTATGACCTTTGCACTAAAGAAAGACAGAATTGCACTTACTATCCGTGGAATAGTCGGAGTCGGGACTATTCATCTGTCCTTGAACGAGCGGAATCTGCTGTGGTCTCAACACGTTCGAACTCGAAGGACCCGGCGGAGGAGAAGGGCCATAGGAGGACCTCGAAGGACTTTCCACGTTCTCCTTCTCCTCTACTCCTCCCCGGATGGGCGATTTCGTGCTGGGGGTCACCTTATCAAGGCAGACGCGACACAGGTATTCCTTGCCATTGTAAGTCACCTTGTCCCCCGCACCAAAGTACTTCCTGCAGACAAAAACAACAGAATACGTCACGAAATCACTCAGTACTTTTGTGAGGTACTTTAAAAGGTGCTATAGAAAGTGTCCAGAAGCAATCAGTACCAGTAGCCTGCTACTGACGAAGCTATAGAAATTGTCATAATTATAATTATAATTACAGATACAATTACATCCGTATCGACGTACAGGGCCGTCCAGTGTAGACCAGCAGTTCCTTACGCTGGCCAAAAGAGGCAGCCAAGGAAATTGCTGTCGAAAGTTTATACAAGTCTGCTTTGGTGTGACGCCAGTTAAGGTTGCCTTGTACGATATCAGGACATGCATAGTAATTCTCGTGTTCTAAGGAGTTGTGGAACAGTAAAAGCAGTGATGTTGGTAAGTATATCTGAAAGGAGTCATACAGTGTACTAGTGCAGAGCCATGCAGTGCAGTGCTAGGCATCTGTATTCCAAGGTTCCTCAGTGTCTTGAAACTTTCTATCCAGTACACTCCGTCTATTCTCACTGTTCTTATCTCGTTATAAAACCTGCACTATATATACACGCATTAAGTCCCTGAGACAGCCATGGGTATGAAGTGTTAGCGACTTCATTCTTTTAGCCTCGGCATACGAGGACGGGTGGCCAGTCCTCTCCCTCGCCATCTCATCTTCCGCCACTGTATGGTCAGTGTACCCATTTTAGCAGAGTTGGCTAGGGGGCACAGGTGGAACAGACATCTGTAAACAAGTGTCTGCCCTGATTGGGATCTGAACCCCCGACCTCTCGGTTGACAGTCCAGCATGCTCTAACCACTACACTATCACGCACCCACTATACACATAACAATGCGCCAATGCGCCATAAACCATTGTCTCAAAGGGTGTGAAATAGGTCAAGAGTTCATTCCTCCAGAAACATAGGCCTTGATCTCCAATTATTTTCTACGTTAAATATTTCCATGCCTGCCAGCCACGTGCTAAAGCTTTACTGCTGCTGACACATGTTTATTTATCAAAAATTAGATCACTTGTTTAAAAACAGAACTTGGGTCTTGTTTATTTCTCATCGTTTAATTTCCAGGACCTCTGACCCATTTAGTTACACACCCATCAAAAGGTCACACCCAGGCAACTGTACTTGGAGGTCTTGTCCTTCAACATGGAACTGATGCAGATGATATCCTTATCTGGAACAAAGTTCCCAAACTGTAGGCCTAATCTGTGCAGAACATCTGCTGCAGACCAGTTCTAATGTAATGGTAAATGTAATTGTAACCTTGAAATTTCTAAAGCACTACTTAATGTAAAAAATTAGGCACAGGGCACCAGCTTATTCACAAGGGCTACAACGTGTCAAAGGAGTTGTCCAGAGATATTAAGTGGAGGTCCAAGTCGGGTTGCCAGGAGACCATCCAGTTGCTAGGAGACATTCCAGTTGCCAGGAGACCGTCCAGTTGCCAGGAGACCGTCCAGTTGCTAGGAGACCGTCCAGTTGCTAGGAGACCGTCCAGTTGCTAGGAGACCGTCCAGTTGCCAAGACCGTCCAGTTGCTAGGAGACCGTCCAGTTGCTAGGAGACAGTCTAGTTGCCAAGACCGTCCAGTTGCTAGGAGGCAAACTATCTAATGGAGTACAATGACTTCCATGGCTATGGATAGTTCCTTTAAGTGAAATCATCCACTGGAGTCCCTTGAAATCCGATATATATATATATATATATCATATATATATGCAGGGCTTAAAGTGTGCATGGACGGTCATGGACGGCGTCCAGGCACTTATTTTCAAGGCTGGACGCCGTCCTGCCACTTATTAGGCAGCACAGCCTGGACGCCGTCCATGCAGCGTCCATGCAACAGACTAGTTCCTCTACGACGTGTATAACAGAATAGCCTTTGTGAAACAAAACCAAAGAAATGACACACCTATAATGTATTCTGTTTATGTCTCTCTGTCTCTGTCTATCTCTGGTCTATCTGTCCTATCCCTTAAACCTCTTTCTCTGTCTGAGTCTAAGTCTCTTGTATCTCTTAAACCTTACTTTCTGTCTCTGTCTGTCTGTCTGTCTTTTTCTCTATGGTGTCGTGTCTCTCCTGTCTCTGAAACCCCCCACACTCATTAATTATAATTTTAAGCTATATTTGGGTATGGTAAACGCCCGTATAATGTTCCAGTATAAAAGATTCCCTTCCAGTTATGCGCTCGCAACTTTGCCGTATAGGCCTGGGTGGGCTGAAGGCATCTATGGAATGGAATTAATCAAATCATTGAATATGTTTTTAATTTTGTTGTTTAATATCCGATTGCAGTTGTTGCCCGATTGCAGTCGTTGCCCGGGCAAGAAAATACCAAGTTACGCCACTCCATATAATGACAATGTAGACATATAATTTTATCCACCTTAGGTCTGTACTTTGTTGAGGTTGGCTCACACAACTTTAAAATACTTCCAGGCCACTGGTACTAACCTAGACTGCATAGCACGTATAAAATCTAACTGAAGTTGTAATTCAAGTTGCGAAACGACGAAACGTGTAGTGTTGTTCTAGTTACTACAGTTAGTCTGCTAGTGAATGATGTCTGGTGGATCATCGACGAAAAAATTGAAAAGATCAGTTGCCCCACCTGGGGCAGACTTGTTTTCGTTCTGGAAGAGATCATGTAGGCCTACTGAAAAAGGTAAATAGATTGGTGTAAAATTTAAGAAGTTATGAATATTTATAAAGATGTTATTTTTGCCAATTAAAAAATCACGTAGGACGCTCTAACGCCGTCCGTTCGGTAGAATATAAAAGAAATGTATGTAGACTAGTAGTAAAATTAGTAATTATAGTTATTAGATGGCCATGACTGCCATGGCCGCTAGTTTCTAACTCAAGTTCAGTAAATACGGACACCTGAGAACTAGTTTTGGGAGGGGTGGTTAGTTATAGGTCATAAAATTAGAAATATTAGTTAGTAATTTAATAATGCTGGTTTAAGTAAGCTAACCTAGGCATCTTTGAGCCATAAATACTATCACAAACTTGAAGATACATGTAGGCCACTACATTATGTGAATTGACTATCGAACTATTTTGTTTAATTAAATCATTAGGCCTAACCTATAGCTAATGAAGACTGACTGATTATGTCTATGAACTTAAAATGATGGCCTATCCACAATATGACCTCAAATTCATCTTCATGTACTTTAGCGGTTATTCTACAATAATTAGTTAAAATTAATATTGTTTTATCTGGGGCAACAAATCTGCAAAAATTAGCCCGAGATTGGCATACGACCCCTGAACTGCCCTTAAAATCTAAGGGTGACCCTCTGTTAAAAGAAGTTGCCCATGCCTGACATAGACCTATATTCTCTTGATGTTCACATTGTTCAGTGAAATATATTTCATATAAAATGCGACCGGTGTCAAGATAAATATGCCAGGATTTTAAGAGCTTCACTAATCTTCCTTATGGTCAGAATGAAAAACCGGCTAGCGATTATCGAGTGGGCTGTTTTGTTTATCAAAATGCATGAAACGTTGTTAGGGCTACTATACCCCGCACGGCTACTTTAAATAATTATGCCTCCTCTGTTTGGTGGGGATTTGCCACTGTAGGGGAACATAAACGCCTTAACGGTATTCTGAGAAAATTGACCCGTTCAGGCTTCCTCCCTGCCGATTTTCCTAGTTTTGACAAACACCGTTCTAGAGCTTATTCTACTCTTTTCCGTTCAATTTCTTAAACCCTTGTCACGTCCAATTTATTCATATATATATATAATAAAGTCAAAATTTTCACAGATCTAGATGTTTTAGGTACTTTTATATCGAAATCATTGGGGACAAATTTGAGGTAAATTAAAGCCCAAAATGTACCCATTTTAACATCATATATGCTAATTGCGTATAGCTCCGCCCAGACCCCGATGGGGAGCTTACGACGCTCCCCATACCCCCTAGTCGTTAGGGGCTTCTTGCCTTCGGCAATCGCAGCTTCGCGCCTTCGGCGCTCGCAATTCCCTCCCCCCAATCAGACATTCTAGTACGTCCCCCCAACTTCGGGACCGTACGTGGTTCGCCCCTGGTAAGGGGCGTCCAGGCACTTCTTTTTTTACACTTTAAGCACTGTATATATGTATATATATCAGAGAAACCAAACCAGGCCACGGTGGGTACCTAAGAGAGTTGAAAGAGATGATGAGTCAAGTTTGGACCTGAATGACATCAAGCAATTGACAACACGAACTGAACAGAGCTTTGGACCATCCTCCGACAGAGCCGAGTGACCAACAGTGTTGGGTGTGGGGGAGGGCACAGCAAGAGTCACAGCCTCCATTGATTGAGTACAATATCTATTGGTGTATGTACGACGAGGAGTATAGATAGGTCGGCTGGCTTTAAATGCAATATACTTTGTGATCTATGAGGCACATTTAAAAATGGATTCTCTGCTCAATGGGCAGCCAATACAATATGGGTGCATGCTGATATCTAGGGATTCTTGAAATGGCTTTGGCCAAACCATTTGTAGTCTGTGCAAGATCTCCCTTCTACGTAAAACCAATTAGAAGCGAGCTGCTGCAGTCTGCTGAAAACCATACATTAGCTCAGTGCTTCCCAATTTTTTTTGCTATGGAATCCTTTAGATCTCTTTAATCTTTTGGCGGAACCCTGACCTAAGCAAAACATTTTTCATGTATGCATAGCGCCTGCGAAGCTGACCAATATACATATAGGTTTAATTAAAAATAACTGAATTCTGTTTTATACATGTATGCAGATTTTAAACAAAATGGCTGCTATGAAAAAATGAAGTTTAACCTACGTTCCCTGCAATGTAAATATAGGGAATTTTCCCAAGGAACCATTGTCTTCACAACGGAGTCTCAATCACCGTGGTTGGACTGGGAGCGCCTCTGAGTAGGTTTCAGGGGCGCTATATAAATTTGAATTTATAATGTAACAACACATCCAAACAACACTTTTATCCAATTTCCTCACGGAATCCTTGTCTTTCCCTCAGGGAACCCTTTAGGGTTCCACGGAACACACTTTGGGAAACACTGCATTAGCTAATAGGATTAGGACATCATGAGGCAAAAACTATCTACAAATGACATGGTGGAGGCAAATACCCACGCCTATACTGTGTGCACATTCAATACGGTAATCAAGCAAGCCACTCAAATGAACGAAATTGTAATCACTAATTGCAACCTCCGACCCGGTTAAATTATCTCAATCAATCAATCAGGCAAAATTTAATATAGCGCCCCTTCAAGATATCTCTGTTGTTGAATATCCCATTGCTCCTCATTTCTCCCTCTCTTCTCCTCTCCCTCTATCTTCCCTCCCACTCCCACCACCACCTGGCCTCAAAAGACCTTGGCAGGTAGACTGCGGTTCCTGTAAACCAGTCTTCAACCTACCACTAGCGCTCATGTGGTTGTATGAGGTATGATTGTTTCACCTCCTTGCATTAAAATTCACCAATTTGCTCTCATGCTGGGAGCTGTCTTCAGTAGTGTAAAGTAATGTAAAATAATGTAATAAAGCATCTGCAAAGCGTCTTTGAAACGTCTCCCAAACGTGCTGTAGCTTGCCGAACTATCTGTGTTTGTGTTCTGCGACGGGGTTATATAATTTGACAAATACACAATACAATACACAGTTGAACATCTGGATGTCCTTTCTTTAAGAGCTGTGAACGTCTCAGCGATAATTGCTGGTTCTACATAATTATGGGAATCATGGGATACAAATCCCTACTACTGAGCTGAGAGCCTGTGACTAACCAACTCATTCATTGATCCACACCACAGCACAGAGTAAAGGATCGATGAGTCAGCATTTGGGCGTTCCCAAGATAGAACCACAGATGCACACACACACACACACACACACACACACAAACTCACTCACAGACATACAAACACACACACACAGAAATACACACACACACACACACACACACACACAGAGAAATACACACATACACACACGCACGCTTGGAAGCACACATGCCAACACACATCCCCCATATATCACAGCTACCAACACACAAACAATTTCAAACACATACACACATACATACACATACACACATACATACACCTACAGACATGCAAACACTTGGGAGCACACAAGCACACACACATACATATCCACTACAACAAACGAACATCCACACTACACAACCCACACACACACACACACACACACACACACACACACACACACACACACACACACACACACACTGAAATAAACTCCCATACATCAAACCATGAACAGTTGAACACACATGCGATGCACAACACACAGTTCCCACGTATCAGAATCCAACACAGCACTGGTCCAGTGGAACATGCACCCGACGAGTCAGAATAAAACAGCACAATGCAACTAATCAGCGATCTCCGACACCCTCCAACACCCGCCAATGCCCCTCACACTTCCTCCCCCCCTTCCAACTCCACCCAGATCCAAACCATCCAGCCAAAGCAAAAAGTCAAGCAGATTACTAGAATAAACCGAAGCTGCACTACAGTCAGTCAGTCAGCCCAGACTCTCATAATCAGCACTGGTTTTTTTTCTCTCTTAGTCATACAGATGAGCCACAGTTTATACCAGAGTGAGCCAGATGGAGGAGAGGCGTGGCTGGCTGCCTGAGAAGTGGCAGAGATTCGAGGATCAGAATCAAATCGGAGCTTTCACAGAGGTAGCAGAAATCAGAGAACAAGTCCCAATTCAGAGATGTGGGAAATTTTTTATATTGACCTTATTACGTCTCGCTTTTGGTGCACCCTTGTGCATGATACACAGAGTATGCCCTTCCCTTCTCGCTACGTGCTACCATTCTTTCTGGGTCTCTTCCTATAGCCTTCTCCCACCTCAAAACCTTCTTCTTCTCTAGGGGTTCTCGCACTGGGAGCGCTACTGAATGGCCACTGCTGTGAGCGGCGCTATATAAATTAACATATACAATATACAATACAATAAAGTAGAAGCTTCGTATTACAATCAGAGATTTGAAGAATTGTTTACAGAGTTACACTGTACACGAGGCTGTTGTATGACTTATGTAACAAGAAGAAGACGAAGAGCAGTCCCTTAAGCTAGACCTCAGGCAGCATGAACATGAAGTGTTAGCGACTTCATTTTCTTAGCCTCGGCATATGAGGACGGGTGGCCAGTCCTTCACCTCGCCGTCTCATCTTCCCCCGACAGCGTACGGTCGGTGTACTCATCATAGCTGAGTTGAAATCTCAAACCAAATATCTGCCCTGGCAGGGGTTTGAACCCCTGACCTCTCAATTGACAGTCTAGCACGCTAACCACTACACAACATGAACCATAAAGTAATAGAAGGATTAGAAGCTAAAACAACAGCTCTATGCTTCAACACTTATTTGCATTTGCCTGTTTGTTATGTCCATGTCTTATGTAAGCGTTTAGTGTTCACCATCTGCCTGTAAACACTGATTTGTGTGTTTGTATGTCTGTGTGTTTGTGGGTGAATGTGTGTTTGTCTGGTTCCATCCTATTGCACTTGTTTGTCAGCTGGTTTGTTTGTTTATCCATTACCATCATTCGATTCATTTGACTCAGTTAATTCATGTCACAATTGTTTGACAGACATACAGACAGACAGACACACATACAGACAGACAGACAGCAAGAGACAGAGACAGACACAAAGAGAGACAGAGATACAGAAAAACATACCAAGATAGAGACAGAGAGACAGAGACATACAACGAGAGAGAGCTTGAGCAAAAAAATTGCCAATCCATTCTTCCATCAATCCATCCTGCCGTCCTTCCATCAGTCCATCCTTCAATCCATCCACCTATCTATGCATCAATCCATGCACCAACCCATCCACCAATCCGTCCATCCCTCTGTCCATCGGTCCGTCCATCCATCCATCCATCCATCCAAGAACCCATCCTACAAGATCCAATCAGGCTCTGCAACTGATATGATCAATCCATCTATCCAGTGTCCAACCAATTATTCATCCAATTCTCCATTGGTCTAACAGCACAAACCAGCCATCTGTATCTAATTCCATTCAAAATAACAGACAAACAAGAAACAGACAGCGAGACAGACAGACAGGCAGGCAGGCAGACAGACAGACAGACAGGCAGGCACGCAGACAGGCAGGCAGGCAGGCAGACAGACAGACATACACACAGACAAATACAAAGACAGGCAAGGCAGACAGACATATAAATACTTGTCAAAACTGAAGAGTCTCAACCGTATCAGGACAGCAGTCAATAAAACATTTAGCAGGATTTCTCTATAAACCATTATACCGTATGACTGTACAAAGGCAACATCAGCCAAGAACTGAGAACTGCTCTGCTCACAGCTCTCTAGTTCTCTTTCATACAATAGACCCACTACTCTCAATATAGCAACTAATGCACCATGCACAGACGCTCTATAAAAAAATAACCAGATAAAAAGGCGTTGTGCAGACGTAAACAAATACTGCAGGCCCATATAGACGTAGAATTCTATTTACAAATGTGCGTATGCATGTATGACATTGTATGTACTAGGGATGTTAAACGAAATTCGGAAATCCGAATTTCGGTTTTGAAAACGAAATTCGGTTTTTATTATTGACAAAACGAAATTCGAATTTTTAAAAAATCATTTTTGTAGTGAAAATTTCAAGAAATGCCAGAAAGAATTAATTCATGCATTTCTTTAGTGTTTACAATTATTTTCATAGATTATAGCTGGCAGATAAGAAGGTGTTTATTTAACGTACGTTACGGTACCTAATATTTAAAATAACTTGCGTTATATATTAATATATTAAATTTTCTATGAAGGCCAATAAAAACGAAATTCGGTTTAAAATCGGATTTCTAAAACCGAAATTCGGATTGCCAAAAAAACCGATTTTAACAACCCTAGTATGTACATGCGTATGCCATGCACACCAGTAGGCACGAATGTAAACAAATATTCATGCATATGCATATGCATGTATGTTTGTGTGTATGCATCAAATCAAATAATTTTTTATTGATCCATCCACAGTCCAGAACAGTTACAGATGATATGAAAATACAAGTGTTATGTACATCAACGGAAGATAATTCAGACAGAGACATTGAATTGTAAATGCATTGAAGAATCATCAATAAGCACACACAAACATACATATGATCTGGAGAGAAGGGTACATATGCATGTGTCCACAGCCAACATACATGCATAGGTTTGCCAACGAGGTAATAGTAGAACCCTCAGAGGGACGTATTATTGCCTCTCATATATATACACAGCCAATGAGGTAATAGTAGAACCCCCACAGCGACGTATTATTGCCTCTTACATCACGTTACGGTAAGCAGCGATTATCGGTTTTCAGTAACTTGCATTATATGATAATATATCAAATTTTCTATGCATATATCGGTTTAAAACATACATACATATATACACTCACAAACACTCACACCCACATACATATTATATAAAGAAACTGAATGGGTCGATGGCAAAAAATTGTTTCTGCTTACTCTGCCAAGTACTTGACGTCATGAAAGCAAAAAGCCATTGGCCTCGACAGACTCTTTTTCTTCCGGCGGATGGGTTAATCTGCCAGAAGTGGCAGATCTCCATCTTAATCGAATCACTTTCTCGGGAATTCGAGCGCGGCCGCTGATAGGCTCTTCTCCTTTCAGGCATTGATTGAAGACGCTTAGTGCATTAGACGCCACAGGCGAGGTTGACAAATTAGTAAACGGTCTTTGTATTAATCTTTAAATGTTCTACATATTTCATTAGTCATTAAACATTTAAGTAGTTAATCAATTAGAATCTAATCGATTAGTTACCCATCTCTGTTAGTAAGTAAATATTTTATTGGTTAGTACCAGTAGATGTTTACTATATAGAGGCAAATATTTTATCAGCCAGTATTTTTAAAGTTATGTTTGTGCATTATGTGTCCAAGTTGGCCAATTAGTACTTGAAAAAGAAACCAAACTTTTTATTTATTTATTTATTTCAAAATAATATCAAATAAAATGCTCTCAGATGCAAGTGAAATGCCCCTTACAACACACAATTGTCTATTCTGCCCTACCTCTTTCTTTCTTAGTCTTTAAGAAACACAGTAGCCGAGTGGTTAGATTTTTAGAGCATCGTCTTGTAGGGCCAAGAGTATGGTTTCGAGCCTCCGAGATGTTTACTGTTTAGGGATCTTGAGCCTTCACTCGCAACTGCTCAGTGCCATTGACTGATGCTAGGTCATAAGATAGCAGTGCTTAATAAATGGGCAATAAAAAATGGTTTATCACTCATAAATCTAAAGTACTGAACTATTGGTGATGTGTTTCATCTTTCATTTTGATTCTTTAGGGGTACAAGGACTGCTATATATTGGCAATGCGCAAGAACCCAAACAGTTATCGAGTGCGTCGACCCCTTCGAGATCAAAGACCTCCTCTTAGGAACCATTGCAGAATACTCCCTATAAACAGAGCATAAACCGCACACAGTGAGAGATGATAGATAGTCAGTGGCTTTCATTTCTCTTGCCAACTCCCAATCCACCCGTCTTATCCGACTTATCCGCCAGATTTATTCCAGTCTGCACACTGCCGAAACTACACAAGTCCGCATCAAGACATTTTTATGAAGCCTTTAAAATCCTTTTAAAATTTAATCATTATGTATGGCTTGGAAGCACTCCCAAAAGATGATATAGGACCATGCTTTCAGCGCTCGTCAATAAGCTGGTGCCTTGCGCTTGGCTTTCGAGTGGCATTTGAGATGTTTGGAGTTTATGATCATGCTTTTAAAGCACTTAAAAAGGGCTTTTACGTATGGTGCTACATATGAGATATAAAGTATAAAATTCTATCTGACGTTAGAATGTGTAACAACATAGTAGCAATGCAACAGGAATCATCCTGTGGATGCTGCCAAGTGAAATTATTATTATTAGTAATTTATTATCATTATCGTTATTATCATTATTATTATTATCATTATTATTATTACCATTGCCATTTATCATTAAAATTATTATTATCGTTATCATACATCAGTATTATTATTATGCATTTACTAAGCATCACTATCTAATGGTCAAGCATCAACTGATGGCGCTGAACAATTGTGAGTGAAACCCCTATGCATTAACCATCTCAGAGGATGCTCAAACTCGTATTCTCTGAATCACAGTGAGCACTCTAACTAATTGGCTACCCTGTTCCATGGACAGCTATGCTCCATTCCCAAAATAAGCCTGCTATCAATTCAACCGAGTAAATCCCCTTTACCCTAGCGCAAAAATTAAGTGTGATGCAGAATAAAGCTCCAAGACAAGTCAATAACTGCAAAGAGAGGGCAGGGCTAAGACTTGACGGCCCACCCACGAAACAGCCAACCGGGAACCTTAAAGTCGAGTCGACAAGGGCAAAGAGAGCTCAGAATCAACAGCTGGACGGCCCACCCAAAGATTAGAGCAACAGGGAACCACTATAATCAGTCGTTATTGTAGTCATTAACTTCGGTTTAGTTTCGTCAACTATGCAACCACGTCTAGGAAACATGCACGTGGCGAGCAACACGCAGAGCTCTTTGGACAGAAAAACTGATAACAGTTTCACATGTCAAACAGTTAATTTGCTCAGAGATAATTTATCAGACAGCATACACAAGTCCTACAATTTCGATTTGTTTCAGTCCACGAATTAACCCTGCACGCTTGCTCGTCAACATTGGGTGGGACCCACGTTGGCCCCATATGGAAGATGGGTCCTATATGGGTTTCATGTGTGTATGCTGGCAAGGAAAGCTCGCTTTAATCTGGTTCTCATGGACACTGAACTGCCACCAACTTAGCCTTAAAACGATCCAGACGGCAGCACCTGTTGGGCCGACACTGGCTCACAAGTGGCCTTCCCCTTGCCACCATTAGCAAAGCACAGGTGGTCCCAAATCCCAATGATAGTGGCCGTCAGGGAATTAAATTTAACGTACGTATGTACGTCATACACAAGGCCATTATGACGGCTTTATTTTGGTAAGCTGGTAAGCTGTTCTCTGCCAAAATTCAACAGTACTATTTCATTACATGTAGCATTACATTAAATTATCATATCGAATCACATAGACATCCAGGTTCAAATCCTGATGCTTCATTTAAATTCAGGTTTTTAAGTCATAAGAAAGGGGGTGGGTCCTAGGTCAGTGTTTGTAAGTCAACCTAACGAACCGTACAAACTGTGAGCATGTTATGTGTATTGTATAGTATACCTGTGTATGTGTTTGTGTATGCATAAATATGTGTGTATATGTGCGTGTATGTACGCTGTCTTAGGGAGCCATTGATCATGTGTATGTGCGAGTATGTGTGTGTATGGGTGTAAGTACGTATGATTATAACACCGTCACCACGAGAAACATTAAGCTTTATAATAGGGTCAATTTCCCGGGTCATGGTATGACAAGCTTATTTTCTGTTGATAATTTTCCCTTGATAATTTTGGCGACCACGATCCAACCTGGTTTTATCCGACTCCATCTTATACTGAAGCATGTTACATTAAAGAATGGCGTCTCTGTGGCATATCTCACGACGGAATATATTTGGCACAGCGTTGTTCTTGGCATTCGTCTTGGTGCTAAAGTTGAACTTGTTTACTGCGGCGTCAGTGAGACTGCATATGGCCACACCTGTCCTACCGTGCTCACCTCACAGCCAGCCAGCCGTGACCCATTTAGGGAATGACCCGGCCTCATTTATCTTCCTAGCCCAGCCATCTGGCTGGTGCACAGCGCTTCGTCATGTTCTATATTATCTTCTCAAAACCATAACGATTGTTGCAACATACACTTAAACCGCCTCATACCACATCTCATTGCAACGTAAATTCTGATATCCAGTGACAAACATGATGGATCCCACATTCAATTCAGCTTTAATACATGAACATATTATTTTATTCATTTACTGCAGACCCAGTGTGCTACCGTACAAACCACATAGATACACATACATACATCCATAAATACATACATACATGCTTACAGACATACATACATACATACATACATACATACATACATACATACATACATACATACATACATACATACATACATACATACATATATGCATGCATACATACATAGCACACAACATCAATCAAGATATGGGAATTGATATCATTTCCAAAAGTATACCAGTACGTCGATATAGTTCCAAGCAATCTCAATTTACAATAATTATATTTTATTGATTTCCAGCCAACTTCCAATTCATTTTTCGATAATTAGTTTGCAGAAGCTCAAAAGGTTATACAACTATTCAATGAATCGACAATCAAGACCAATATTTACATATAGCTAAGAGGCTGCTGGAAATTCTCGCTTCACGAAGGACCACCAAGACAAGAAATCATCGTTGCACTCACTTGTTAGTTGCCAACATGTTTACTATGTCAGCCCATCAGCACACTGTGTTTTGCAAACACAGATCATATCTTTCGAGCAACAATAAACTGCTTTCTACAAACAGGGAAAGACGTCTACATGTTGTTCAACAATTGCCTGAATCTGTTTCCGATCTAGGAGATACGCTGGTGCTTTGCGCTTAGCTTAGGAGTAGCGCTTTAGACATTTGGAGTCTACAATGATTAGAAGTGCAGCTACATGCAGAGGCTTTATAAAAATAACCTGTTGTATTGTATCGCATTGCATTTCATAGCATAAGGCCAGACAGGACAGGGCACATCTATTGAACTCAAGTAAAGGCATTTCATAGTTGTATTGTATCGTATAAAATATGACACAGTTAGACATCATCTCTCTAAGCATTTCCAAGGTCATTAGATGAGAACGCTAAGGGCTCTAAGCGGGTCACATGTGGGAATATGGATCCTATTATTGGTTCCATGCAGGCAAGCTAGCAGTGATAGGCAGTCTCATAGGCCTATATCCATGGAAGATGAAAGCAAGTGCAAGGCCATAACGGTAAACCTAATACATGTATATCAACTACACTGCCATGTAAATTCCACACTTTCCATTCTGGATCATTGTCTTCATTCATCTCTCTCTCCTTAAAACCTATTTCTTCTCTTGGGGCTTTCGCTATACTGAATGGCCACAGCTGTGAGCGGCGCTATATAAATTACTAATTGCATTACTAAAAAACCTCTGTACATTAACCACAATAGCTAGTACTGAAAAAACTGCCACATGTTAAAGAATTCTGGTCAAACAGGTCGAGAATAAGGACAATACAGCGACAGACCACTTAACCTCATGGAACAATAAGTCCGACCAGAAGGGGCTTTTGCACCAGTATGTACTATCCCCATTGGAATCAAAAGGTAAACTGCCCTGATCTGTCCGTTTTCCGGTCTCCAAAGCCCTACGGAGTGTGACTGGTTGTCCTGTTATTTCTGAACATGGTTTTGCTTAAAAGCAATCACCAATCAATGTCCTGTGCATTAAATAAAAGGCGCTACATCAGTCCCCGATCAGAATAGATGTGATCTCTGTCTTGTTCTCATAAGTCTACAGCTACACTTTAATGGTCACACCCCTCCTATCATGCTCACCTTACAGCCAGCCAGCCGTGACCCATCGTTTAGTGAACAAACTGGTCTCATCTATCTTTCTAGGCTATTAAGTTGCAACACAGCAGAACAAAGCCATTTCGCAATGCCGCCTTACAACAGCTATGAGGTGCCTTAGGATGTACAGGGTGGCTCAAAATAAAATGTCCCACCGGATAAAATGCAATTTCTCCGCAACCAATTGAGATTTTTATACCAAACTTTCACCATTTACAGAGGAATGATTTTCCAACAATCCATGAACATTTTACTAAATAATTTCCATAACTTCAAAAGTTACAGCTGTTTTAATATTAAATTCAATTTTTTCAAATTTCCGAAGAAAAATTGACAGTTATTTACAATTTTCAATGTCAAATAAAATCGTCTTTCATTACGAAATCAGAATCTGTTGAGCAGTTTATCTCAAGGCATGTTCGAAGTGTCCACCCCTAGCTCTCACACAAGCTCGAAGTCTTTTGTGAAGCTCAGTATGGCCTTGTTGATTGAGTCCTGCGGCAGCTGATTCCATATTAGCTGCAAGACTTTTTCAGCTCGTCAATGTTCTTCGGCTTCGGATGAAATGTCTTGTAACGTTCAAGCATAGCTCCCCAGACGTGATAATCAAGAGGGCTAAGGTCTGGAGAGTTTGGTGGCCATTCATCTTTGCCAATGAATTCACTGCTTGGTGGCAATGAAGCCTTGAGCCAACCTTGCCGTGTGAGCAGGCGCACCGTCAGTAAAAGATTAACAAATTGAGCGCTTAATATTATTTTAAAATATCTGCAATTATTAACTGTTTGCTTCATAAATTCTTTCTTTACAACTTGTAATGAAGTCATATGACGTCATGATTATTTGGGTGTTACAAAACAATTTCTCTGTGAAAAAATCTTAAAGAAATAACCATTATTGGACCGTTCATCTGCGGAAATTTGAAAAATTGAATTTAATATTAAAACAGCTGTAACTTTTGAAGTTATGGAAATTATTTAGTAAAATGTTCATGGATTGTTGGAAAATCATTCCTCTGTAAATGGTGAAAGTTTGGTATAAAAATCTCAATTGGTTGCGGAGAAATTGCATTTTATCCGGTGGGACATTTTATTTTGAGCCACCCTGTACATCAATAACTCCACACAAAACAAGTTTTAAAACTCTATTGCACAGAAAATGTCACATGAAGTCGAGGCCACATTAAGGTCACACATAACTCAAGGCAGACAGACTAACACTAACACGAGAACTGCCATTTAAACTGCCATTTAAAGTTACTCTTCAAGATAGCGGCTCATGTAACACACGGCATGGACCATAGCAGACAAACTGATTAGCACTTTCATGACGACAGTATACAAAAAGTGACTGGGAACCAATGCAGAGCTCCTCGTTAAAGTGTTAAACTTCTCTCTTACATCAAAACTGTGTTTTCTGTTTTACTACTGCTACTCTGCCATGTTATTCAACACTTGAACTGCGGTTACCTAGGCTTAGTGGGACCTGTCCCGTTCTAGGTAACCCCTTTCTTAGGAATCCTTAGTCAAGTTGAAGGTGTTCTTCTGTGATTTTGCTTACATACTTTTAGTGTTTAGTTTGCATTACCCGGTATGTATGATTGCTAGATTGATCTCTCTGAATGAACACCATTTGATTTGATTTGATTTGATTGACTGATTGAAGACAGCATTCATACGGGCAAGTTGCAAACAATATATAAATTTAGCTGATAGCTCTCACTGAAACCTTGGGGTCAATTTACACCCTTCAACACTAGTACCACATTGGTTAGGCAAGTGTTGCTGGCAGAGTTTTACCACCAACCCTGCGATGCAACATCAAAACCATCACCAACACGAGCACCAACGATAAAACTGGTGGAATCAATAAGGCATTACGAAGGTGATTAACTAGCACTCAGCACAAAGGAAACCAGGCAACAATGGCAGCAAATGCATCTCGCCTTGCCCACGATCAATTTCCTCAGCCAGCCCAACACATCCAAACACACCATCCACAATCGTCCCGAAATGGAACAGATTTATCAACACAAGCGTCATTTCCTGCTCCGAGCACACTCCGAGCACGCTCCGAGCGCACTGAAGCATGGGCAGATCCTCCGCATCCTCTGCTCCTCCGGCCAACAACAAGGGCTGAGCACCACTAAATCAACGGCAAAGTATCGTAAATATGACAGCCATCCTCGGACGAAGAACAAAAACTGAACGAGCAATGCAAGCCAATGCAAAGCCAAAGGAAAACATCAGAGCAAAGGAACTGAATCTGCAGAGCGCCATTCATTATTACCATTTAATTATCGGACGCTTCAAACCAATTATCGGACAACAAACACTTCATGGAATTAGATTTTTAACTCGTTCTTTTTTGGATAACAACAGATCAGCACCAGACAATTTACACTGGAGATTCACTATTAAAAAAATTAAATAAATAATGTGGCCATGTATTAATGCTGAATTAAACGTTGCAACGTCTGTCTGTCTCTTTGTCTGTCTGTCTGTCTGTGTCTGTCTGTCTGTCTGCCTTTCTGTCTGTCTGTCTGTCTGCCTGCCTTCCTGTCTGTCTGCCTGGCTGTTTGTCTGCCTGTCTGTCTGTCCCACATACACACACGAGGACGAACACGTACACTTCATTACTAGAATGCATGTAAGACCAGAGTGGAATGTCAACAGCATGAATTCTGAAAGACCGGTAAGACAGTCAAAGAAGAATACAGAATGACAGATCCCAGAAAGAGTTCGGCTGTAAACAATGAACTCATTACAAGACAATCTCGAAATGACGACTCCTTGATTTCCCATATTGCAGAAAACAAAAACAAAACTACAAAGAAACTGATAATACGTACAATGCTAGAATTCGTTTAACACTAACAATGAGCTGCATTGTTCCCCAGCCACTTTTTTACATGCTCGTTGTTAAAAGCATTAAAGAGAACTTGCATTTCAATGGAGATGCAAAGTTCTGTCTGTCTCTTTCTCTGTCTCTTTCTCTGTATCTTGTCGCTGTCTGTCTCTGTCTGTCTGTCTGTCTGTCTGTCTGTCTGTCTGTCTGTCTGTCTGTCTGTCTGTCTGTCTGTCTGTCTGTCTCTCTCTCTCTCTCTCTCTCTCTCTCTCTCTCTCTCTCTCTCTCTCTCTCACACACACACACACTGTCTCTCACACACACACCACATTTATTAACTAGGTTTAGTCTCTTAACTATACACAGATGCAAATAGCTTCAGACAATGCCTGTGTTTCTGCCTCAGAAGAATGTTATCAAACAAACAGCCTAAAACTTTAAACATTCACACCAAATCTAACACACCTCTGTTAGATCCAGAAAAACCAGCTCAAAGTCTGCTTTAACCAATAACCATGTCACGATTACTGCCCCGTTCGCCATTAACCCAAAGTTTCACCAATAGAGTAGGTGCTAGAGGTTCCTGATGGTGTATCGCAAATTGAGCAACATAGTGCCAATTTACTACCTGGATGTGTGACCATACTTGGTATACCACACCACACCATTTCATTCACTCATTCATTCATTCATTCATTCATTCATTCATTCATTCATTCATTCACTCACTCATTCATTCATTCATTCATTCATTCATTCATTCATTCATTCATTCATTCATTCATTCATTCATTCATTCATTCATTCATTCATTCATTCACTCACTAACTCACTCATTCATTCATTCATTCATTCATTCATATATTCATTCATTCATTCATTCATTCATTCATTCATTCATTGGGCTTTCACAGCCCCTCTTCAAGATACCTACTCAGAGGCACTTTCAGTGGTTTGTAATAAATATAAGTTTGAAGGTTAAGAAACCATCCTTCCTTGCATTGTTTTGGCTCTGGTTGCACCTCAACTACCCTCAACCTTGAGCCAATCCTCCAAGCAGCTGCTACACAAAGGTGTAAACAAAAGTGTTGCCGTGATCCTCTTTATGCTACCTTCTCATAAATGATACAAAAATTAGGACAGATATTAGGTCTAGACGTCAGTCTACATTTACAACTAACAGAAAATCTGCCAACAAAATAATGTTACCTCTATAGTATTGGAAACACACGTAGCAGGAATTCATTGCAATTGTAAAGAATATAAAGGAAATGTCTGAGGAAATCCCCACAATGGTAACCCTATAGTATCAGCAACCCATGTACTAGGAATTCTTTCACACTGTACGCCCTACAGTATGGTGTGTAGAAGGAACTGTTTCTTACCTTTGTAGTATAAGCTACGCATATCTAATAGGAAGACCCTGATATTGCAAGCCTGTATGTACATTATGTATGTATGTATATTGGCTTTTGTATAGCACATTTTAAGAATCTTTCACAAGCTCTGCAAAGGGATTTAAACATGCATGTTTTAACACACCATGAGAATCGTATGTGAATATAATAGTAGAATCCCAGTGATATTGACAGCATAGTGACTACTGAGTACATATATTTACACTGTTCAGTTCAACTCTTGGCTTGACGGACAGCCCAGCTGCCATAGGAAAATAGAAGACAATTTCTTTAACATCAACAAGAAGCTAATTAGAACGTCGGCCTTTTGTTTCTCCGAACACTATCAGACTTCTGCTGATATTTATTACGACCTGAGGCTGACATTCATTAGGTACACGGCCTGAAACCAGTCAAACACCTGTACACTTCCGTCAACCATAGACTACACAGTCATCCTTTGTTCACTGCATGACCATGCAGGAATGCATACTGAAGGCATCATCACACTCAGAATGGGCGTCTATCCCCCCCAAGTCATTGAAGCAACTATACCCCTCCGCCCCCTATCCCATGGTACGACATTAGAATGACGACAATAAAAAAATTTGAACCCCCTGAATTTTCGCAACGAGGTCTTCCCCCATTTCTGGGATGGAGCATTTGCTCCAAGGTATACATGGTGTATAGACGCCCCTGATCACACTAGCTAGAATGCATACCGGTACTATTATTATATTCGTTTATTGTCAAAATTTAATGCATGGATATCTTTTGGATTGTATACACTTCCATGTATAGGCCTACTGAATGCATGACACTAGAATGCATACTGAAAGTCAAGCCATGCTTAACACTTTAACGACGAGCTGCATTTTTTTCCCAGTCGCTTTTAGTACACTCTTGTCATTGAAGTGTTAAATCGCTCACACTCCGCAACTGCCCGTACTCTGCTAGTGCCAGTCCCATGACTGGAGAAATGACAGGTTGAAGTCTAGGCCCTGGCAGCATTATATACCTGGAACCGATTTTCACCCTCCCAAGCCCATCGATTTTGTTTTGACTAAGCGCCTGTGAATAAGCTGGTTCCCGGCCTTCGTTGTTTGGCCGCGGTAGAAATCTCGAGATTACGATTATGATTACTGAACTGCAAGAATATGGTTGTAATAGAACGTGATGTCGTTTCAATGTACTGTATGCGCAACGCAAAGTAATAATGACATCATAAATGAATGACATCATAAATAAAAAACGCAATCTATTGTGCTACGGTACAACATCATTGGTCGTCTTGCGGTCGGCTAACAGCCATGACACGTCCCAGTAGGGCCAGTACGTCAACCTCTCCATGGCCAATCGAAGCATTCCCGATAATATATTGATTGCCACGCGACTGTCTGGGCAAACAATCGAGACTGAGAAAAGACAACAGACAGGACGGGAATTACCTGCACGAGGGTATTAGGTTCAGTTGGAGCGGGCATCAAGTGCAAGAAACAATCAAATTAAGTTACGGATGAATTAAGAGCAAGAGGGATTTAAGCTGAGTTGGGAATTAAGGTCAATAAAGCACCGGTACCAAAGGGGATTACGCTCACTTGGGAGGAATTAAGCGCAAGGGAGAATTAAGTTCAGTAGAACATTGAGTGCAAAATAAAATTAAGTTCACTGGAGAATTGTGTGCAAAAGGGACAAAGGAATTAAGCTAAACTGAAAGGAATTAAGCACAAGACAGAATTAAGTTGAACAAGGAATTAAGTGCATGAAAGGTTATCAAGTTCACCAGGCTGTGATGTCCAAGCAAGTCCAGTCAAGTAAGTAAGTCAATGGCATTCAACACGGAATTAAGTGCAGGACGGAATAAGTGCAACAGCTTGATAGTGTAGTGGTTAGCGTGCTGGACTGTCAGAGTGTCAGAATGTCAGAGCTTCAAATCCCCGATGGCAGAAATTTGGTTTGAGATTGCTGCTCCACCTGCACCCACCAGCCAACTCAGCTATAACGAGTACACCAGCCGTACACTGTCGGTGGGAAGATGAGATGGCAAGGGAGAGGACTGGCCACCCGCCCTCATATGCTAAGGCTAAGAAAATGAAGTCGCTAACACTTCATACCCATGGCTGCCTCAGAGAGGCTAGCGTAAGGGACTGCTCTTCTTCTTTTCTTATGGAGAAGCGACTGGCCACCCGCCCTCATATGCTGAGGCTAAGAAAATGAAGTCATTAACACATCATACCCATGGCTGCCTCAGGGCTAGGTTAAGGGACTGCTAATCTTCCGCTTCTATGGAGAAGCGACTGTCACAGGGAATTCAGCGCAAGATTAAGACAGAAGAAGACGGTCACAAGGGACACGAGTCATGAATGATTAGCGAGTCATGAATGATTAATCCTTTTCTGGCAGGAACAATAGGCGCCACAAAGTACAGATAAACAGCGGCTGTCTCCTGCAGCAGGACCGACAGAGGGACCCACCCAGCATCCCACCCATCCGGTGGCCCACCCACTCTGGGAATTCCCCGCCAAGACAAAGCACGAATCGCAGACAATGGACGCGATCATCAGCGCCATGCCATTCATCTCAGGCAGGCTATCTGTCACAAGAGATTAATTGGAGGCAGGCTGGAGGAATTCTATCCTGTCCAGCAACGCCAACCAAAACGCAAATTAAGTTAGAGCTGTGCGGTCAGTGACCCAGATTGTAAGCACCAACAGCTGGCAATGAATTTACCTCACACCAGCAGAAGAACAGTGCTCAGTCCCTTTAAGGTAGCCCCGAGGCAACCATGTCTTCTTCTGTCTTAATCTTGCACTGAATTCCGTGCGACAGTTATAGAAGCAGAGCGGTCCCTTAAGCTAGCCCTGAGGCAGCCATGGGTATTAAGTGTCAGGGACTTCATTTTCTTAACCTCGGCATATGAGGGCAGGTGGACAGTCCTCTCTCCGTCGGCTCATCTTCCCACCGACAGTGTACGGTCAGTGTACTCATTATGGCTGAGTTGGCTAGGGAGCCAAATCTCAAAACAATTTCTGCCTTGGTGGTGATTTCAACCCCAACCTCTCAGTTGACAGTCCAGCACACTAACCACTAAACTATTGTGCACCCCAATAATACAATCACACCAATGACAACTGTAATCGTAAGCGTAAACTTCAAATTTCTAAAGCGCTATTCTAAATCTAAGCGAAGGGCAACAGCTTATTCACGAGCGCTGCATCATATCAGAGGGGTAGTCCGGAGAGCGATGTCCAGTGGGGGAGGTCTGAGTCCGACTGCCAGGAGAGGAGGCAGAGCAATGTTAAACTGTACTACAGAAGTGTCCAGTCTATCGCAGATAGGATCAGAGGATTACAATCAGAGGATTACAATCAGAGGATTACAATCAGAGGATTACAATCAGAGGATTACAATCAGAGGATTACAATCAGATGCATCAACTGCAAGATTTACGATGCACAGAACACTTATTGCATCCTTTTTCATCGTGGTCAAAGAATAGTTGGTATTGGAGTCACGCATTTCCGATCGATCAATCAGTTCTTCGTAAACAAACTTGTGCAGTCTCATTCCACTTGCGCAGTTTGCCAAATTCTATCCAACAGTTAGATCCCTGGGCATAAAGGGCAGCACTATGGCGTTCTGCTGGGATGTCTGGGCCAATATTTTGCAACATTGGGGCCGACTCTGAGTTAGATTACTAGGGAGGTCAAGTCAAATGACCCTTTACGGAATACTGGACGTTGAAGTCGGACTTGCGTGCAGGACTATCAATCGAGAGGTCGGGGTTCCAATCCCGCCAGGGCACATTGGTTCGAGATTTCTGCTCCACCTGCACCCTCTAGCTATAACGAGTACACTGACCGCACACTGTTGGTGGGAATATGAGAAGGTGCGGGAGAGGACTGGCCATCTGCCCTAATATGCCGAGGCTAAGAAAATGAAGTTGCTAACACTTCATACCAAATTACCTATCGCTGCCCCAGAACTAGCTTAAGGGACTGCTCTTCTCCTTTTTCGTCTTCTTCTTGTTAGACCAAGCTTAGCAAGTGATTTAGAAGGGGTACCAAATACAGGCGATTACCAATCTCTGCCTCACTGTCAACTAAACTTGTGAAACAATGGCAATAGTTTAGCTTCAGTAATCATTGGACAAATTACAAAACAGTGAAATATCCAAAAATTCTGCCAAAAAACCACGAACAAATGCAGATGAAAAGTTAGCTTACAGAGGTAAGAAGGTAGCACGAGGTATGGAGGATAAAAATAAAGAGGTTAAGAAGATAATAAGAGTTAACGAAAGTATCTACCATAATCATAAACTTCAATTTCTAAAGCACTACTTTAAAGTTAAGTACAGGGCACCAACTTATTCACGAGCACTGCGTCCAATGATACCAAGAGAGATAAAAAGTCCTGAGGAAGGTAACTAAAGCTAAGGAAGGTACAAAGTACAGAACTCCAGTATAAGATCACAGCCCAAAACACCCCACCAAAACATATCCTTCAACAAATGAACATCACAAGTCTACTGGAAGCTGTAATGGTAATTGTAATTCTAAATTTATATAGCACCACTTCAAGGGAGAGGCCACTCCCAACCTAACACAATGAAACCACAATCGAGCCAAATGGTTTTAAAGCATAAGCCCCTGCATGTGGTCTTAAACGAATTGAACATCATTAGTTCAGCATTTGGGATAAACACCCACGTCTGCGTTCCCAGTCCAATATATAGATTCTTCACATTGACTGATGATCAACACATGCTTAGTTTCTCCTTCCACGAGAACCGCTTCCCGACTTCCAGATGGAAGAAGCCGGTGGAAAAAGACATAGGCAGTTTATCTTCACAGGATTTACTGCCAAAAAAACTTAAAGAACTTTGCAGCTGGTGCCTGAATAATCAACATCAGGCAGGAACCCTGCTGTACTTTGTTCCAAATTCAAGGCAAAGAAAACACCTAAGTATGTATTTAAACACCAGTGTGCAAGTATCAAGACATGTATGGCACCTTTTAAGTACCTCTAGCCTTTTATATACACCAGTATGCAAGTATCAAGATATGTATGGCACCTTTTAAGTACCTCTAACACCATTTATATACACCAGTATGCAAGTATCAAGATATGTATGGCACCTTTTATATACACCAGTATGCAAGTATCAAGATATGTATAGCACCTTTTAAGTACTTCCCCAAAGTGCTACTAGCAGCACCATGGGTAATACACTAGAAGTTCTTTTTAACGCTGTCTTTTAATGAGACCTTGAAATGGCATTTTATAACGAGTTTCTGGAGTAATAGTAAATAAATTCTTAAAATATGCAATTATAAATGATTTAGTATCTTAAAACAATGTCTTCCCAGAATTAGTGATGTGAGCGTGAAATATTTCATTTGAAATATTTCATTTCTGACAGTTTTTTTTGAAATATTTCAATGACCAAAAAAAACAACATGTTTTTTTGAAGTATTGGATGCACACAAATTGACACAATGTCTTGAGTTGGACCAGTTTGTGCTGTTCCAATGACATGGTGCTGTTCCAAAGATATGGTCTGTTCTGCAATCGGATATTAACTTTATAATAGCAGACGTTACTTTGCTTGTCATTGTTTGCACTCTATTTGATCGTAGTCGATGGCAGCCATGATGGATTTCTTGTCGTCATGCCTCTGGTCATGCCTATTCCTGGTTTTATTTATGTTGTTTGATGATGACATGGACGATGATGAATAACAATGAGGAAATCTTGTAACTGACAGATTTTAGCAGTATAATTACTATTAATGATGGTTTACTCTGTCTGACTGATAGTACTATTTATGTTTGTGTTCTAAGTTCTATTCTTAGAACTTTTTGTAAAATTTTGTTCGCCGGATTATTATTGAGTCTAGTTGACATAGTATTTGTGATTTATAATTTGTCTTGTAAAGTCACTAAAGTGTTTCGAATTCTATACGATTGACTGTGTCCTAGGCTAGCAGAATTTAGCTAAAATCACATTTATTTCATTTATGACAAAACAAGTGATTAATAATAAATGTTAAGCATAACAATGAACAATAACATCTACTTTATTAGATCAAACTGTAATTTGTGACATTTGGTGAATAAAATATGTTTTTCAACATATAATGTAACTCTCATAAAAGTCATTCTTAAAAACAGGTAATTAGAAATAAATTGAGTATCTCGAGGATGGTCATCACTAACACAATAATGCATATAATATGTAATATGAGAGAAATAAATAAACTGTTATTATGGTTGTAATTAGTTGTAAAATGTAAAGAAAAAAATAATTTCAAATGTTTCAAAGAAAACTGAAATATTTCAAATAAAACTGAAATATTTCATTGAAATATTTCAACGCCAAAAAAAACATGTTTTTTTACATCTCTACCCAGAATCCTTAATCAAATCTCCACATTACTCAATGATAATCGACTTTGTGCCTTTGCATGCCGTTTCCATCTATAGAATCCCAGAATCCGTAAAATCAATTCTCCCCTTTACTCCACCAGCGCCACTATCAAAGCACACAAGGTTTACAGTCAAATGAAAGTCAAAGTCCTGTCTACACCCCTAGAACAACCCGGCATTTACAGAATGTTACTCTCAGTTTAAGTCTTACGAAATATCCATGGAATGATTTAAAAACCATCATTAAATGTAAAATCAAGCACTATCATCTTTTTCAACTACTGTACATAAAAGAAGAAGAGCAGTCCCTTAATCTAGCCCTGAAGCATCCATGGGTATTAAGTGTTAGTGACTTCATTTTATTAGCCTCGGCATATGAGTGCAGCTGGCCAGTCCTCTACCTCGCCGTCTCATCTTTCCGACAGTGTACAGTCAGTGTACTCATTATAACCGAGTTGGCTACGGGGCACAGGTGGAGCAGAAATTTTCAAACCAAATTTCTGCCCTGGAAGGGATTTGAATGCTTGACCTCTCGATTGACAGTCCAGCATGCTAACCACTACACTATCGAGCACCCCAACACAATGAAACTTCTCAGTGTGTAATCATAAAGGTGTGTAATCGTAATCGTAATCTCCAAATTTCTAAAACACTACTCTAAAGCTAAGCACAGGGAACCAGCTTATTCACGAGCTCCAGAGACTGAAAGCTATTTCAGCTCACAGGCAAACCAAAGTAAACCTTCAAAAACATTCGTAACTCTCGGAAACATTTTTCCAGCAACGAGTGATGTCGGGCACTCACCCGCATTTGGCACAGTGAAAGCATTCCTGATGATAAGTGTTGCCGAGGGCTGTCACCACTTCACCCTCGACGTACTTTCCGCACGTGTGGCACCTCGTGCCAAACAGCCTCTGGTAGTCCTCTGCACAGTAGTGTAAGCCATTCTTCGAGAAGAATGCACTTGACGAAAGCTGCTTGCTGCATTCTGAAAAAATTTATTGAGAAACAAGTGTAAATGATGGGAAAAGCAAGCACTCCTATCCAGTGTTTCAATCTTCAGTCCCGGTCACCCAATAATTGAGCAAAAGCACAACACTTATGAATGGAAAGAAATGTTCAGTCATATGGCACATTAGAAATTGGTTCAAGATTTCTGTTCCACCTGCACCCCTAGCCAACTCAGCTGTAATGAGTACACTAACCATACACTGTCGGTGGGAAGATGAGGCTGCCAGGAAGCGGACTGGTAACCCGACCTAATAAGCCAAGGCTAAGAAAACGAAGTTGCCAACACTTCATACACATAGCTGCCTCAGGGCTATAGCTAAAGGGATTGCTAAAAATATGGAATGTTTTAGAACTTTCACTTGAAACTCTACCCCTACACCCCTACCATTTTCTGGTGGTGCCAGTTCCAAATCTGGATAAAGGAGGAGGGCAACACTAATCATCTCTGTTATAACACAGCATCCTTAAACAGGAACTACTGTGACTTGAGATGTTCTTATATAAATGTATGTATGTATGAGCACTTGTTATAGCGCCCCTTCAAGATTTCTACTCAGAGGCGCTCCCGACTACAGCGCGGACACTGAATCGGAGTTTCACCGAAGCGCATGAGCAATTGCGAGTGAAGGACTTGCCAAGGGTCCCTACGCAACGGCTTGAGGTGGATTCGAACCCGCAACCCTCCGCCTGCAAGGCACCGAAAATACCCCTACACCACCGCGCCCCACAGGGTTCCATATAAATGCTCACATACATTCCTGCAGACATAAAAGACATCAGCAATGTGCATAATTTAAGGAACTTGTCAATTTCACGTGATGTATTGTTGCCGAGGGTTGTCACCATTTCACCCTCCGAGGTACTTTCAATTGTGTAGATGATGAAGTGGTGACAGCCTTCTGCAATGCGTCATGTGACATTGACTAGCTTCATAAAATCCGTCCATTACTCAATATTCTATACGCATGTTGGTATGTAGATGAACATGTATATGATAGAAGAAGAGAAGAAGAGAAGTCTCTTATGCCAGCCCTGGGGCAGCCATGGGTATGAAGTGTTAGTGACTTCATTTTCCTAGCTTTGGCATATCAGGGCGGGAGACAAGTCCTCTCCCTCGCCGTCTCATCTTCCCAACGACTGTGTAAGTGTGTATACCAGTAGTAAGTGTACTCATTATAGCTGAATTGGCTAAGGGTGCAGGAGGAACAGATATCTCTAAACAAATTTCTACCCTAGTAAGGGATTTGAACCCCCACCTCTTGGTTGACGGTCGAGCAAGCTAACCACTAGACAATCCCCCCCCATGTAGCTGACCAGTTATTCTCAGGCAGAAAGGAAACTGTTCTAATGTCACAGTTCAACTTCACGTGAAGCCAAATACAGGAAGAGACAAAGAACAGCCATTTGTATGAAGTGCTAGCAACTTCATTTTCTTAGCCCTGGCTTATCCTGCAGGGAGGGTGACCAGCCCTCTCCTTTGCCTCTTAATCCCCCCATTACCAATGTGCAATCAGTGCACATGTACTCGTTATAGCAGAGTTGGCCAGGCTGCACAAGTAATGCAAAAATCTTCAAACCTCTGCTGTGGTGGAATTGGAACCCTGACCTTATGACTGAATTCCAGCGCACTAACCACTAGTCAACTAATCACACACCACTAAAAAAACAGACTCGGAAAACCAAACACCAACATAGAATGGTCGATACTTAGTAAAACCATGAGAAATGCCGGAGGGCCATGCAGGAATCTACTGGGTCAAGAAGCATTGCTCGATCAGACGGTCTGACTGTAGAAATTGTACGCATACCTTTGCACTTGAAGCACTTCAAGTGGAAGTATTTGTCCTCGGGAAGTTTAATGGCCTGTCCTTTGCACTTCTTTCGACAACACTCGCACGTCACTTTCCCTGAGGCAAGCAAACAAAAATCAACGAAATGAAAACCAGACGATGAAATTCCCTTGACCTATACCAATTGCAACAAAATCAACCTTATAACAACTACTCCCCCTCAAGAAGACCAAATGCAAGACAGACCTTTCTGTTAGCTAACCCAGTGATACCAAATGCAACAAAGACCTATCCTCTAGCAGCTCTGTCTCATGTACACAAGGAGACTAAATGCAACAACGATTTGTCATTTAGCAACAGTTGTCCAAATACAACCAAGACCTATCATTTAGCAACAGTTATTTCATGTCCCCAAGAAGACCAAATGCAACCAAGACCTATCATGCACTTAACAATGTGTATTCTAACCCAAGGAGACCTTGAATGGCGGCTGCAATGTACACAAGGAGACTAAAGACCTACCTATCATTTAGCAACAGTTATTTCATGTCCCCAAGAAGACCAAATGCAACCAAGACCTATCATGCACTTAACAATGTGTATTCTAACCCAAGGAGACCTTGAATGCAACAAGACCTAACACTTAGCAACCATTGTCTCATCTAACCCAAAGAGACCAGATGCAACAAAGACCTATTCTTGAGCAAGAACCTAAGAATGGTATAGTGGGGATGGCCAGACCTATCTCATCTAACCAAACGAGACCATGCAGATGCAACAAGACCTATCAATTAGCAAGAGTTGTCTCTTCATTATGACCCAATCTTAATCATTATGCATGTGTAGCAAGTTTGACCTAGAACCAAGCCCGACGTTGCCTGCCTCTTCAGAACTTTCAATTGAGCAAAGGTGAATAAGATATATCTCCTGCAACTTAGCCTTCTTTGGGTGCTGCAGAAACCTCGACACTTACATCACAATATGTCTACTATTACAGTACATAAAGCTCCAATGTTCCATGTGGAAAGTAGGGTGGCGTTCAGACTTCAGTGCCCGCCATTTGGCCCTGGATGAATATCAAGGCTCTGGTCGCAGGGCCCTTTCTATAGCTTAGCTAATCGTTATATACAAGGGCTTACAAATGATCACAATGCATTGTAGTGGTAGTTTAGTATTTAATTGTACTGTGTTGTATAAGCACATTTTTACATCACCACATAAAAAGACACCAATCGCAAAGCTTTACGGCACGAAACCCTCAAAGCAATTGGCGAGAGCCTCTTAGGCGACACAAGTATCATTTTATCGACACAAATCGCTTCTGTACACATTGCAACTTCGTGTAAAAAAAAAGCAAGAGCACCCTTAATGACAATTTAATGACAATTTGACATATAACTCTGCACTTCACGACTTCAACAAGCGCTATATAAATTCGCGTATGATTTATTGCAGACGACACTCAGCCACACTGGACACTTGTGGTTTGAGTCCCAAACGCCAAGACCGTATTTATAACAAATCGATTTCTGCGCAATATTTTAATCGAATTGACGCTGCGAGCAAGATGACTTTATTGAATTAAAAATCGATAAACTTGCGAAAGAATGGCGATGAATCATTCAACAAAGCGTCTTTCGTTCACCCTCCCCTCCCTGCCTCCGGGTAAGATCAAATCGCACCGGATGTGCAAGCATCAAGTGATACTGATAACATTAAATCATACAGTAAAATCATAAAACTGCGGAAACACTAATGGATATCAGAAAATTAACCATTTCCCAGCACTAACTCCAGCACCTTACACTGTAACATAAACCCTAAAATTCCAGATTATTATTACTATTATAACCCACTGGTAAAGTGGTTTGGGTAAGCAGTGGGAAGTGGGAACTCCGGAGTTGCATTGGTAGTATTTGGTACGGATGCATCACCAGGGTTCCATTGCATTACGAGCCGTGGGAACGCAAGCAAAGAATTTCGAGAGCAGTGGGAATCCCGTTCCCACCCACTTTAAACGCTGACTTAACCCCATAAGCTGCCCAACCATATCGCCACCCTCAAAGCCTCAAAGCACAGGTTGCATTTCACTGTTGCATTCAGTGCAATAAATTACGGTCTACGATTTGCCCCGTAGGCGTGGTCTCAGAGTTTCAACTTGCCAGCCAAAATCTACGGACAAAATTCAGCAACGCACCAATCCTTCCTCACAAACTTTACAGTGAACTTCCAGTTTTACACGCTGCATGCATGGGATCGAACCCCAGACATATCAACAGCTCTACATCTTAGTCTAACCGGTGCGATTGTTCCCACCGCACGTAGGGCCACGGCGGCGGCATGCGCTATCGTGGCCATGGCTCAGACGCTGTTAACAGTCGGCGTTTTAATTCCTCAACGAAAATGGCCAAAAATGTTAGAAATGCATTACCCATATCGACAGAACTGCGCAGGAACCGCAGCCCGGTTCTTCGTCTCTGGGTAGAATCTAGAAATTAGTCGTTACGAACAAGAAAACGTGTTTTATTAGCGGTGAATCAAACAGTCTTCACGAGCGCATCGCGATCCATGTTGCGGCAGTCAGCGTATTGAGAAGAGATGAATTGAAGGGGTGACTGGATGAATGGGATCGTCCGGAACGGTCCATATCCGGCGCACCGAGGGGCGGTCGTTGTGACTCGAAAATAGGTTGGTCTGCGCGCCTGCATGGTGTTGGGAAACTACCGTCTTCCTGTTTTAAGGCAGTGCCTGATTGTACTACCATTATCAACAGGCAGAATAACGATCATGCCAGGTGGACACCTGAATTAATTCCTGGTTTCTAGGCGGTTTTACCGCGTGCGAAATTATCTTAGAGGGCGTTAATCTATAAACCCTTCGCCTTTTGGTCGATTTCCGTGGAACGCACGTTCAATGGGAACAACAGTGGTCAATACCTAGGCAGAAGTTGAAGTATTGAAGTATTAAGCTTCATAGCTGCTCTATAATATTTATTGATATTATGTACACACACTATACCTAATCCTATGCATAAAAAGTTGCATGTATATAATGTATACAAACAGACATAGGCCTACGGATATATATTATGTATATATTGTGTATATGTATTATTGAGCACGAAAGGATGGATATTGCTTGCATTCCTTGCAGCCAATAGACTGTCAAGGTCATAAGCTACAGAAGCTATAGATATTAATTAAGCAAAGATGCGCATGTGTACATTAAGCCTACAGGCCCTACAGAAACAGGCATCCAGACAACAGGCAGACAAACAGACATAGGCCTAGGCCTACGCATGGAAACAGCAGGCAAACACAAAAAACCAGACAGACATTCTGCTGATGTAACGATATCGACTGTTCCCTCCAGTGTTATTTTACTTCACAAAATAATTTCTATTTCAGTTTCAGTTCAGTTCGGCTGGGAGTAATTTCAGTTTCAGTTCAGTTTCAGTTCTCAAATAATTTCAGTTCAACTTCAACTTCGAGTTCTCAAATAATTTCAGTTCAACTTCAACTTCGAGTTCTTAAATAATTTCAGTTCAAGTTACAGTTCTCAAGCAATTGGTCCAAGTGCACTGTGCAACAAACGAGCTAAACTTGACGATATTCTCGAAAAGAACCGCTGAACGACAATACTGTGAACGATAATACCGTGATCAGGGCCGTTTATAAGGTTCTGCGAATGTGGGTGCAAAAAGTTACCACAGGGGCCCGGGTCGGTCGAGCGGCCGTTGGTTTGCCATTGTATTTTTATATCCAATTTATCCCTTAGTTATAATCTTTATACACACTGTAGTAGGCTAAGTGGCGGCCACTGACTGAGAGTAAGTGTAGGCCGAGATAGAACACTTCAAGACTACATAAGAACAATTTGTCAATAAAATCTGGAAAATCTCAAATACGTAATTAATTTTTTAACGCTGCAGCCTGCAGCAAATGAGTAAAGTTTTAAAGCGAAGACCGTTTTCATCTCTCACAGTCACACAGTTTGGTTAAATCCAGCAAACGGTCCAAATCCCACGTGACACGTCTAGCTTTTTGTGACATGAAAAATGATGAAAGCATCAGCAACTTGGTCCAGTTGCAAATCGATTACACTGCATTACTGAGTCACTGAGCTTCCGAGTTTCACTCGCCTGTCTTTTCTGCGATTCGGATTTGTTTATATGAGCCACTCATAATTTCAACGCTGCTAACGCATCCGAATATAATTGAATTTTGCACTCATGTGGCAGTCACCAAGAGGCACAGCCACTTACTAAGTTTAACATTTTAACTTTTAAGTAATGTAAACACGTCAAAAAATCCTGGGCTTTACGATGTGGTGAGGGCAACCACGGTGGCTTGCTTGCTGTATGCTGCTCCTGCATGGTGGAGATTTGCCAGCCGGAGGGAGAAGCGAATGCTCCCGTCTGTAATGAACAGATTGATCCATCAGCGATACCTCTCAAGCGATAGCCCAACCTTTGAGCAACTATGCCTTATAGCCGACACCTGCCTGTTTTCGGCTGTCCTGGGAAACCCGGGGCATGTTCTCCACAGGTTTCTCCCTCCAAAAGAGCTGTTGGCCTATTCCCTTATGACGTAGGCCCTATGTACTATGTATACCGGAATTCGGATTGCAGTTGGTTCAGCAAAGATATACTTAGTTACTTACTTAAATTAAGTCAAAACACCGAGCTAACTATATAGGTAAATAGATGAGTGCGTCAAAATGATCGATGTGATCTTACGGATTCACGGTCATGTAAGCAGAGAGAGTGGGGCGTACCATAGAATTAATGCTATATCTCTGGTGCATACACAGTCCAATCATCTATGGAATGCGGGTGCATGTTACGTGCTACTGTGGCGGGTCAGTAAGCATGCAAACAGTGCAAGTAAGCATTAGCAAACATAGTGAATGAAATCAATATAATCACTATAGTGCTTCCTTACACTTTTAATTTCACATAAATTTGAAGTGAGACTGAGACTTGCACCCGACATTTAGCAAACTGCAACAAAACTCGGCTCAGGGGCCCGCGGTGCACCGCACCGTTTGCACCTATGGTAAAAACGGCCCTGACCGTGATATACCGAGAAATCTCGCGAGATTAACGACTTTCTATTAAGTTCTTAACATAGTCCAACGAAAGACTGGTAAATTACTTCATTTCTATTTTTAGTCATAAATGTGTATAATTTCCGTTCGGATTTTAATTATCGTTACAGTTTTTATTCAGTTCGGCATCATTTATTTCCGTTTCCGTTCAGTTTTCGTTCTTAGAATATTTTCAGTTATCGTTATACTTATCGTTAACGGAATGGATTATTTTCAGTTCGACTTATCGTTTCCGTTAACGAATATAACACTGGTTCCCTCCCACCCCAGTCTGCAGCCAATGATGCCTGGTCTCTAATGGGTTAAAGCAAGCGTCGTGCGTGTTCGGAATGAAGGTTCAGCGCCTACCCTTATTGACTGCGTAGAATCGTAACGCACCCATCCACCGTGTGTCTATAAATATATCTATGGTGTCTATGAGAGCCTTGCTTTCCCGCCATCGCGCCGACGGCCAATGATCGCGTGTCGTCTGCCTATCTATGCGCAAATTGTGAAAACCAGTCGAATATAATAATTATTATGCAGTGTGATTGGGAAAGAAGCGACCCTTTACGACTGTTATTGAAATAGCTATATACGCAATATTCGTAAATGCAAGGAAACTCATGTGGATTTCAATGTTGCCTGCATGTAAACGGTTAACGATTTTTGAAACCTTGGACGTTCCCGTTAGATATGATGTGTCAGTGTGAGGTCATTTGTGAACGATCTACGGCAAAGTGGTGCTCTTGTCTTCTACAGTCTTGAAATTCACTCTATAGGGCCTAGCATATAATATCGTATGATTCATATCGCATCGTTTCGTATCTAATCATTTATAAAGCGCCTCTCGCAGCATTACTATTCAGAGGTGCTCTCAGCACGGAAACCCCGGGGGAAAAGAAACGCCTTTAAAAAGAGAGAGAGAGGCCGATGAGGAAAGCTAGTCATTAATATTAGTTTAGTCCTTAGGGAGGGGAGAAAGTATAATTCCAAATGGAGGGACCCAACATAGCAAACTCCCGTTGTTGAGCCAGAGCAGTCCTATATATATATAGTCCTAGGAGCAAAGAGATCAATACATAGCGTATATATATATATACGCCACATATATATATAAATTTGTGTATATTTATGGATACATGGACCGATATTTTAATATTTATGTAGGGACTTTCCAGCTGTCTTGAGGGCGCGTAGAGTGTTGCTAGGAATGCGAAGCGAAAATTAGATGATTTATTTATGAGAGAATATTGTGTTGCAGAAGGATGACAGACGGAATAGTACACACACAAACACGCACACATACACACACATACACACATATAAGGAGTAGGTGACCTGAAATCCTAATCGTGTCCAGTGGAAGTCAGAGACCGGTTGCCAAAGAGACCATGCAAAGAGATTAATCAGAGCATGCAGATGCTACTTAAAGCGGGTTTCGCTGAGGACGAGAAAGCCTGGAAGGCGGAGAGAGAGAGAGAGAGAGAGAGAGAGAGAGAGAGAGAGAGAGAGAGAGAGAGAGAGAGAGAGAGAGAGATGATGATGATGATGATGATGATTGGGTAGACCGGGGGTGATTGGACGATAGCTGGGAGTATTAGCGATGGGAATTTGAAGTGCCATGGATGCGCTCAGAGATGTTCAGCCAATGAAGTAAGTTAAGAACTGGAGTGATAGGCCTATGGTGATGCTTGGCTAGCTTGGGTGTCCTGGTGACAGCTCGGGAGAGAGAATTTTGAATGATTTGTAGACGCTTAATTTGGGTGGATTCGATGTTGAGGAAATTACAGTAATCAATCTTGGAGTGGACAATGTCAGTCAAAGGATGTCGTTGAAGTGGTTAAATGGAACGAATTCTGGAAGTAAAAATCCAGGACTTTTCATCGATACAGTCCGCTTTATAGGCTACAGTAAGCAACAATTATCTTCATCAATCCGACTTCTATTTAGCAAGAATTCTTTTCGTCAATCCTGTTTGTATTCGAACAAAGCTAAAACCCATGCAATGGCCCGTTATTAAATGCGCTAAAATGCAGGTTTACCCATCAGCTTATAATTATTGCTGTTAGCAGCCATATTCACTGACGAGGAGCGTTCTGTGTTATCTTCATTCGCCAGGTGGCGGGAATGTCTTTCCATCGCCGGTTCTGGGCTCTTAAACTCTTCTCAGGCAAACGTTCGCTTCGCAAAGTCATGAACGAAGACAATTGAATGGAGACATTCATTCATTCAGAGGATTTATATAGCACCTCTTCCTGCAGGCCACTACTCAGAGGTACATTTACTCCCGAGTCCCGACTCCAGCACGGCCAAAAAGTTCCAGACCGTCGGGTCTACCACTGAGAAAGCACGGTTCTGCATAGTAGCTGTGCGGGCAAACGGAGATGAGACCCCTCCCAGGGGAGAGAAGGGAGCGACAACCTTGGGCGCCCGATACAGGTCGACAGAGGACCCGCAGACGGGTTGAAGCAAACGAATAGAGACAAATGAATGGAGACAAAAGATCAGCCGCTCATAATTGTCAAAGACAATGGGTTAGCGGCTGCGTTTTTAGGCGTCTCTTAAATGAAACGAAAGAGTTCAAGCATCGGGCAAGCATTGGTAATCGGTTCCATTTCTTGGGCAGTAACACAGCATGCACGAGAGCCCACGACAGTGCTGCAATTACAAGTGCCGTCATCGCAATTAAATAAATTTGCTTAGAGTGAAATTATAAAGAGATACTCACTATCAAACGAAGTGTTATGCATTGGGTAATAGCGCTATAGAATTTCAAAGTTGATCCTCCGATATCCATGATCTGCTCCTAATTCCGCTGCGTTTGTGACGTCATGAAGCAGCAGCGGGAATCATTCAGTAAACAACACTTTATATTTAGGCCGCGTTTCTAACTTAAGACTTTCGTTTACTGTGTAGGCTAATAATGTCGTTGGGTAGTAGCAATAATAATACGGCGAGTCGTAGGTGTCCTACGTTGCCACCGGACGTCTGTGTTAGTGGATAAGTCAATCAAATGACTCATTGCGGTCAAATGATGGACGAGGGTGAGGATGAGGAGGAGGAGGAGGATGAGGAGGAGCAGAAGAAGAAGAGGAAGAGATCGAGTGAGGAAGGCGATGGGATGGAGGAGGAGGAGGAGGATGAGGGGCAACCGCCGAAAAAGCAGATCCGCCCTAACCCGGACGTAACTGACCCTACCCCGTTCCAATTGCCCGATCCACCTCAGCAGCGCCCGCAACAGCAACCGGCGGATCGCAACGGATACACCGCTCGTTGCGAGAGCAGGCCAACCTTCTTCCTCGTCATCTATAGCTTTCTTCCGTCGATGGTCACCCGTCTCCTGAGCCTATCTCGACGGTCAGAGTCGGGCGAGGCTGACCGGCTCTTCCTCATCCACAGGCAGCGGCAGTATCTCGTCTTCCCAGACGATGTAGAGCGGAAAAAGACTCTGACCCAGCGGCTCAACCACCTACTTACCTCTGCCGGAAAGCTTCTCCATCATCATCATGACGCAAGGGGACCGCAATACCTCAACGCAGCAGCCGGCGATTCTGTAATGACGACGAATGCCCAGCGCTTGCATCAGGTGACAAGCGATGCGATCATGCTAACCGAACAACATCTGGAGATGCTTAAAATTCCCGATGCTGTGGAGGAGCACAGACAGAAGAGATATCTCGAGGAAATTCGCCTGATCATCTACGACGCCGTCTTTCTCGATCATCGACTCCAAGAGGTTCCGCTGGAGCGCCAGGGCAGCGGGCGATACGACATGAAAGTACGCGACGCCTGGGAACTCGTTAAGCTCGTCTGCGTGGAAATGCGCCAGGTGCTTGACTATCTCGAAGAGCTGAACAAGTGGATATCTACCTACACACCTCCTCCACCTGATGTGGCCTTGGCCCCAGCGGAACAGAGCGTCAGAGGGGAGGCTCTCGCCGTCGTAGATCGGCTGGCGAAGTTCTGCCATGAGAAACTGGCCGATCAGCTGGAATTTCTCACCAGTAGATCCAACATGGCGGCCAGCGCATCCGAAAGGCCTCTGTACCCCGACCGGATGCAGAGACTGGACAGTTTGGAGGTGACGACGGGTTTCGTTTGGCGCTCCAACGCCAAGAATCTGGCAGAAAAGTGCGAACGCTTGCTCGAATTCTTCGAGCGAAACATCCGAATTCTCGAACAGTAAGCGACCAGACGAAAGCGTAGAGACACCCTCTACTACTAGTCCTCTACTAATACACTCGATCCGCTAAGAACATCTGCTGTTATAACCGTCCAGCGTTTCGCCATGTTCT